>JANAVB010043220.1:7250284-7587784 GCA_029216955.1 Iris pallida
CGACAACTTCGGTGGCGGCCGGCTAGATCTCGACGGGCGGCCAGATCTCCTCGTCAGCGTTCGAACACCAAAGTTTTCCGGCGACGCAACTGTTCTCGACGGCGAGTTGTTCTCCATGACGGCGTCCGACAAAATCTTTCGGCGACTGAGCATCTCCGGCTGAGTTCCGCGCGGCTGCGACTGATCCTGCGGCGACGCTTTTGTGTTCCATTCCTCGGCGACATCAGAACAGTGACGAACAGTCTCTTGGTGACGCGTTGGCTCTTGATCAAGCTCGACACGTGGGTTAGCCGATCGATTTCTCTATCTTCTTCGAGATCCTTCTTTGAGTTTGAAATCAATTTGTTGAGATTGATTGATCGATTCATTTTGATCCAGATCTGACCTGGATTCTTGTTCGATTCTTCAATCCATCCGTCCCTACGATTGATTCGTCTCCTCGACGAATCATCATTGACTAATTGCGTCAACGAGGTGAGTAGAGCTGAGTTCGATAATTCTTGGGACTTGTTGATCTTATGGTGAGCACGATTAATCGAGATTACTCTGTTTTGTAGAAGATCGTTGGAGTTCACAGTGTTCGGTTCATTCAACACGAAGAATACGAGGAATCTAGCTACTGGTAAGATCCTTGATCTAGACAAATTCTGGAGATAATTGAGTCGATTTTCGTATTTGAACTGTTTTTCCTATGCTGGTTCGGTCGTTGATGAGTGAGCAGTAAATCCTTGAGCATTCAAGATTCGTGTCAGAGCCTTGATTGTGCAGTAATCCCTCAAATCTAGGTAATTCTCCACTTTCTTTTAGCTTCAATTTTAATTTTGTGCTGTGATCGATTAATTTTGGTCAGAGTTGGTGGGTGGTGGGTGGAGGCCATGTTCGTGTCGTGTACGTATCCATGATGCTGTTCGTGTCCAGTATTGATGTGTTCAAACCCGCGTGCGTGTCAGTGGGTGATGGCGTGAATGGGGAAACTATGAGTCTATCTGAGCATTGGAGTCGTTTCAGTTCATTTACGTATTCAAATCCTTTGATATTATCTGTACCCTGAATTCAAACATTTTCTAAATATTGATTTGAAAACTTTCTGGTTTATTTGATTGAGATTTTGAGATAAGTATTTTGAGTTTCCTGGTTTTGTTGAATATCAGCAGGATTTGAAATTGGTTAGTCGGGAAGCTTTCCTGGGTTTATTCAAGAATGGATGGACACGTTATATCAACAGGATACTGTTGTTGTTGAATGTGTTGGTTTGTGTCAGGTTGGGGTCAGGTGCAGGCATGAGGAGTACAAACCTGTGTTGATATCATTCATCGAGTTCAATTGTGAATTTCTTTTACATCTGTGGTGGAGTTTTGAGTTTGAGTTAGCATTCATTTCTGATGCTATGGATGGCCAGTTTAAAGTTTAAATATAAATAAGTGTGGTTGATCTTGAGCTGGGATGAAGGTCTCATATGTCTACTGTTTTGGGAATTGGGTCTCATTCCTAAATTTTCCCTCCTTGCTTACTTTCAATTCAGCCTTGGATTTTAGCTACAGTATATATATATAGGGTACCATTTATTATTTATATATATATATATTATATATATATATAGATATCTATATAGATATATATATATATATATATATACTTGTTAAAGTAATTTAGTAGAATACTGGATAATAACTTCTATATGTAGGGTCCTTATTTGTAACTATTATCTATATTTAAATTATTCTATATACTCTCAACCAATATTTTGAAAATTAACCTAGTATTTAAAATAAATTCTTATTTGTTTTACATGAACATGACTGAAGGTTATGACTAATATATATTTATAGTTAAGAAATGTGTATAATTAGTGTTTTCCATTAAAGGGGTGATTAGCTAGTATTATATAGTGATAAATAGGTTAGTTATAGAGATGAATGGAAGGAAGTTAGGAAACTAGTTAACTGTAAATATTAATATCTTAAACCAACTTGTATCTATTCCAGGTGGACCTATGGATTTACTACTACTCGATCACCCTGAGCAAGGCAAGTATACTCCTCGGACTTGTCCATTTCTTTATGTCTTGTATATTCATTCTTGTATCTTCTGGTTGAACGATATTTCACGAGATTGTTGTATCATGTTTCTGAGTTTACTTGGTCTGGGAGGGGAAATACTACAGATGTGTGATCAAATCCGAGTTATTATTCATGTGAATAGCTTAGGCCTCGCATCGTGCACGCGGGGCCGAAGCCATACCATTTCATGTTCCTGAATCTACCCAAGCCGATCACACACTCTGGATGTATTTCAATATATTGCACACTTTAGGTTCATGTGTATTTCATGTTCAGGCTCTTTTATTTTGTATTTCCTGTATTAACTTTCAGTATTTCATGTTCAGTTTCATGTCATGTTCCCTGTATTTATTTTTTTCTCGTATTCATTTTCATACCATGATGTTCATGTTCATTTCCTTGGATACTTAGCTCCGCTCCTGACTAGGATATGTTGCAGGTGTACTTACAGGGTACCATTTACTCTATGGGCCAGCGCCCAGGATATTAGCTGATTAGGATAGAGCATGACTTAGCATGAGATTTCAGGTTTAGATTATTTTAGTTTTTCCTCTAAATATTGTATGTTGTGAGTTCATAGGTTTTCTAGTACTTTTATGATATATGGATTTAGGATTATGGTGATTTTCTGGGAACGATTTAGATGCTATGATTGTGCACATTTATGTTTATCTGGTTAGATTTCCTAGCTTGGTACAGCTTACTTCGTCGTATCTATCGACGAAGGCTGGGCGTGTCCAACGTGTCCGATTATTCGGGAGTGGGTTGACAATACGGTACGGCTCAACCCCCTGTGCAATAGGGGTTAGCGCGAGAGAGTCAATTATAACGGCTTTGGTCACAATTGTTATACTACTCCCCAATTTCTGAGTCAATAAGTCAATCAAGCAATCAATTTGGGGTCCAAGGGGATCCCGTGAGTCAGTGTCGATACAATATATATTCCTCTTAATGCAGTGCATTTAATTATTAATTAAACAAGAACATGAATAGTATGAAACTTTCCTTGGTTTTTCCGGAGCTTATAAGGGTGATAGGGAGATATGGCCTCAGCTTAGGCCCTGGAACCTACATTAATTTAATAATTCGTTTTAGAAACCATTCTAAGGGTTTTAACTAATAACGCCAACGATTAACTTAGCGATCAATTAATTATTAACCAAACTATATTTTTAGAAAAATAAAACTATAATTATTTCTAATACTTTTAACCACGTATTATAATTGGTAACTGAAAACAATTTTCTAATAAAACCATTTATTATAAGTAATGCGAGAAATACTATATTTTATTTACTAGTAAATAATAAATATGTTTTTCCTAAAACTAAAATTCTAATTAGATTTACTGATATAAAATACCCGAAAAATACTTTTGAAATTAATTAGTGTTTCATTTACATAAACTAACCATAGTATTTTTAATAGATATTTTTAAATCAAAAATACCATTTATAATAGCTATAAAACTACGAGAATCATTATTTAGAAATATTTAATACTTTAGAAATATACTAAAGAATAGTAATTAAATACTTAACTTTATTTTAATAAGACAGTAATAATAATAATTGCTAACTAATCATTTTAATGAGTTTATTACAAAAAAAACATTTGTTTTAATACTTAATGAGAAAACGTTAATTACACAAATAAGTACATGTTTATTAAGGAATAATAACTAACCTTTTTTAAATAATATATATAGAAAAATTCTTCAATACATCCCATGTAAAAAAAAATTATCGATACATCCCAAATCTGAATCATTGGATGTTGATCCAATGGTTCAGATTAAAGTCGAAGTCAAAGTAACAAAGTCAAAGTAACAGGTAATGTCAAAGTCAAAGTAAACATCTTTCACAATTTTCAATGCATTTCCAATCCAATTGTTTGGGATGTATTGATACATCCCATGTATTGTAGAAGGACCCATATATATATATATATATATATATATATATATATATATATATATATATATATATATATATATATATATATATATCGACGATTATAATGGCATAAATATTATTATTAGCAATAATAATCTAACCATTATACATTAATCAATCAATTAACCATATTAACAAATTATACGATCAAAATAGGAAACTAGCTATCCTAGAATTGACAGAGCTTTATTCTGTCAATTCCGGTCGGACAGAAATTGGACTTCTCTTCTGGAATTAAACACAGAAGGTCCAGGAGGCTTACCGAAAATCTGACGTTGGAGAACCAAAAGGGTTGCCTCGGCCTTGGGGTCGCACAATGCGACGGGACGCGGGTGCACGCGCGTAGGGCACGCTAACGAGGATCATCGCAGCGCATGGGTGCACGCGGGCGGGGTCGCGCGGGCGCACGCGAGGAGCCGTGCGGGTGCACACACGGATGCGCACTGGTGCTCCTGCAGAGTCCGGCGGGAGGTTGGCGACCGCGGGGCAGTGCGAGCTGGCGCGAGGTCGGTGATTGGGCACGGGGATCGGCGGCCGGGCATGGGGATCGGCGGTTGGGCGCAGGGATCGGCCGGTCGGGCGGTGGCCGAGCGGCGGGCGCATCGAAAATGCCTCGAATGTGGTATTGAAATACTCGGGACGTCGCGGGGAGCGTCGGGACCTGATCGGAATTAGGGAAGATGGAGTGTAGATGGGGACAATGAGGGTTTGTGAAGGTTGGGAGCTTCTATGAGGTTCTGTAGGATGAGAAAGGGGTTTCTGAAGAGTTGTACGTGAAGGAGGAAGAGGTGGCTACGTCGGGGGGGTCGGCGGGTGGAACGGATCTGAAAAGACTGGAGAGTGGATTTGAACGGTAGGAATTAATCTATTGGGTTTGGGTTAGCGGGTTGGGTTAAAGGGTTTAAACCAATAGGAAATGGGCTCAGGTTATGGGCTTAAACCAACTAAGGTCAATTAATTAATTTGATAATACAATCAATAATCAATCAAACTTTATAAACTAAAATATTTCTCATATTCCGGCTATATAATAATAATAATAATAATAATAATAATAATAATAATAATAATAATAATAATAATAATAATAATAATGCACACTATTCTATAATTACTAGCTAAAAAATTATAATCCATATATTAGTTAAAAATCCAAATTTATGGGTTTTACAATATTTCCTCCTTAGAAAATTTTATCCTCGAAATTTCTACCGGTAATAAAAAAGAGGGTTAGAACATACCTAAAATAGATGAGGATACTTCTCCCTCATCTCAGCCTCTCATTCCTTGGTTGACTCGCCTGGAGAGTTGTGATGCCACTCCACTCTGACTAGTGGAATCACAGTATTGAGCAGCTTCTTCTCTCGGTGATCCAAGATCCTTACCGGTTGTTCTGCTACTGTGAGACTTGGTCCAATTTCTAGCTCCGAGTGATCCAAAATGTGGCTCGGGTCTGCTATGTAGCCTCAGTTGCGATACGTGGAAGACGTTGTGCACGCCCTCGAGACTTGGTGGAAGAGCCACTATGTATGCTACTTCTCCAACTCTGCTTAGCACTTCAAATGGACCAATATACCTAGGACTAATCTTCCCAGCTCTGCCGAATCTGATAGTACCTCTGGTAGGGGAACTCCTGACAAAGACCCTGTCTTCTGCCTCAAACTCTATTGTTCGGTACTTACTGTCTGCCCAATGCTTCTGGCGGTCCTGTGCAATCCTCAAAGTCTCTCTGATCATCTTCATTTTCTCTGTAGCATCCGTAACCATCTTCGATCCCAACATAAATCAATCTCCTACATTGTCCTACACAAGTAGAGTGTGGTAACGACGTTCCGTATAATGCCTCAAATGGTGCCATGCGGATGCTGGCCTGGTAGCTATTGTTATATGAGAACTTGACTAGGTATAAATAATATTCCCAAGATCCTCTAAACTACAAAACACATGATCTCAGCATGTCCTCAAGCGTCTGAATAGTCCTTTTAGACTGTCCGTCGGTCTGTGGATGGTATGCAGTGCTGAACTTTAGCTGAGTACCCAAGCTTTCTTGCAGACTCTTCCAGTAGTGTGACGTGAACCGGATATCTCTGTCTGAGACGATGCTGACTGGAACTCCGTGAAGCCTGTAGATATTTCGTATATAAAGAGCTACTATTCTCTCGGTGGATAAACCAACCTTGAAGGGGATAAAGTGCACAGACTTGGTCAGTCTGTCAATAATTACCTAGATGGCATCCTTCCCTCCTTGGGATCTAGGTAATCTCGTTACGAAGACCATGGTAATATGCTCCCATTTCCACTCCGGAATGGGAAGCGGCTTTAGCAATCCTGCTAGCCTTGACGATCTGCCTTCACTTACTGGCAAATCAAGCACTTAGAGACAAAATCTGCCACGTCTCTTTTCATTCCAAGCCACCATACATGTACTCTCATGTCTTTGTACATTTTCTTTGCTCCTGGGTGAATCAAATGTTGCGACTGATGTGCCTCCTGTATCAGTTTGTTCCTTAATTCACCGGTCGGCATGCAAAGCCTCGTGCCATGCCTTAATGCTCCATCTCCAGCTATTGAGAGACCCTCAAGTGTTCTGGCTAACTGTAGTGCTCCGTCCCTACATCGTGCCCTGTTTTCGTCCACGGGTTGTGCGAGAAAGGAACACTGTCGCTACCGATTGAGTCGGGACCGATAGATCGGAATCGACTGAATCGGTCGAACGGGAACAATTGAATTAAGATCCTTTTCTCGTTATAGAAAGCCTTCTTCGGAATCAAGTCCCATATTCAGCGGGTTGCGCCTCAAGGATTGGCTCTGTGGCTGAGTCGGGAGAGACCTCCCGTTGCTCTGGTTTTTCATGCCGCACTTGCTTTGGCTTTGGCTTTGGTTTTCATGAATGCATTTTTGTGAATGTTTTCGATGGTTTTCATGGCTTACGTTTTCAAAGTCACATTCGTATTGAATTTCTTGAATAATACAGTGTTATAATAAGTTGTTTATGCGATTTCAGGTGATCGCGTAGGCGACGTCAGCGCAGCCAACCAGTCTCTCGCCTGAAGCAAAGACTAAGGTGAGTGGCTGAACTTCTTTGCCTTGACCCTCTGTTCCAAAACCAAACATGAAACACAAACGAAATGCTTGTCAATATAGTATAGAATCAAAAAAATTATGACACAATTCTTCACGACACTCTTGTTATAGAACTGTTGCATGCAAAAACTGATGCATGCTTTCTTATGTCCCATTTACTTAGTCTATGCAAACAGAAGAATGAATCGATTAACGTTTATCGCAATGGTACGATAAAGTGAATAAATTGAATAAGTTCAAAAGAAAGGCTAACTTTCGCACATAAAAGAGAAAGGGTAAGGTTCTAGAAATGTCATAACCTTATTATTATTTTTTTATTTTTTATTTTTAATTATTTTCAACCTTTCAAAATTATTTTCCTATATTATTTCTCAAAAAAAATATATAGTGTAAATAAATAAATAAAATTTTCTTTCAAAATGACCCTCATGCAAATTCAACTTTACATTTTTACATAAAAACCTAATGTGGCAGCCATGCATGGAGAAATGACAAATGTCATTCTCTCCTCATGACATGCCCCAAAGGGCAATATAGTCATTTCATTTTTTTATATGAATTAGGAGAGAGGAAGAGATTTTTCATTCCCTCTAGCAAATTCTTCCAGGTAACTCTCTCTCTTCCTTTCCTTCAATTCTTTCTCCTTCCTCCTTTCTTCCTCTTCCCTCTTCTTCTCATAACCGAGCTCCTCTCCCCCTCCAAAGCGGCTGATGCCGCTGCTCCTATTTGCGGCTACTACCGCCGCTGCTACTGTATTTGCTGCTGCTGCGGCTGCTGCACCGTCGCCGGCGCCGCCGGCCGGTCGGCCACCGGCCGACCCCCCCTTCATCTTCTTATTCTTCTTCCTCTTCATTCTTCCAATTTCCTTCCCTCTTTCCTCTTCAATTTCTTTAAAAAAAATATTTCTAGGTTTTGAGATTAACCCCAATTCCCAAATTTGTGCCCTATGTGCTGAATTGGAGCTTTAGGAAGAAATTTTCTTTAGGAAGCATACTCTAAGAACTCAAGGCAAGCTCTCTCCTTCCTCCTCTCGAATCTCCTCATGCTATTATCAATAATTTTGTTTTGCATGATAAATCTATATATATATATATATATATATATATATATATATATATATATATATATATATATATATATATATATATATATATATATTCTGAAATTATGATTTTAATCCAATTGTTATGATATGGGTGATGGTTGATTTTAGGAATTATTGGGTAGCATGTGTTCATGAATGTGTATACACAATTAGTATAAATTTGGACAAATGTTAGACACTTCTACATAGGACAAATTGTGAGTGTTGATTTTTCCATACAAGGTTATATATATATATATATATATATATATATATATATATATATATATATATATATATATATATATATATGTATGCACATACATACATACTAAATTCAAGAAATAAATAGCCCAACATTGTTGTTTCATGAGAGTACTTCAAAATAACCCTAAAATGAGAATTTATGAGTTTTATCCATTATTATTTATCTTAATTTAAATTCTGCCCAGATTTGAAAATTATACATATTTGACATAATTATTGTGATCTCATAGTTAAATATGTATTTATTGATACCGGTTCATTAAGGTAACTTCAACTATAAATTCTCAAGTCAAAATGACTATTTTGTGCCCCTAAAAGTTAGTTTTTAGTATGTAATGGCGTTGGGCATGTTAAAATTGAACTTAGATAACTTGTTCATTTGTGACTATGCTTAGAAACCTCATTTTGCTCTTCAAGAAGTTAAGATTCGGTACAATGATGCATGAGTCAATTTATTATGTGACAGGAGTTATTGTCAACTATTTTTAGCATAATATGCAAATCTGTCCGGATTCTTAATTATGCTTAAAATGTTCTTTTGTCATGAAAACATGGTCAAAAGTTGATAACTTCGAATACCGGTTTACTAGGATAGTTGTGTGTTAACTTTTCAAGTTTCCAATTGCCTTTCTTATATCCGTAATAAGCTAAATGTGGTGCATAGTAAATAATAAGTTTTCTTAGTCTTGTTTATTACTAATAGCCCATATCGTCTTTGACTTGTTTAGTGTTTAGATAAAGTATATGCAAAACCAAGAATAGTTGCACGCTTACTTGCTTGCTAAGGTAAGGAAGCTTTTATTTTTGCGTAGCTTTGTTTAAATGCGTGGTCGGTGTTGAGGGTTGCTCCACCGAAGGGGTCGACATACCCGGTTATATAAATTGCGTGTTGTCGGGGTTGAGGGTTGCTCCACCGAAGGGATCGGCGTGCCCATATATATATTATTCTTTGTGTTTAATTGTTCTGGAAATGTTTCCGGGTCAGTAAATACAAAGGAGACTCTGCCGAAATTTTTGGGAATTTTCGGAGAGAGTCTTTTCCGAGTTTTTGAACTTTTTAGAAACTATTGACTCAAGTTCTAGACCATTGGAACCATCCATTTCCGATCTATAATATCGGAGGGATTCTTGAAAATCATTGTCCAATTAGATACCTTGGAATTTTACCTTGGTTCCAACATTTCTCGGACTACTTTAGTTTCGGAAAAGACGAAACTATTATTTGAATGCGACTTGACTTCTAGGACTCCCGTTTGGGGGATAGTTTCTCTGGAGTCTAAATGTCTAGAATAGGTTGCATGGGGTTTTTGGGAGAGAAACCATTGGATCACACCCGACTGACTTCTTTGCAATATGATTTTTATTTTTGTACTAATCAGTCCCTGATACGGTGTTCGTGCGGCCGCACGAATATCCGGGGTGAGGCTTAGCTCACTTTTTTGATCGCAATTGGACATCCAGGCCCTGAGTTTCAGCTCAGCTATCCATTTGCACATTACCCTGAGTTTTCAGCTCAGAATACTTATTAATTCATTAGATATCCAGGCCCTGAGTTCAGCTCAGCTCTCTAATGAATGGGTTCGATATTCTTAGAAAAGTCCAAGACATACGAACTTCTTGTTATAACACATGATGCGATGATTCGACCCAGATGATTCGGAAACCACTCATGATGTTATCTTGCTTGTAATCACATCAATATGTGATAGTACAGACGGCTGGAGAATCTAAGCACCAACCCGTTTTGTACGAGCCTGGTCCCGGGCAAATGGGGTTATTGTTGAGATGCTAGGCGAGTGTGTATGATCCAGAAAGTTTCTCTAAATTGTATTTAGGTCTAGAAAGATCTTGTCGTGTCCTTTGTGACATTAATCTAAGAATTACTTACTTTTTGACTGATATCACAAGATAATGAGTTAAATTGCTCTAGATACTATATCTTGTTTTTACTTGTCTTATCATTACATATTCATACCTCCTCCTTTGGCTGAGGGCTTGCTCGTCGTATTGACGACCTAGTTTTGTTCAGTAAGGATTGTTGAAGATCAGGATGGAGATCTGGAGTACACCGAGAACCAACTCTATGAATGACGAGGAACTGATGGATTGTAGTTTTCATTTTGAGATCATTCTCAGTTATGTAAATTATGTGTTTTGAAGAATCAATGAATCGAATATGTATAATTTGTGTTTTGATGAATCTTGATCAAGTTGTAACTTTATGGACAAATGAATGCAATATAAAATTATGGAATTTCTGTGATTATACCTTATATCTATGCCTATCCCGGACCTTACAGGCGATAATCGCAGGGTACAATACGGTATTCATTGTACAGTTGCGTAGCCTGGGGAGAAGTATCACGTGCCTCGAGTCATCCTGGGAACCGGGGCGTGACACGTCTCTTTTGGTTGGTGGCCCATGTAGGTCTAGTCTTTAAGGATAGTGTATAGGTTAAGGAAATTGTATAGGTAGATATTAGATATTCTAAGGACTTACTTGACCTACCCTAGAACAAAAATTTTAAAATTGAAGATTGAATTCCTAATTGAAGAATTGAGGATTTTGCATATGTTTGGGATATGAATCTTGATTAAACTTATTTAAGCTTAATGATGCATTATTTCATGTCATAGATTTCTAATTCGAGGATTTTTGGGTATAGGTCATGGCTCGATTTATGCCAAGCATTTATTGGGACGGGAGTGACCAAACCTTCTATGGATATGAGTAATTTGCCCGGAAAGCTTGGCTAGTGGTAGACGATGCGGAACTTCCAGTATTCGGAGTATATTTCTATCGCCTGCGTCCCAAGATTCGGGACATTGAAGATGGAGCCGAGGTTTATTATGAGAAGAAATTACGTCTTATATTCTTCCTTGCGAAGGACGGTCCATCTCCCTTTACTTATGGGTATGATGGGACCATAAGTGAGTGGGAAGAGATCAACCCCTACGATAAGATTCTGGAGATAACTTACCTGAAGCTGACCAGGGGTTGGTCAGGATAACTGGGAAATGGGGTAGCTTTTTGTCTGCTGCACTACATTTTGACGGATCAGCAGATATATATATATATATATATATATGTAGAAAGATATGATGTGGAGGTGTAGAGGAGAAATTTTTGTCTGTTGTATAACATTTTGGAATTACAACAGATGTAAATAGTTTTGTATAAGGTCTAGAGTATAGGAGTTGTAAGGACTTCCTTGTGAAGCATATTGTAATCCTGTTTTGTGAATGAATGAAATATGCTTCTTTTGGCTTTAACTATCTTAATTGTGATTGCCTTTTATCTCCTTTAGTAATTAAGTTCTTTAAGATTCTCCTTTAAATTTTGCATTAAGAATTTCCAATCCTTAATATTTAGGAAATGTCTTCTTCACCAAATCCTGACATATTGCAAACGGAAACCACCGAGACGCGATCGACAGACGCTATGGAGAATTTTCAAAAAATCTTGGAAGCCAACACCCAATAAATCCAACTTTCCCAAGCTGTATCTGCAAAGCTACTGGAAAGATTGGATGTCGCAGCTGCTCCTAAGGCTGGGACCATTTCGGATTTCAGGATGATTAAGCCCCCAGAGTTCAAGGGGACTGAAACTCCTATGGAAGCAGCATAGTGGATTAGGACCACAGAAGGGTTGCTGAAGAGCACGAAGATCTCGCCAAATGACATAGTGTCTCTAGTAAGGATTCAACTGAAGGATGTTGCCAATATCTGGTGGAGCTCCTTACACCCAGAAGAATCAGATGAGATTGTATCCTGGGAAAAATTTAAGGAAGAATTTGAAGAGAGATTCTTTCCTCCGAGTGCCAAGTTGGAGCTGGAAAGGAGATTCCTACATTTGAAGCAGAATAAGACATCTGTCGATGAATACTCGGCGGAATTCACTAGGCTCAGCCGGTATGCTTCGAGCATGGTGACTACGGAGAAGGCAAAGGTAGTCCAGTTCATGGAAGGACTGGACGATAAGCTGAAGATGAAAGTTGCCCCTACAGATGTCAGACTTACGCAGAAGTGGTCGAAGCTGCAAGAGACCAAGAAAGGATGCAAAATGATAAGAACAACTCGAAGGCTGCAGGACAAAAGCAGAGTCTGGAGACCGGCTCACCTCAAGGAAGGACTTCGGGACAAGGGCAACAGAAGCGTGCTCAACATGAGCAGAATAGAATCACGCTAAGTTGTTCTTACTGCGGGAAGTCAGGGCACACGAAGAATAATTGCAGAAGACTCCAAGGGAAGTGCCTGAAGTGTGGATCCTCCAACCACCGGTTGAACCAATGTCCCCAGAACAATAGAAGATCTGTAGTACAGAATACTGCACAGGGAACAAGAGCTGCAAACCAGGGATTTCAACAAAGGCCTTTCTTTCAGAACAATGAGCCCAGATTTAATGCTGCTGCAGCACCACAAGCGCAAGGTCATGCTCCTATAGGATATCAACAGAGACCAGCACTGGCACCTCAAGCGCATCAATTCCATCAAGCTCAGAAGGCTGGTCAGAACCACAACAACAAGAGGAAAAAGAACCACGGTCAAGCCTTTATGATGGACAGCAATGAAGCAGGAATACCATGGGACATGGTGACAGGTACTATACTTGCTTCATCTAGCCCTGCATCAGTATTGTTTGATTCTGGAGCTACTCATTCCTTCATATCTGCATCATTCATAACTGAGTATAATATAGAGACTCAACCTTTAGTTAGAAAATTGAAGATCCTTACGGGCAATGGTGTAGTAGAAGTAAGTCGAATTTGTCGAAACTGTCCAATCAAAATGGGAGGAGCAAGCTTCCGAACTAGACTATTAGTCTTTCCCATGGACAACTATGACGTAGTATTTGGAATGGATTGGTTAATAGCAACCTCGGCAATCATTGATTGTGGACAAGAAAAAGTTCAGTTTTCTTTACCTAGTAGAAAGTTGCATGAATTTGTTAGAGCTCAGAAGGAGTTTTACAAAGAGGAATTAGAGAAGTTTGAATTAAGGAGTCTCCAGGGTCAAGTAATAGAGGAATAGCCAAGGGTTGTAGATGAGTTTAAGGATGTATTTCCTGATGAATTACCCGGATTGCCACCGGATAGGGCCGTTGAATTTAGCATTGATCTAATTCCTGGAGCAGCCCCTATTGCTAAGAAGATATATCCAATAAATAAGGAGGAACTAGCAGAATTAAATAAATAAATCAAGAAATTGCTAGCTAAGGAGTTTATCAGACGTAGTGTTTCTCCGTGGGGAGCGCCTGTACTATTTGTAAAGAAAAAGGATGGGAGCCTGAGATTGGTGATAGATTATAGAGCACTGAATGAACTGACAATCAAGAACAAATATCCACTCCCTAGGATCGATGAATTATTCGACCAACTTGGAGGAGCAACTGTATTTTCCAAAATAGATCTCAGATCAGGCTATCATCAAGTGAAGATTAAGAAAGAAGACATACCAAAGACTGCTTTTAGAACTAGATATGGCCATTATGAATTCCAAGTCATGCCTTTTGGATTGACAAATGCTCCGGCCATATTCATGGATTTGATGAATAGAATATTCTATCAATATTTGGATAAATTTGTGATCGTGTTCATTGATGATATATTGATCTACTCAAAGAACGAGGAGGAGCACGAAGAACATTTGAGGATAGTACTTGAGACTCTACGATAGGAGAAGCTATATGGGAAGCTGAATAAATGCGAGTTTTGTTTAAAAAAATTCTTTCTTGGGACACATAGTCAGTGGAGAAGGCATAACAGTAGATCCTAAGAAAATAGAAGCAGTCAAATCATGGCCTACTCCCAAGAATGTAGCTGAGGTGCGAAGTTTTGTTGGTTTAGCTGGATATTATAGAAGATTCGTGGAGAATTTTTCCAGAATAGTTGAGCCGCTTACTAGATTGACTCAAAAAAATGAGAAATTTGTTTGGACTGATAAATGTCAAGCGGCATTTAAGGAATTAAAGGAAAGACTTGTCACAGCATAAGTACTAGCTTTACCCTCAGGATCAGGAGGTTACGAGATTTACAGTGATGCTTCTGGCAAGGATTTGGGCTGTGTACTGATGCAGCACGGAAGGGTTATCGCTTATGCTTCGTGGCAGTTGAAGGTTCATGAGAGGAACTATCCAACACATGATCTGGAGTTAGCAGCTGTTGTATTTGCACTGAAACTGTGGAGGCATTACTTGTATGGTGAACAGATCAAGATTTACACAGATCATAAAAGTTTGAAATATGTGTTCACCCAAAAGGAGCTAAATATGAGGCAACGTAGATGGCTAGAGTTGCTTAAAGATTTTGATATGGAGTTGGAGTATCATCCAGGCAAGGCGAACAGAGTGGAAGATGCTCTGAGTAGGAGGCCTGAAGCTTTCTTTATGAACACGCCCAAGGAGATATTGGATGATCTCAGAAAGATGGGGATTGAAGTGATATGTCCAGTAGCAGATGGAATCTGGGAAAGTTTACAAGTTCAATCATCCTTAGTGGAGAGAATTAAGGAGGCACAGAAAAAAGATATAAATTTGCAAAAACTGTGGAGTCAAACTGAAGCTGGGGTACAAACTGGATTGATGAAGCATTCTGATGGATCCTTGAGGTTCGGAAGTCGTTTGTGTGTGCCATTTGGAGAACTCCAGACTGAACTGATGTCTGAAGCACATAGTTCTCAGTACTCCATTCATCCTGGGAGTACGAAGATGTACCAGGATCTGAGGCAAAATTTTTGGTGGCATGGAATGAAGCGGGAGATAGCTAAATTTATCTCGAAATATTTAGTGTGCCAACAAGTGAAAGCTGAGCACCAACGGACTGCTGGACTACTGCAACCACTACCAGTACCTGAATGGAAGTGGGAGCTTATTACAATGAATTTTGTATCAGGACTCCCAAGAACACAAAAAGGTAATAATGCCATCTGGGTGATAGTGGATAGACTTACAAAGTCCGCGAGATTTCTACCATTCCGAGTTGGACAATCTACGGAGCATCTAGCGGATATGTACATGAGGGAAGTTGTTAGTCACTATGGGGTGCCGGTAAGTATCTCAGACAGGGATACTCGGTTCACCTCCAAGTTTTGGAGAAACTTGTAAGACAGTCTTGGCAGTCGCCTGAAGTTTAGTTCAGCATATCACCTACAGACTGATGGACAGTCAGAAAGAATGATACAAATTTTGGAAGACATGTTGAGAGCGTGCTCTCTAGATTTCTAGGGATCATGGGATGACCATCTTCATCTGGTAGAATTCTCTTATAATAACAGTTATCAGGCCAGCATCAAGATGGCACCATTTGAAGCACTATATGGAAGAAAGTGCAGGTCACCGATATGTTAGGGTGACGTCGGAGAACGGCAACTTCTAGGGCCAGAGTTGGTCACACAGACAGTAGATATAGTCAAGGCAATTCGAAGTCATCTTCAAGCTGCGCAGGACAGGCACAAGATGTGGGCAGATAAGCATCGGAGAATCTTGAATTTCAAACTAGGAGATCATGTATTCTTGAAGATCTCACCAACTAAAGGATCTATCAGGTTTGGAACAAGAGGGAAGTTGAGCCCAAGGTATATAGGCCCATTCGACGTCCTGGATCGAGTCGACGACGTGTCTTATCGATTGGCCTTGCCACCATCTCTCGAAGGAGTTCACGACGTCTTCCATGTATCTCAACTGCGGAAATATGTGCCAGATCCCAGTCACATACTGCATCATTCGGAAATCACAGTTGGCCCAACTCTCCGCATTGAACAGAAGCCAGTGTAGATCCTGGATCGGAGGCAGAAGATTCTTAAGAACAAGACCATCTCTTTGGTTCGAGTATCTTGGAACAAGCACTCACCGGGAGAATCTACTTGGGAAAGGGAAGATGAGATACGGCAACTGTACCCCTACCTCTTTGATGATTAAGGTACTTAGCAACCTATCCTTTTCTACCTCTCTTATCTTTAAATTTCGAGGACGGAATTTAATTAAGGTGGGTAGAGTGTCATAACCTTATTATTATTATTTTTTATTTTAGGTATTTTTAATTATTTTCAACCTTTCAAAATTATTTTCCTATATTATTTCTCAAAAAAAATATAGTGTAAATAAATAAATAAAATTTTCTTTCAAAACGACTTTACATTTTTACATAAAAACCTAATGGGCAGCCATGCATGGAGAAATGACAAATGTCATTCTCTCCTCATGACATGCCCCAAAGGGCAATATAGTCATTTTATTTTTTTTATATATGAATTAGGAGAGAGGAAGAGAGTTTTCATTCCCTCTAGCAAATTCTTTCAGATAACTCTCTCTCTTCCTTTCCTTCAATTCTTTCTCCTTCCTCCTTTCTTCCTCTTCCCTCTTCTTCTCCTAACCGAGCTCCCCTCCCCCTCCTAAGCGGCTGATGCCGCTGCTCCTATTTGCGGCTACTACCGCCGCTGCTACTGCATTTGCTGCTACTGTTGCGGCTGCTGCTGCGGCTGCTGCGCCGTCGCCGGCGCCACCGGCCGACCCCCCTCGTCATCTTCTTATTCTTCTTCCTCTTCATTCTTCCAATTTCCTTCCCTCTTTCCTCTTCAATTTCTTTGAAAAAAAAATATTTCTAGGTTTTGAGATTAACCCCAATTCCCAAATTTGTGCCCTAGGTGCTGAATTGGAGCTTTAGGAAGAAATTTTCTTTAGGAAGCATACTCTAAGAACTCAAGGCAAGCTCTCTCCTTCCTCCTCTCGAATCTCCTCATGCTATTATCAATAATTTTTGTTTTGCATGATAAATCTATATATATATATATATATATATATATATATATATATATATATATATATATATATATATATATATATATATATATATATATATATATATATATATATATATATATATATTCTGAAATTATGATTTTAATCCAATTGTTATGATATGGGTGATGGTTGATTTTAGGAATTATTGGGTAGCATGTGTTCATGAATGTGTATACACAATTAGTATAAATTTGGACAAATGTTGGACACTTCTACATAGGACAAATTGTGAGTGTTGATTTTTCCATACAAGGTTATATATATATATATATATATATATATATATATATATATATATATATATATATATATATATATATATGTATATATGCACATGCATACATACTAAATTTAAGAAATAAATAGCCCAATATTGTTGTTTCATGAGAGTACTTCAAAATAACCCTAAAATGAGAATTTATGAGTTTTATCCATTATTATTTATCTTAATTTAAATTCTGTCCAGATTTGAAAATTATACATATTTGACATAATTATTGTGATCTCATAGTTAAATATGTATTTATTGATACCGGTTCATTAAGGTAACTTCAACTATAAATTCTCAAGTCAAAATGACTATTTTGTGCCCCTAAAAGTTAGTTTTTAGTATGTAATGGCGTTGGGCATGTTAAAATTGAACTTAGATAACTTGTTCATTTGTGATTATGCTTAGAAACCTCATTTTGCTCTTTCAAGAAGTTAAGATTCGGTACAATGATGCATGAGTCAATTTATTATGTGATAGGATTTATTGTCAACTATTTTTAGCATAATATGCAAATCTGTCCGGATTCTTAATTATGCTTAAAATGTTCTTTTGTCATGAAAACATGGTCAAAAGTTGATAACTTCGAATACCGGTTTACTAGGATAGTTGTGTGTTAACTTTTCAAGTTTCCAATTGCCTTTCTTATATCCGTAATAAGCTAAATGTGGTGCATAGTAAATAATAAGTTTTCTTAGTCTCGTTTTATTACTAATAGCCCATATCGTCTTTGACTTGTTTAGTGTTTAGATAAAGTATATGCAAAACCAAGAATAGTTGCACGCTTACTTGCTTGCTAAGGTAAGGAAGCTTTTATTTTGCATAGCTTTGTTTAAATGCGTGGCCGGTGTTGAGGGTTGATCCACCGAAGGGGTCGGCGTTCCCGGTTATATAAATTGTGTGTTGCCGGTGTTGAGGGTTGCTCCACCGAAGGGGTCGGCGTGCCCATATATATTATTCTTTGTGTTTAATTGTTCTGGAAATTTTTTCGGGTCAGTAAATACAAAGGAGACTCTGCCAAAATTTTGGAAATTTTCGGAGAGAGTCGTTTCCGAGTTTTTGAACTTTTTAGAAACTATTGACTCAAGTTCTAGACCATTGGAACCATCCATTTTCGATCTATAATATCGGAGGGATTCTTGGAAATCATTGTCCAATTAGATACCTTGGAATTTTACCTTGGTTCCAACATTTTTCGGACTAGTTTAGTTTCAGAAAAGACGAAACTATTATTTGAATGCGACTTGACTTCTAGGACTCCCGTTTGGGGGATAGTTTCTCTGGAGTCTAAATGTCTAGAATAGGCTGCATGGGGTTTTTGGAAGAGAAACCGTTGGATCACACCCGGCTGACTTCTTTGCAATATAATTTTTATTTTCGTACTGATCAGTCCCTGATACGGTGTTCGTGCACGAATATCCGGGGTGAGGCTTAGCTCACTTTCTTGATCGCAATTGGACATCCAAGCCCTGAGTTTCAGCTCAGCTATCCATTTGCACATTACCGTGAGTTTTCAGCTCAGAATACTTATTAATTCATTAGATATCTAGGCCCTGAGTTCAGCTCAGCTCTCTAATGAATGGGTTCGATATTCTTGGAAAAGTCCAAGTCATACGAACTTCTTGTTATAACACATGATGCGATGATTCGACCCAGATGATTCGGAAACCACTCATGATGTTATCTTGCTTGTAATCACATCAATATGTGATAGTACAGACGGCTGGAGAATCTAAGCACCAACCCGTTTTGTACGAGCCTGATCCCAGGCAAATAGGGTTATTGTTGAGATGCTAGGCGAGTGTGTGTGATCCAGAAAGTTTCTCTAAATTGCATTTAGGTCTAGAAAGATCTTGTCGTGTCCTTTGTGACATTAATCTAAGAATTACTTACTTCTTGACTGATATCACAAGGTAATGAGTTAAATTGCTCTAGATACTATATCTTGTTTTCACTTGTCTTATCATTACATATTCATACCTCCTCCTCTGGCTGAGGGCTTGCTCGTCGTATTGACGACCTAATTTTATTCACTAGGGATTGTTGAAGATCAGGATGAAGATCTGGAGTACACCGAGAACCAACTCTTTGAATGACGAGGAACTGATGGATTGTAGTTTTCATTTTGAGATCATTCTCAGTTATGTAAATTATGTGTTTTGAAGAATCAATGAATCGAATATGTATGATTTGTGTTTTGATGAATCTTGATCAAGTTGTAACTTTATGGACAAATGAATGCAATATAAAATTATGGAATTTCTGTGATTATACCTTATATCTATTCCTATCCCGGACCTTACAGGCGACAATCGCAGGGTACAATACGGTATTCATTGTACAGTTGCGTAGCATGGGGAGAATATCACGTGCCTCGAGTCATCCTGGGAACTGGGGCGTGACAAAAAAAGAGATAGCATTTTTCAAGACTGCAAAACGATCAATGGACAACTTATCGACAAGGTATAGTTTCCTCGAACGGTTGCCTAGGCCAAGGAACCGATTCGGCCCAGGAGGAACGAGTATAGCAAGCGTTAGCCTTACATCGGCGTGGGTTATTTGGGAACTTTTACACAGGGCTCGCTACCCGCCGTGAAAGGGTCGCCGTCTAACCTAGCTATAGTCCGTGATGGCTTGACATTGCCAGTGACCTTCACACCCTTTTACTGCTTGAACTAATGCACATGACACGGGATGAATATGATAGCTGCTCAATGTATACAATTTCATATGCTTGCCTCAAAACATGTTAATATGCAAATCAAACAGGATGGTTAGAAAGATCACAAATATAGCTAACATGTTTTATAAAACGGCTTGAACCAAATGCAAAGCTTGAGTTTAATTAGCCACTCGCCAGTACATGTGATCGTACTGACCCTCACTCTTTGTAGGTACCGAGAACCAGGAGGAACGCGCAACTATCTAGGCGACGTTTCGTACTTTTGAAGCTTCGACCGCGTGTCGAAGATCTCACCCCCGAGTTTTTGAAGGCTCTTTGCAAGCCAAAGAACATGTCTCTGCATCCCTCCAACCCAGGTGGCTGGAATACTTTTCTTGTAATTAAACGATGTATGTATAGAACGGCTATCTCATCGGCACTCCTTTTGTAATCGAGTCATGTTGTAAAGCCCACGCGACACGATTGTAATGGAGTCTGTAAATGATGTCTATTATCAATAAAATGAAAAAAAAATTTTGTCTCAATGTGTTCTTCAATTTGTCTGCGCTCACTCTCTTAGATGCTGTATTTCAGATTACCTTATGACTATGTCTTGTGCGATCGTAAATTAGGTTCGTACGGCATCACGCCCGGGAGATGACTATCGAATCTACGGAATCGGGGCGTGACACTAACACTCGATCTCTCAGCTTGCATAGTGTCTCATCTTGGTTAGCTTTGTCATAGGCTCAACAATACTTGTAAAGTCCTTCATGAACTCCCTGTAATACCCAGCTAAGCCCAAGAAGCTCCTAATCTCTACAACTGAACTGGGCATCCTCCACATCTCTACCGCAGCTATCTTCTTAGGATCCACTGATATGCCTTCTCCTGTGACAACGTGGCCGAGAAAATCCACCTTGTCTAAGAAGAACTCGCACTTGGACAGCTTACCATATAGCTTCTCCTTCCTTAATGTCTCCAAGACTATCTGCAAGTGCTGCTCATGTTCTCCTTTGGTCTTCGAATAGATTAGTATGTCATCAATAAAGACAATAACAAACTGGTCCAGGTACTCATGGAAGACCTTGTTCAGGAGGGTCATAAATACTGCTGGGGCATTTGTAAGACCAAAGGACATGACCAAGAACTCATATTGTCCATATTTGGTGTTGAATGTCGTCTTTGGAATGTCTTCTCTCCTCACCTTGACTTGGTGATATCCAGACCTGAGATCAATCTTCGAAAAAAACCTTCGCTCCACTCAACTGATCGAAGAGGTCGTCAATACGGGGCAGAGGATACTTATTCTTGATGGTGATGTTGTTCAGTGCCCGGTAGTCTATGCACATCCGGACCATTATGTCCTTCTTGGACACAAATAAGACTAGTGCCCCCCAGAGTAAAGCTCCACTTCTGATGAATCCCTGGGCCTTGAGCTCGTCGATCTGATCCTTCATCTCCTTGGCCTCCTTGAGGTTGACTCTGTAGCATCGTTGTGAGATAAGGAAAGTGCCAGGTACTAGGTCGATAGTGAACTCCACGTCACGATCAGGGGGTAATCCTAGAAGATTGTCGAGAAAGACATCTAGAAATTCTGCTATAAGGGGATGAGGGGGTCCGATATCTTTTATGATGGAGGTGTAGGAGCATACCCCATGCTTTCTGGTGCTCGAACCACCACGAACTTGGGTCCTCCAGGTGGACTAAAGATGACACAACCCCGGTGACAGTCTACCAGAGCATACTGCTTACTAAGCCAGTCCATCCCCAAGACCACATCGTAGTTAGGGAGAGGCATTACTAGAAGGGGTGCTAAGAAAGTATGACCTGAGATAGTGATAGGATAGGTGCAAGTCTCCATGATTGGGATATGTCCAGCTCCGGTCATTACTCTACAAATCATCTTACTATAGCCTACATCTATATGATATGCAGCAATGAAGTTCGATGATATGAAACTATGTGAAGCTCCAGAATCGAATAACGCTAAAGTCGGGTACGAATGTAATACAATAGCACCTGCGATAACATCTCCTTTGGTCTTTGGCTCCTCAACGGCCAAGGCAAAAGCTTGCCCTGCTCTGTGCTGGTTGTAGTGCTGTTGCTGGGTAGGTAGTAGACCACTCTGTTGTCCAGCTCCAGTTCTATTAAATATCGTGGGACAGTCCTTTACCTGATGGGTAGCAGACCCACAAGCAAGATAGTGTCCCAACTTCTTCCTGCAGATCTCTGTAGTGTGATCGGGCCTCTTACAATAGGTGTAGTTGGACACCTTCGGTTGATTGTGCTGGGGTGCTCTGTTGGGTGCTGATGTCTGCTAAGATCGCTGGGAATAAGATGGCCTATTGTTGTTGTTGTTGGTGGGCCTCTTGGAGTTGTCCCGATAGTTGCTGCTGGATCCTGGATGGTCCCTCTTGGGTCGGGCAGGCGAACTAGTCTCAACATCTTGCCATAAGTCTTCGCACCATTTGCAGCTACCAAGGTGCGGATCTCCTCTCACAATCTGTACCAGAATTTCTTGGCACGCTCCACTGGGTCTTCTACCAGACGTGGCACAAATCTGTCGAGCCAGTTGAACTCGGCTACATAATCCTCGATAGTGTGATCTCCCTGCTTCAGATCATGAAATTGCCTCCCTATGGCTTCTAGGGCGGCTTTCGAAAAGAACTTTCGCTTGAACTGCTTCTTGAAGGAACGCTAGCAAGTTCCTCCAGTCTTGAATCTTGGCTCATTTCTGTACCAAATGCTGGCCAGATCCCTGAGTTGTAGAGCGACAGCCTCTACCATTAGGTTGGCAGGGAGTCGAGCGACACTGAGAAGTTGCTCCATATCATCTAGCCACTCGTCTGCGTAGATGAGACCCTCTATTCCTTTGAAAGGGCACATGTCCAACTTCTTGAAGTTTTCGATGTTTTCGACCTTTTACTTGACAATAGGCTGCTTATCAGACTTGACTTTCTCCAATGAAACATAAAACTTTAACAATTTATTCTTGTTTTACCTTAGCAGTCCTCTGATCGGATTGAGATGAATCTAGTGCTACCATAGCCACATTAAGGGTATTCTCCATGCCCTCCCCCATAATCGCAATCTGCTCGTAATTGGTTTCAGCTTGGGCCCTCTAGGCCTCAAGAACTCCTCGTAGCAGGCCTACGAGTTCGGTGGGCTCTACTGGTACCGGTGGAGCAGCGGAAGGTTTCACATCAGCAGATGGTAGTGTGGTCCTCGGAGGAATCGGGGATGCTAAATGCACTATGGTAGTATAAGCAGTTCGGGGAGCCTGTGCAGCATGAGGACGATCAATGAGCTGCAATGGAGAAGGGTCAGATTGGGCCTGAGTAGGGGTGTGCTCAGAGGATGAAATCTCTTCGACGGCAGGCCCAGAATGGGTTGTCTTTCCTTTCGCCATCCTATGAAAGGTTTAGGTACAAACATAAGCAAGGTAACCTATGAAACTATAAGCAAGCAAAAATAGATTATATAAATTGATAAATTCGGTCCTATGTTGAGACGGGTTAGAAATAGTCTAAGTGTTCGAATTATTTTTAGATCCTGTTTTCCAAAAGTCATTCTTAACATAAAGTCAGATTGCAGGACTGCTTGTTTGTCTAGACTAAGTTGACTAGACCAAATTTGCAGAACTGACCTGCATGGGCCACCACTGAAAATATATCACGACCCGATCCCAAGATACTGGGTCCAGTCGGATCATGCCCAGCCTGCACCATTGTGAGACGACGGCAGTAAGCTGTATCAAGCAGTAGTAACACATGTAGAACATTCTAAAATACGAAAAATCTAAAATATTTTTATTTGAACTTTGAATTAGAACTAAATGTCTACTGAAACAAATTACACAAACAGATAAAGCATTCAGTTATTACAACTTTGTTCTTTTATTACAACTTCCAAACAAAAGAAAGAACTATATGGCAAGTGCGGCTAAAACTCATAGGCTCCCTGTCCGGGCTCAACTACCTCCTCAGAACCCAGGTCGGGTCCGTAGTAGGAACTAAAGGCAAGCTCCTCCTCGTCGCAATCACCTAAAAATATTGGTCTCCGGTCAGGAGAGAAGCAAGAACATAATCCATATCCAGTATTCTAATAAATAATAAATGATGCAAGGACAGTTTAAAAACATTATTATATTTTTATTAAATAATAGTAAAGAGATAGCAAGGCAATGAAATCTCAAGAGCGACAATGATGCAATCTACAATGATTCAATAGTGATTTGAGCGTATAGCAATCCGTTACCGACTGGTAGATTCAATGTGTATACTAACATTGGGCCTAAAGCTAGTATACGGTACGGCTCACCCTTTGTGCAATATAGGTTAATGCGAGAGAGTCAATATTAGTAACAGGGCTTTGGTCACAGTTGCTATACTACTCCCCAATTTTTGAGTCAATAAGTCAATCAAGCAATCAATTTGGGGTTCGAGAGGGATGTCGTGAGTCAGTGTCGATACAATATATATTCCTATTAATGGAGTGCATTTAATTATTAATTAAAACACGAACAAGAATAGTATGAAACTTGTCTTGGTTTTTCCGGTGCTTGTAAGGGGGACAGGGAGATATGACCTCAGGCTTAAGCCCTGAAACCTACATTAATTTAATAATCCGATTTAGAAACCATTCTAAGGGTTTTAACTAATAATGCCAACGATTAACTTAACGATCAATTTAATTATTAACCAAACTTATATATTTTTAGAAAAATAAAACTATAATTATTTATAATACTTTTATCCACGTATTATAATTGCTAACTAAAAATAATTTTCTAATAAAACCATTTATTATAATTAATGCGAGAAATACTATATTTTATTTACTAGTAAATAATAAACATGTTTTTCCAAAAACTAAAATTCTAATTAGATTTACTTATATAAAATATCCGAAAAATACTTTTGAAATTAATTAGTATTTCATTTACATAAACTAACCATAGTATTTTTAATAGATATTTTTAAGTCAAAAATACCATTTTCAATAGTTATAAAACTATGAGAATCATTTATTTAGAAATATTTAATACTTTAGAAATATACTAAAGGATAGTAACTAAAACTTTAAACTTTATTTTAATAAGACAGTAATAATAATAATTGCTAACTAATCATTTTAATGAGTTTATTACAAAAAGCATTTGTGTTAATACTTAATGAGAAAATGTTTAATTACACAAATAATTACATGGTTTATTAAGGAATAATAACTAACCTTTATTCTAAATTATATATATATATATATATATATATATATATATATATATATATATATATATATATATATATATATATATATATATTATTCCAAATTATATATATATATATATATATATATATATATATATATTATTCCAAATTATATATATATATATATATATATATATATATATATATATATATATATATATATATGTGTGTGTGTGTGTGTGTGTGTGTGTGTGTGTGTGTGTGTGTGTGTGTGTGTGTGTGTGTCTATATATATATATATATATATATATATATATATATATATATATATATATATATATATATATATATATATATATATTATATATATATATATATATATATATTATTTTGATATATATATAAAAAAATATATATATATATATATATATATATATATATATATATATATATATATATTTTGATATATATATATATATATATATATATATATATATATATATATATATATATATATATATATATATATATATATATATTTTTTTTTTTTTTAAAAAAAAAAAAAAAAAAAAAAATATATATATATATATATATATATATTTGATATATATTGTAGGCCTTAAAAATGAAAGTCACGCTGAGTTGATCAGAACAAAGTCTCAAAGTCACGCTGAGTTGATCAGGACAATATTTAAAAATCACGCTGGGAGACAGCTCATCATTTTGTCAGAGTGTCATTATGACTGACAGAACGACAGTCGAAGAATGTCTTCTCGTATGCCACGTATGCACGGAACTCGAGAGATCACAGCCGACTATTGCGTGACTTTTGAAATCTTCTTCAGCAAGACTCAGCCTTCACCAAGTTGGCGTACCAAAAGAGCTTCTTGTCATTTAATGCGACTGACAAAGGCAATCACTGTCAGAGATTTTGTGTCAGTCGAGGCACGTCAAATCAAGACAGCTGGCAGTTCTGCCACAATATTGCGTATATTTTGAGCCTTCTGGCTCAAGTCTGCGTGTATTTTGAACTTATATGTTCCTTCCTCACGTCTGCGTGTATTTTGAGCTCTCTGTCTCAAGTTTGCGTGGATTTTGAAGCTTTTTGCCCCAAGTCTGCGTGGATTCTGAAGCTTCTTGCCCCAAGTTTGCGTGGATTTTGAAGCTTTCTGACCCAAGTCTGCATGGATTTCGTCTTCAACGAATCTGCGTGGATTTCATCAAATTGGAGTACGTGGCAGCCATGCCACTGATCTCTCGCCTGCGTGTCCTGTAACTTGAACACGACTCATGTATGATTGCCATGTGTCTAACAGTTACAGGCCACGTCCAGTAACTGCTCACAACCTTGCGTATGTTAGATCCTGCGTGATTTTCAACTAGGCACAGGTTGTGAAGACAGTTATCCTTTCAGTTATTTTTGACTCTATAAATAGAGTTCTTTTTCTCATTCATTGTACAGATACATAGTTATCTAACTTACTGTCAAAATTTTGAAAGCTTTTCTTCTTCGCATAGTCCAAGGGATAAAGCGATCGTCTTCTAGATCGGATTCCTACAGTTGTAATTTTCCCAGATACACAATAAATAAAGTAAATTTATTTATGGAAAACAAATTGGCGACTCTCCTGGGAAAATTAATAAATTCACTTGGACTATGCGAAGTGAATTTATTTATTTAAGGAAGCATTGGATAGCCAGTGAGATTCATAATGAATAGGGCATCTTTTTTGCTTCAGTTGGTTATTAGAGTTGAGAAGAATCGGTGAGTGATCATTGTTGTATTGAGGAAGAGTATGAACCTTCGTATGAGGGAATAGGCTGCACCAACAGAGTATCGGTGAGTGATCATTGTCCCCAATTTATTCTTCGCCTACTCCCCGATGCAGACCCCTATCACCACCCCCACAAAGTATTCCCAATATCGAGCTTCCTCTTTCTCCTCCCCGGCCCTAAGAAAATGCCTCCATCCCTCACAAGCAGACATGGAAGAGGCACGCCAGACTGGCCCACTATATTCCTCCCCACCCCCGAGCCTCGGAGCGCTAAGAGGCTAGTAATTGAACCTATCTGTACTGATCCCTCTCCTATGATCGTGGCGGCTGACCTCCAACAGTCACAAGGCCAATGTTAGTCTTCTCCTGAAACTGTCGAGGTGTGAGGAATGCCTCGACAGTCCAAACTCTCCGATCATTCCTCTCCGCTACCCTCCCTTCTATCTTCTTCATCTCTGAAACCCTATCTGTCATGCCCCAGTTCCAAATAATCGGATTGGGAACACGTGGCATGCCAGCTGTACAATCTAGCATAGCTAAACCCAATTTAATGGACTATGATTCGATTGTAGTACGCTGAAGTATAACTAATAAGTAACATCACAGGCAGGTAAACTAGTCTCATCCATGAAATAATGTAATAGATAACTGAATGGAAAATCATCAGTGCCACAGAATCCAAATGTCAACTATGGCTAAAGGAGAACACAACCACTAATAAGTAAAAGAGTACATCTGGAAGGAAATGAAGTAGCAAAAGAAATAAACAGAATACTGGAAATGGAACCCACGTCTGAAGATGTAGCTAGCCTCTAGAGGATCAAGGCTGCGACTCCACCTCAAAGTCGTCGTCAACAAGTCCCTCTACTCCATAATCAGCCGGGAATAAGTGCTCGTCAAGCTCTGGAAAAGATACCAGGTCCTCAGAGGGACATAACAAATACACAGAAAAAAGACATGCAAGAAAATACTAAGCAGTAATGTAAAAGTAACTAGTAAGAATGCCATCCAGTATTTCCCTAACCAAACAAGAACAGGAAATACAAGGAAGCAATAAGGTGTTCTAACCATCTATGTGTAAATGCACTTGAGACATCTCTAGTGGCACATGAGAGGGGGAGAAGAAGAAGAAACTGCCACCAAGCGTCCTACGGTTTGAGGAACGAGGGGCTACAAGCATCCAGCGTCCATTGGAAACAGAAATTCTCATACACCACTAGTAGACTCTCCCCACCCAATGTACTCGTACCGTATACGCGGTACGAACAATATGCAAGACGTCATATATATAGTAAAACTAACCAAACTTCTAACAGACTCAAGATCACATGTTAATGGCCAGTCAACACAGAACCTCTGCACTCAGCTCACTCATATGTGATACGTGTCTGAGACAGTGTCAAGTTTATACTAACTCTATACAAGGTAGTCATCAATGGAGACGAGTGCACACAATAGCAATAACTGGTCAAATATAAATACTGCATAGTAAATGTCAAGCAATGTGTACTTGTCTGTGTCCAGCAACTGAGTATCCGGGTCCAAAATAGAGTCCGAGTCCCGCGAAGCAAATAACCCTATATAAGCATTAACTCTAATTAATTACTAATTAACCAAATTAAACAATACATTTAATTGCTAATTAATCAATAATTAATATCAAACCATTATTACTAGCTAATCAGTACCAATAATTATGAATAATAATAATATACAATAATAAGTATGAAGTACTTATTATTATAATTTTATATTATGAAATTATTAATACAAATAATATATTTAATAATTAATTAATTACTTATAAATAATTAATTAATCAATTAAATAACACATGCCTTCACAAATTCCTAATAATACCAACAAAATTTGTAAAAATCCATAAAAATCATTTTTAGTCTAATAAGCTAAATAATAACAGAAATAATAGATATATATTATTTGTAAAGAAACCAAAAATAGGATTTTCTTTATTTAATATATATCTATCTAATAACTAGATTAGTGCTAATAATTATAACTACTAGTTAATAAATAATAAAAAGATCTAAATTGGGTTATAAAATACTTTTCCAGGAAAACCTACTGTAAATAATATTTTTAATATTATTTACCTAATTATAAGTAATTAAAAATATTTAACTACTCAATATATAAAATTACTCACCCTTCTATCTTCTTCATCTCTGAAACCCTATCCTCCCCTCTCCATACCACCCAAATGTTGCCTTACCTTGGTTTCCCAAACGTCTTCTCCGTTTCCTCTATTGGTCGTGTAGGAGGCCTCTGGCTTGGATGGTCGGACTCAATACAAGCATCTGTAACATTTTCTTCTCCCAACCTCATCCTCTTAACCATCACTTCTGATACAAACTCTCAAGCTTGGAACCTCTTATGCATCTACAGTTATCCGAGCAAGCAGGATTGCCCCAAACTGTGGAAGAGTATAGAGGACCTTTCGGCATCTTTCAGCGTTCTATGGTAATACATTGGTGACTTCAACGCCATCGTTAAGCCGGAGGAGAAGACTGGAGGTAACGTATTCGCTTCTTACTCAGCCGACCCATTCATTCAAATGATTAATCAATGCGGCCTTATCAACTTGGGTTGTATTGGACCCGCCTATACGTGGTCTAATGGTCGAAGCCCTAATCACAACATCAAAGAGAGATTGGATCGAGCAATGGCAGATGCGGACTGGTGCAGCCTATTCCCTCATACGAAGGTTCATACTCTTCCTCAATACAACAATGATCACTCACCGATTCTTCTCAACTCTAATAACCAACTGAAGCAAAAAAGATGCCCTATTCATTATGAATCTCACTGGCTATCCAATGCTTCCTTAAATAAATAAATTCACTTTATTTATTGTGTATCTGGAAAAATTACAATTGTAGGAATCCGATCTAGAAGACGATCGCTTTATCCCTTGGACTATGCGAAGAAGAAAAGCTTTCAAAATTTTGACAGTAAGTTAGATAACTATGTATCTGTACAATGAATGAGAAAAAGAACTCTATTTATAGAGTCAAAAATAACTGAAAGGATAACTGTCTTCACAACCTGTGCCTAGTTGAAAATCACGCAGGATCTAACATACGCAAGGTTATGAGCAGTTACTGGACGTGGCCTGTAACTGTTAGACACATGGCAATCATACATGAGTCGTGTGCAAGTTACAGGACACGCAGGCGAGAGATCAGTGGCATGGCTACCACGTACTCCAATTTGATGAAATCCACGCAGATTCGTTGAAGACGAAATCCATGCAGACTTGGGTCAGAAAGCTTCAAAATCCACACAAACTTGGGGCAAGAAGCTTCAGAATCCACGTAGACTTGGGGCAAAAAGCTTCAAAATCCACGCAAACTTGAGACAGAGAGCTCAAAATACACGCAGACTTGAGGAAGGAACATATAGGTTCAAAATACACGCAGACTTGAGCCAGAAGGCTCAAAATATACGCAATATTGAGGCAGAACTGCCAGCTGTCTTGATTCGACGTGCCTCGACTGACACAAAATCTCTGACAGTGATTGCCTTTGTCAATCGCATTAAATGACAAGAAGCTCTTTTGGTACGCCAACTTGGTGAAGGCTGAGTCTTGCTGAAGAAGATTTCAAAAGTCACGCAATAGTCGGCTGTGATCTCTCGAGTTCCGTGCATACGTGGCATACGAGAAGACATTCTTCGACTGTCGTGCTGTCAGTCATAATGACACTCTGACAAAATGATGAGCTGTCTTCCAGCGTGATTTTTAAATATTGTCCTGATCAACTCAGCGTGACTTTGAGACTTTGTTCTGATCAACTCAGCGTGACTTTCATTTTTAAGGCCTACAAAACCCCCTTCAAACTTTTCGAAAGTTGAAAAGACTTCAAAATTTCGAAATACTTTGAAAATATCCAAATGGATTTATTAAATGTCATGATGACTCTTCATTTTTCGAGACTGATTGAATCTAATTTATGGTGGAATATGAACCGCCGGCGAGCTCTTTTATATAAACGGGGAGAAAATTCAACTTTCGTCAACATGACTCCGAAGGAAGAAGCTGAAGAAGAAGCAAGAAAGTTGGGTTTCTGTGCACATGGCGACCCTACTCTCGAGGGTAAAGAACCGGAGCCTTTAGTTTTCGAGTTCAAAGATGACCCTACACAACTAGCCAAGAACTTCCTGAGCCACTTTGGTCTGGACAGCTCGTCTTCTTCCAATGGAGGCAGCCTCGCAGAGCAGCGTGAAACGCTCAATGTTCTGTTATATCGTATGGGAGTCACTAGTGTAGAGGAATTGGGTGTCAAGCTCAGTCGCTTCGAAAAATAGAGCGTGTCTTTTCATGCTTCTGTTTTCTATAAAAAATGTTGCACTTCTTTTCCTATGTAAGGTCATCAGTGCCTCTTTATCTTTTGCTTTAAAAAATGTGGTACAACTTCATGCTGAGAACTAGTTTTACTTCGAACAGCGTGCACTAATGAAGAGCGGCGGCACTCTTTGAATGTTTCAAATATTGTGCTATTTTCCAAAGTACACGTGACACTCATTCCGTAGTTATGAGCGCTTTTTACTCGGATCTTTCCAAAAATAGGCTTGTACTTCGACCCCATTTAAACAGATAGGTGAGTTTCACACATACTCACTCCTCTATTCTTCTTCTTCTGAGAATGACCTTTTTGCAAGATTCCATTCTCAACAGGAAAGCAATGCTTTTTGATGTTGCATTTTTGTGCACTATGTCATCAGACATTGGTTTGCCAATTTTTAGCGCCAAACCGTTTGATCTTGATGGTGAGTCCAACATAGTATGCGTACCGCTTTTTACTGTTGAAAATAAGCTTTTGTTTCTGACTGAACAGGGTGTGCCTGTCTTTGTTTGGCCAGTGCAAGTCTAATGATAATGGCATTTCTGTTGATTAATTTCTTTTTCTTTGCTATTTTCTGCAGGAGTTCGACTGAAAATTTTCTTCAGAACTGACATTGGTGATTTGGATGCTGTGGAGAATATTCTTCTGACACCTACATCAGGGAGCTCATACGCTTTTGACGCGTAAATCAGACAACTCAGAACTCTTCGTGGGATAGAAGGGTCTTCCTCCAATGGTAGGAAGAGCCTTTATACACGGAGAGTTGGACGGTGGAGTTAAATCTACCCCGAGAAATTGGGTAGTAGAGTTCCTTTCACGGCAGAACTAGGAATTGTATCCCAATGTTGGATACATTCCTATCTCCTTTGAGAGGTCGCTCCCAATCCACCAGTTGTATTGGCAGCAACACGCCTTCGTGCTGCCCTACTCCGTAGTTCTCCTCTCGTCTGAGAGATAAGACCAGAGTTTGATTCCTGCTGGACAATCAGGAATTGCCACCAACAACGAACCCGCCAGAGAAGATCAAAGAAAAAATGGATCTCCATTAGATTATTGTTGTGTACATGGAATAAAAATCCAAAATTGTAATAGATTTCCATTATGATTTGTAAGAAAGTCTAAGAAAATGTAATAGACTTTTTATGATGAAATGAGAGTGGAAATGATAATTCTTCTATGCTCAATGATTTGTATTTGAATGAATTGTGGACATGATAAACTTTTCTGTTTTAGAGTACATAATATTATCAGAGATAATATGGACGTGATAATATATAGGAACTCAAGAAGAAAAGATTGATTTCTATGCAGAGGTCAAGAATAGAAAATAACAAATGAGCAGGTAGATTCAGTATTTATCCAGAGGTTATGAAAATGTGATAAATAACGAATCCCCATAATAGAAGATTATGAACAGACGAATCGTCAGATGAATGTAATAAATGAACGAATGAACCGTCGGATGAATGCAATAAATGAACGGATGAACCGTCAAGCATTAATGAATGTGTGAACCGTCGGATGAATGTGACGCTTCGTTATTTGAAGAACTTCTGCCTATAAATATAGCAGAATTCTGACAAGAACGAACACTTCCATTCTTCAACATAAAAATGTCATCTGAAGAAGCATCCAAGAAAGCTGGAATCGCCCTGAAGGTTCAGAAAGGCACTGAAGAACACCCTGCTGATCTAGTTCAGCCGAAGGAAGTAGAAGCAGGCAAAGGTTCGTCTGCACCCAAGCCACCAAGGGACATTCTGGACTTCCTGCTCGAACCAGGAAAGACTGAAGAAGAAGAAGCCATGAGGATGGCCACTTGTAAGTTCCTCGTGGGTTCCAGCAAGGAGGTTCTCAGCTCTTTTGCTGACCGCATTTTCGAGAAGGACGACAGTGACCCGCGTCCAAATGTAGAGAAGGATGATAGTGATCTTCCTTAATATCATGTACTATGATTAAAATAAAATAAAATTTTATTTATAAACATGAACTTGTCTGATGATTACAAACATTTATACATAATAATTTTTAAGGAATTTGCCATTAATAGGCATCATAACTTTTCGACCATCCAGTTCTGAGAGTTGATAAGCTCCATTTGAGAAAACTCTGCTTACGACATAGGGACCTTCCCACTTTGTGTCGAATTTGCCTTTGCTCATATGAGTCATAGTCATAGGACGTCTGACTGTTAGAACAAGTTCTCCTTTTTGATACGCTCGAACTCTGACTTTCTTATTAAAAGCTCTTGAGATTCTAGCTTGATAGAATTCAATATTCTGTTGAGCAGATAATCGTTTCTCATCCAAAGCTTCTAATTCTTGAAGTCGAAGACGATCATTATTCTCGGCGGTAAGTTCATTAGCGATTGCTATCCTTAAAGAAGGAATTTGAATCTCTAATGGAAGAACAGCTTCACAGCCATACACCAGAGAGAAAGGTGTACATTTAGTAGCATTACGAACTATAGTACGGTAAGCCCACAAGCATTCACCAAGTTTCTCACTCCAATTACGTTTGTTAGTAGAAACAAACTTCTTTAGGAGTTTGATGATGGTCTTGTTGAAAGCTTCTGCTAATCCGTTAGCTGCCGGATTATATACGGTAGAAGCCACATTGTTGATCCGATGATCGTCACAGAATCGAGTAAACTTCTGACTGACGAACTGTGGTCCATTATCATGAATAATGCGTTGAGGAACACCAAATCTGTAGATAACGTGGTGTTTGATAAAGCTGATGACATTGGACGTCTTGACTTCAGATAAAGGAATGGCTTCGGCCCATTTGGAGAAATAATCGGTTATTGCGAGAATAAACCGATGACCTTTTGATGACGGTGGATTGATCGGACCAATAATGTCCATGCCCCAAGCTTCGAAGGGCCATGATGCTGCCATCGGATGTAGAAATTCTGAGGGTTGATAAATAAAATCCGTATGGATTTGACAAGCTTTACACTTCTTTGCATATTCGATGGCATCTGATACCATAGTGGGCCAATAATAACCCATACGTCGAATACGGTCCTGAAGTTTTGGGCCAGGCTGATGTGCTCCACAAATTCCATCATGTGCTTCGCGAATGATCTGCTGAGCCTCATCACCGGCAACACATCGAAGAAGTAGACCATCATAAGTTCGACGATATAAGGTTTTTGTAGTATGATTGTAATAGAATCTGAGTGATCGTCATCTGATAGATGCTGCTTCACTCGGATTATCTGGAAGAATATCATACAATACGAAGTCTAAGAAAGGAAGTCTCCAATCTTTATCCGTATTCTGAGTCTCAGCTGAATTACTGAAGATGAATTCTATGCTAGAATCAGATGAAGATGATAAAGATTTACGACTAAATCCAAATCCTCTTATTGCGTTGACATCATGCGATGTTGATTCTTCAATGTCAACTGGAAGTCCTTGAGTCAGGTTATTTTTGAGATAAAATAATTCTCGATTGCGGACAACAATTATCTGTTGTCGTCTAATCGGAATAGCTAACACCGCTGCAAGATTAGCAAGAGCATCAGCTTCTGTGTTACATGATCGCCTAACATGTTCAATGAAGAATTCTTCAAATGAAGAAGCCATAGATATAGCCGATCTATGATAGGGAACCAGATCTTGATGGCGAACCTCATAAGTGCCCCTTATCTGATTGAAAATGAGTTTAGAGTCTCCGTACACCTCTAAATGTTGAATATTTAGATGTTTAGCGAGTTGAAGACCAATGAGTAATGCATTGTACTCGGCTACATTGTTTGAACATGGCTGATCGAGAGAATAAGCCCTTTGGATAGCAAGACCTTCTGGCGACACAAGAACAATTCCAACTCCAGCGACAATGTCACCATTAGGACCTATTCTTGATGCTCCATCAAAGAATAAACGCCAGGTAAGATCTTCTTCAATAACTTGGTTTGAATCTAGGACTTCATCTGGGATTTCATCATAGAGTTTTGAATTTTTTGGAATTGAATGAGCAGCCAGAAAATCAGCTAAAACTTGTCCTTTGACTGACTTCTGAGGAATATAGTACATATCATACTGAGCAAGTAAGATTCCCCAGTTAGCCAATCGAAAATTCAAAACACTGGGTTTTTTCACCATGACCCGTATAGGATTGATCCTGGAGATGACATGAATGGTCTGGCCAATGATATAATGTCGTGTCTTTTGAACAGCGAACATCAAGGCTAGACATTCTTTTTCGACCGGTGAATATCGAGGTTCAGCTCCGGTCATAGTACGACTGAGATAGTAAATGGCTTGTTCATGGCCATTTTCATTCTTTTGAGCGAGTAATGCACCCAATGAATGACTCATTGCTCGGGTATATAGGAGGAACGGTATTCCTGAGATGGGAGGTACCAATACTGGAGGGCTCATCAGATACTGTTTTATATCATCGAATGTTTTCTGACATTCATCATTCCAGACGAAAGAAACACCTTTCTTCATGAGTTTATTGAATGGTCTGCAGCATCCTGAAAGATTAGAGATGAATCTCCTGATATAAGCGATCCTTCCTTGAAATCCTCGTAGCTCTTTTAAGGTGCGTGGAGGATGCATCTCTTGGATGGCTTTGATCTTCTCGGGATCCACGTGTATACCTTTAGAGGTAATGACGAAGCCGAGAAATTTACCACTAGAGACGCCTAAGAAGGACTTAGTAGGGTTCATCTTTAATTGATGCTTACGCATTAGATCAAATATAGTCTTCAAATCTTGGATGTGATCCTCCTTTTGTCGACTTTTGACTGCAATATCATCAACGTAGCATTCAACTATTTTCCGCAAATGTTCACGAAATATAGTGCTCATGGCTCGTTGATAAGTTGCTCCTGCATTCTTGAGACCGAATGGCATCACTGTATAACAGTATGTACCGATCGGCGTTCTGAAAGAAGTGTGCTTCTCGTCATCTGGAAACATTTTAATCTGATTGTACCCAGAATACCCGTCCATGAATGACATTCGTTCAAACCCACAGGTATTATCGATCATGACATCAGTGATTGGTAGAGGGAATTCGTCTTTAGGACATGCCGCATTGAGATCGCGGAAGTCTATGCAAACTCTAATCTTGCCAGTCTTTTTAAGAACAGAAACTATATTAGCCACCCAATCGGGATGTTGTTCCTCTCTAATAAACCCAGAGGCCATGAGTTTATTAACTTCAGCTTCAATTGCATCCATAATATCTAGACGAAATCGTCGCTGTTGTTGTTTGACCGGTTTAGCGTTCGGCAATATGTTGAGCTTGTGAGTTGCGATTTGTGGATCAAGTCCTGGCATATCTTTATAACTCCAAGCAAAAACATCGATGTAGTCACGAATAAGTTTAATCATGTCTTGCTTATCAGTTTCTGAAAGACTTTTACTGATGAATATTGGTTTGGGAGATCCCTCTTCACCAACATCTATTTGAACAAGTTTGTCTTCAGTCGGAGGTTCCTTTTGCTCGAATCGGAACTCCCATTGATTATCTAACCTTTGGGCCCATTGTTCTGATTCAAGTGAGATTTCAAACTCATCTTCGTCTTCATCACTTTCTTCAGAACGGTCAATGGAAACCATGTTGGAAGACAGAATGTTGCAGTAGAAATCATCGATACTCGTATCAGAATCCTAAGAGGTAGTACTAGAAGAATCAGATCTCTTATCTTCGTCAGATTCGGGATCTTCATGAACAATATTGATAAAAGGAATAGGAGCAGTATAACCTAATCCGCATTTCGTCCTCCCATATTTCAGAGGAGGAATACGAACAGGCATTTTTCTTCCTTTTCCACTATTGAGGCCAGTTCTGAAGTCATAGCCCATATTTTTAATGATGTCTTTAGATTGCTGACTATAACGACGTAGTTGTAATCTTCCAGTATCATCATTTTTGTCCTCATCTTCTAAATCAGAAGGATTTTGAGGCCCTTTGTAAAAGAATATTGGAATGTCTCCTGGCTTTCTTCTGGGAACTAGAAAGTATGAAGATTGTACTGATTCTAAGGATACATCTGTATGAATAGTCTGTACAACTCCTATGGTTATTGTGCTCAAGTCATCTAACAAATGTAAATAACTATGAACATAATTACACACATCAATATACTGCAAAGATGGAGGCTTTTCATTAAATTTAAAAGCAGCAATATTTACATTGGGAGAAGGTTGAGCCTTAGAGATCTTAGCCAAATCAATGACTAAAGGGGGAGAAGAAGAACGAGAAGGAATTTTGTTTCGATTAAGATCGATAACAAATGGCTCAGAAGAGGTGAGCTCCCTTGAAACTTGAGATGGAAGATTAGTTCGCCCTCCAACTGGGATTAACAGAGTATCCTGTTTTATATGTGAAGATACAGGAACTGTAGTACGCCCACTGACAGGAATGATCAGTGTATCTTGAGAAGACGACTGAGGTAATAGAGAAATCTGTCCACTCACTGGAATGATGAAAGAACCTTCTCCGGAGGGTTTGGGAGATTGTTGCTGAGTAGTTCGACCTTTAACAGGGATTATTAAAGTCTCACTTTGTGAATTCTCTTTCTCCATAGCTTGTATCACCCTTGTATACTCTTCTTTGTACATCCGGGAATCATTGAAATAGGCTTCAACCCCATGGAAGGGATTTATATCAGCAACTTCTTTTTGGACTCTTCTATTGCTATCAATGTATTTGAAACACTGATGAAGAGTAGAAGGCAACACATTATTTTCATGAAAAAAGGGCCTCCCCAGAAGAAGATTATAGGATCCCACAATCTCGATCACATAGAAAGTGACTTTAGATCTGAAATCGCCTATCTAAAGTTTCAGATGAATCTTCCCCAAAGGCTCACTTCGGCTTTGATTGAATCCCAGGATAGTGGTAACCGTCTTGGAAAGCTTGTGAAGAGGGATTTTTAGTTCATCCAACAGACTCTTTGGCATTATGCTTATAGCAGACCCTGGATCAATGAGGATACGATCTATCTTCATCGTATCGATATAACCGGTATAGTAGAGAGGCCGATCATGTCGATTATCTTCCAGTGGCATGTCATCTTGTGTAAAGGTGATATTTGGGATAATCTCCAACACACTGTTACAATGTAAGCAAGTGGCAGGTTCTGCATCTGGCTTCTTTAACTGTGCAAGACAAGAGTCAGCTTGAAGAAGTGCTTCACTTAACGTCTCCCGAGTCTCTTTGGAGAGACGTAGAAGTTCAAAGAGGGACATTCTATCTGGAGTATTAGCAAGTTAAGCTAAAATGTCGAAGTTATAAGGCTTCTGAAGTCCAAGAGGAGGGGACTTCTTGATTGGCTTATCAAACCGAGCCTGTTGCTTGCCTTTCTCAAGAGCTGTAGGTTTAGAAGGAGCAGGTTCAACCGGTGCAGTGGAAGGAATAGGTGCAGTGGATGATTCTTCTTCAGGAAGAACATTAGGAGCATCTTTATCAGTAGGAGGGATATCAGGAGTATCCTCAGGATTCTTGGAATAATCCTTTAAATAAGATTTCCCTGTTCGAGTACCACCAGCAAGTGCTTCTTCTTTGTCTTTTGGCTCTGTGTCAGGATCAGATCCGAGAGAAGTCATATGACATGACTTAATCTTTCCAGCCTTCTTGGACTTTCGAGAAGTAGTCTTTTGAAGAGGAGGAGATTCAAAATCTGCCACTAGATCAGGATGTATCCACATGATTTCTCCTGTTTCCATAGTAATTGGCACCAATCCTTCAGATTGTGGAGGAGGAATATTCACTATATCAAGAGTCACCTTGGGAATAGGAACGATCCCGCTTTCAAGGGGTTGAGGAGGGAAGTCTCCAAATTGTATAGAGACGACATTGGAAGTGACGGTCTTCTCTTTCGGAGTAAGAGAGATAGCTCCAGATTTAATCATTTCTTGGATCTTTCCTTTCAGTACATAACATGTACGAATTGTGTGACCCAACATTCTGTGGTATGGACAGTATTTGGGATGATCTGTCTTACCAGCTTCATCAGGTTTCTTGATTTCAGGTAATTGTATTTTATTACCTTTCAACAGACATTCAAAGATACCATGGACATCGTCGTCGTCAAAAGAGTATTCTTCTTTGGGACGAGGTGCTCTTGGTTGTTGAGTTGTAGAGGCAGGAGGAGTTTGAACATTTGATGCATCTTTGCTCTGAAGATTAACTTCAAGGGTTTCTTTTCCCTTGCGAGCATTGTTTTTAGCATTATTGTTAGTACCTTGACCTGTTTCTTTGGGAGTCATCTACACTCCTAAACCTTTAAAGGTTTCAGCACTAATTTCTGCGGCCTTGGCACTAACTATGAAGGAAGGCTAGTCTTGGAATTGAGTAGATCCTGCCCACATGCTGATGATTGGCAACAAATTTGATTTGCATGTGTCGATGGTGACAGCATCAGGAGTTCCAAGAGGCATCTTCAGAGCTTCTCTTCGAAACTATTCAATAAAATCCTCTGTAGTTTCATTATTTTTCTGCTTGATTCTAATAAGAGCAGACATAGTCATGTCATTGAGCCCTTCATAGAACCGTTCAAGAAACATTTGTTTGAAACCGGCAAATGAGGTAATACACCCGTCTGGAAGACTTCTATACCATTCATAAGCCGTTCCCTTGAGACATCCAACAAACACCCGAGTAAGGAGGGCGTCACTTGGTTGCAGCTGATCAGTCATCACTTCAAAGTGATTAATAAACTGACTCGGAGAGGTGGTTCCATCATAGAATGAGATAGTAGGAGGCTTGTATTTAGGAGGATACGATACTTGCTTCCATTCTATCGGATAAGGTTGCTTGATGCCTAACCTTTGTAAACCATCTTTCTGTTTAAATGCCTCGAATTGAGTTTTGAGATTCTTCAATTCTTCAGAGACAACTTCGAAAGATTGTGGAGTTGTAGCTTGTAGAGAATAGTTGGGAGGAGGAACAACATTATAAGCATTACCCCCAGCTCCAGAGAGACTAGGATTTGGTTGAGCTGGTCCAGGAGTATTGGATTGTAATGCTGGAGGAACTTGTACTGGACTTACAACAGTGTCAATTGGTATAGCATCTGGTACAATCTGTCGATTTTGCATCTGAGTTGCCATGAGTTCATACATCGACTTCATAGTATCAGCCATGGATTTCATTTGCTGTTCCAAGGAAGCAATTCTTTGTTCTTGAGGAGTCAAGGAAGAAGAAGGTTCATCATTATTCCCATCAACCATATAAGTCATGACTGTACGAGGGATTATTGATGAACTGGTGGATGTCGTTTGTTCTGAATCATTGCTTTGTGCATCAAAGTCAATTATAGGAGAACTACCCCCAGTAGGAAGAGGTGTGAAGTTAGATTCTCCGAGAAATTCAGAATCATCTTCAGAAATCAAAGTCCTTTGACTAGAGGCCAGGACTCTTGCTCTTGTGCCTCTATATACTCCATCTGGACTATCATCTCTACCCCCAGTATTCCGAGAGGTCATGTTGACAGAAGCAAACAAAGGCTCATCTTCATCAGGCATAGGTTCACACTGAATCCGATTGAAAACAGATTGTCGTTTTGTTTGACATCTGCATTGCATTGTGACTCTCGGCTGGAAGTCACATTCATGATCAACGTAGTCCTGAACCATTGATTGACATCTGCATTGAATTATGACTCTTGGCTGGAAGTCACATTCAGCATGATCCATTGTCATAGAATTATTCCTTCTCTTCTGTTGAAGGTATTCTCGTAAATCTGTCTGTGATGACTGAGGTACATCAGAGAACAATCTTTGTGTATTTTTAGGAATATATTTCTGGTTCTTGGATTTTGATGGCTCTTGATTATATAGGGAGTGATTAATATGAGCCACATAATTTCTAGCATACTCTGCATCTGGATCTCTTATCTTTATTTCCGATTGGTGTAGTTTCTTAACACCTGAAGTGCTTCCCAACGGGTTTGATTAAGTTTTGTTCTTAGATCAGTTGAAGGTAATACATTGGTTTTTGAAACTTGGAGTTTTCCTTCCACTGATCTGGATATTTGCAGAGAAGGAAGAGTTGAACCATCCCCTTGATTAGGACTTGGTAACAGACCCTCTTTTCTAGACAGATTCTGTGTCCAATTCGAAGAAGTCGTAGAAGAAGACATTAAGGAATGTTTCTTCTTAGACTTATTCAAGTTTGGAGACATAGAATGTCCAGAAGGAAGAGTAGTCAAAAGACCATCTCCTTTTCTTTGACTAACAAAATTGTCAGTCAAAGCTGTTCCTGAAGTAAAGACTACAGGAGCAGAAGAAACAACTAAAGAGTTATTTCTTTTCGAAGGGACTTTGTGTGGAAGACCATTAGTAGAACTTGGCAAAGAAGAAGAGATAGCTAAAGAGCTATTCTTCTTAGATGAAATACACGCTGAAACAGACTTGGTTAAAGAACCAGTACTGTTAGCGTGGCTTTTGAATTTAGAATTACACGCTGGAACAGATTTGGCTAAGGAGCCGGTACTGTCAGCGTGACTTTTGACTTTGGAAATACATGCTGGAACAGATTTGGCTAAGGAGCCAGTACTGTCAGCGTGACTTTTGAATGTGAGATTGCACACTGGAACAGGTTTGGCTAAAGAGCCAGTACTGTCAGCGTGACTTTTGACTGCTGTCTTTTTAGAGCACACAAGAGTGTGTTTGCTTGCAGTAGAGTCTTTGCCAGTGTTAGGAGTAGACACTGTGGCAAAGACTTCACCATTGGCTACCAACTGATTCTTAGGGACATAGACAGAGCGTCCCTTCGACTTGGCAGTGGTGATGGAGGCTGAAGTGGGCTTGCCACCCTTAGCCCACTGCATTTCTTCGTAGGCGAGTTGATCGAATTGAATCGATATCACCTTCTTCGTCGAGCCGACTGACGAAGTGTCGCATTGAGTTGTTGCCATCTCAGAAGAGGAGATGGTTTTCCCCAGCAGAGTCGCCAATTTGTTTTCAATAAATAAAGTGAATTTATTTATGGAAAACATATATATATATATATATATATATATATATATATATATATATATATATATATATATATATATGTGTGTGTGTGTGTGTGTGTGTGTGTGTGTGTGTGTATATATATATATATATATTATTAGCAATGATAATCTAACCATTATACATTAATCAATCAATTAACCCTATTAACAAATCATAAGATCAAAGAGCCAACCAGTGAAACAATAACCCTAGGGTTTTGCTCTATCTGTGCTTGCTCCCCAAACCCTAGGGTTTGGAGCCGCCGCTACGGCCTACTCCTCTTCCCTTCCGTCTCTCATATACCCTTCCCCCTTTCTTCCTCCTCATACCCTTCCATCTCATCCCGCTCTCTCCAGTTTCTTCCGCATCATCCCCTCCGAGCCCTCATGGCTTCGTATAAAGAAGTTGTGGAAAAAATGGCGTCCCTTTTTTCTCTCCAAGGAACTGCGGACGCAATCTCTCTCACGGCTAGAGAAAGTTCGGTAGCTATTCACTGGGCTGCCTCCTTAGCCATCAAGCCATACTCCCCTCGTAGATTCACCAGTGCTGCCCTCACCACAATTCTTCCAAAACTTTGGAGGATCAAAGATCATGTTCAAGTTTTTGATCTGGATCTTGATGCGGGATCCTTCATGGTCCGTCTGGACTCCGTTGCTTCTGTCGACCGCGTGATCCTAGAAGCCCCATAGAGTATTAACGATGACCTTCTCGCCATCGAAAGATGTGATCCGGGGAAATTGTCGGAAGAATACAAGTTTCAGTATGCAGATTTCTGGGTTCAATTACATAGGATCCCACCAAAATTCCTCAACTGCAAGGCAGTCACCAGAGTGGCTGAAGCCATCGGTGTGCCAAGACAGAGCTCCATGTCCGACGAATCAAAATGGAAAACCTTTGCAAGGGTTAAAGTGCTTATTGATATCACGAAACCTCTTAAGAGGAAGATATCCATGCTGATCGCCGACACGACCCTTGGTGAAGTTAGGGTTTTATACGAACGCCTCCCTCGGTTCTGTGAATTCTGTGCAAAGGTGGGGCATTCTTTCTCTGCCTACAAAGAAAGAGAACTCTTTAAATCCTTGGTGGGCGACGATTGGACAGAAGACGAAATATCAAGGATTAACGAACTCCTCCAGCCCAGGGTTAGAGAAGGAGACTACAGAGAATATCACTAGCGTTTAGGGGGACGTCGGAATTTGCCTACGGAGGATCTCCCTGCGAATAGACTCCATCAGGACAGCAACGCTAGATGTCCAATAAATGAAAATTCTCCTAACCCGAGCCCTATTAGATCCTCTAGGAACTCTCATTCGACTCCACCTTTGGCACGTGGATGCAGCAACTCCTCTACTCAAACTCTCCAATTGGCCAAGCACCAACCTCCGTATCTGAGGAACTGTCACCAAACAGGCGTCGAAGGACACAACAAGACAGTGATTATAGAGGAGAATAATTCAGATGGCCTTCCCCAGACCTCAAGTACCAAGGGCCTCTCATCCGAGGTTAAGTCAAAGGATAGCGATACCATCAAAATCCTTATCTAAGGAGGGAGGATTCATCTAGATTCGATGGTGATTGATTTCCTTGAGTCTATCGGCCATCACGATGACCAGCTCAACTGGGAGGAACTGCCCCAACACAGTCTGAAGGGTCTGAATGGACCCCCTGCCCAGATTCTTATACTATATTTACCAATATGAGCTTGGGAAACTCGAGCAGTTCTTCCTTGTCCCTAATTTATTCTTCGCCTACTCCCCGATGCAGACCCCTATCACCACCCCCACACAGTATTCCCATTATCAAGCTTCCTCTTTCTCCTTCCCGGCCCTAAGAAAATGCCTCCGTCCCTCACAAGCAGACATGGAAGAGGCACGCCAGACTGGCCCACTATATTCCTCTCCACCTCCGAGCCTCGGAGCGCTAAGAGGCTAATAATTGAACCTATTTGTACTTATCCCTCTCCTATGGTCGTGGCGGCTGACCTCCAACAGCCGCAAGGCCAATGTTAGTCTTCTTCTGAAACTGTTGAGGTGTGAGGAATGCCTCGACAGTCCAAACTCTCCGATCATTCCTCTCTTCCACCCACCCTTCTATCTTCTTCAACTCTGAAACCCTATCCTCCCCTCTCCATACCACTCAAACGCTGTCTTACCTTGGTTTCCCAAACGTCTTCTCCGTTTCCCCTAATGGTCGTGTAGGAGGCCTCTGGCTTGGATGGTCAGACTCAATACAAGCGTCTGTAACATTTTCTTCTCCAAACCTCATCCTCTTAACCATCACTTCTGATACAAACTCTCAAGCTTGGAACCTCTTATGCATCTACGGTTATCCGAGCAAGCAGGATTGCCCCAAACTGTGGAAGAGTATATAGGACCTTTCGGCATCTTTCAGCGTTCCATGGTGCTGCATAGGTGACTTCAACGCCATCGTTAAGCCAGAGGAGAAGACTGGAGGCAACGTATTCGCTTCTTACTCAGTCGACCCATTCATTCAAATGATTAATCAATGCGGCCTTATCAACTTGGGTTGTATTGGACCCGCCTATACGTGGTCTAATGGTCGGGGCCCTAATCACAAAATCAAAGAGAGATTGGATCGAACAATGGCAGATGCGGACTGGTGCAGCCTATTCCCTCATACGACGGTTCATACTCTTCTTCAATACAACAGTGATCACTCACCGATTCTTCTCAACTCTAATAACCAACTGAAGCAAAAAAGATGCCCTATTTATTATGAATCTCACTGTCTATCCAATGCTTCCTTTCCCGAGACCTTATCATTACTCTGGAAGGTATTCTCTGCTAATTCGGAGGTTAGTTTGTCACATAAACTTCAATCTAATCTCTATAAATTAAATATCTGGGGCAAAGCAAAGTTCAATTGTATCATGCAGCGACTTAACTCCTTATAAGCCCAGCTGTTTACTCTTCAACAGGGAATTTCGACTACTGATTCTCTCTAGGAGAAAAAGAAGATCACTTTGGAACTCAATGATCTCCTCCTCATAGAAGCAGCCTATTGGAAACAAAGAGCAAAATGCCGGTGGATCAAAGACGGGGACAGGAACACGAAATACTTCTACGTCAAAGCAACAAACAGGAAGAGAAAAAACGAAATTCGTTCCATCGAGAGACAAGATGGATCCTGGACTTCCGATCAAGGAATTATGGCATCAACCATTGTTGATCACTTTGCGAAGCTTTTCTGCGACGACACTTCTTCTGCTATGGATCCTGCTTTCACAATATCCCACAACCCTATTACACCAGTCGAGAATGATGAGATAGGTAGCACTCCAAGCACTGAGGAAGTTGAGAACACTATCAGGAGTATAGGGCCGCTTAAAGTGCCAGGCCCGGATGGAATCCTGGCTCTTTTCTACAAAAAGTGTTGGCAGATTGTCGGCGATGATATTACAGAAGCTGTACAGTTTTTCTTTTCAATCGGGGACTTATCATCCATCACTAATCATACACCTGGCACTCATTTCAAAATGCTCGACCCCGACATCTCTAGCCGACTTCCGTCCTATAGCTCTCTGCAACGTCTCTTACAAAGTCCTCTCCAAAATTCTTGCGAATAGACTCAGACACTTCATGGACAGGCTCATCTCTTCAGTTTAGAACGCCTTTGTCCCAGGACGACATATTGCTGATAATACCATTATAGCCCAGGAAGTCCTCCATGCTATGCGCTCATTCCCTGCAAGTAAAAACTCATTCGCACTGAAGATCGATATGGCTAAAGCCTATGATCAGCTCGCGTGGCCGTTTATTAGCTCTTTTCTGAATGGGAAGGGGATACAAGGACACATTAACAACCTGATCATGAAATGTATCACATCGACGTCCTACTCTATCCTTATTAATGGAGTTCCGGAGGGCTTCTTCTTTCCAAAGCGGGGTATTAGACAGGGGTGTCCTCTCTCCCCCTATATCTATATTTTATGTTCGAAGGTGCTTTCCCGACTGTTCTATCAATACGAACAGGATGACCTTTACCGCGGTGTCCGTATCAACAGGTTCTCCCCTTCTATCTCCCACTTGCTCTTTGCAGATGATACCTTTATCTTCGGCCAGGCAAAGGCGGGCTCCCTGGAGACATTGAGAGCTATCCTCAATCAATACTCGAGTTGGTCAGGTCAGTTGATCAATTACAATAAATTGAGTATTCATTTCAGTAGTAGAGTCTCTCTCCAGGATCAGATTTCCTTTGTGAACCTCATTCAAGTCCCCAGCATGGAAAAATCTGACAGATATTTTGGCCATTCGATGTTACTGCCTAAAGGCAGGATGTCCACATTCAAGGGACTTCTTGACAAATTTTACAACCGCCTCAATGGTTAGAGATCCAAATTACTATCCCATGAAGGGAGGATGGTGCTCATACATTCTACTTTAAGCTCAATTCCCATTTATGCGATGTCCTCCTTTTTTATTCCTAAAACTATTTATCAAAAAATGGAGCAGCATTACCGTGCATTCTGGTGGGGTCATGAAGCGGGAGATAAAAAGCTTCATTTTCTAGCCTGGGACAAGTTTAAAAATCCGAAGAGGGAAAGAGGGCTTGGATTCAGAGATCCAGCTTGGGTCAATGAATCATTGATTGGGAAACTACTTTGGAGATTTCTGACTAATCCGCATCAACTATGGGTCAGACTCCTCCGAGGAGTTTATTTACAAAATTGCTCTATTTGGCATATATCCAAGCGAAGAAACTCGTCCCCGACGTGGTCGAGTATCTTAGATGTTCGCAGCAAACTGGATAGGAATATTTGTTGGAAAGTTAGAGGAGGTTGGCTCAACATCACACAGGATCCGTGGAATTCGGGCATCCCAAATCATCGTGTGACATTTTTATCTCCTCAACTGAATGGCCCCAAGCTTGTTAGAGAACTTATGTTCCGTCTTCTAGGACATGGAACATCCCCTTGGTTTATTCTCTCTTTGATCCCATGGAAGCCAAATCCATAATAGACATTAACCTATACGAAGGAGAAGTTCCGAACACTCTAGTGTGGACCAAATCGAGAACGGAGGTGTTCACCTCAAAATCATTGTATGGGAACATCCTTACACAGGCACCCAACACTTCTATGCCTGACACAGCTGGTATTAGGTGGGGTTCGCTCTGGAAAATGACTGGAATATCACCTAGAATAAAAAATTTCATCTGGCGCCTCTGGTACAATGCTCTCCCGTTGTGTTGCTCTATCAATAAAAGAATACCTTCTACAAATCCTCTCTGCCCCTTCTGCCTCCTCGTCCATGAAGACACGGATCACCTCTTCCTACACTGCAAGGTGGCACGGGAAGTCTGGTTTGTTAGTCCGATCGGACTCCGCGTCGACGATCACAGCAGTATCACTTCCCTCCTCAACTTATGGTTGAATGATCCGACAATGACTGACACTTTTCGGTGGGGTTCAACCATCCTATGGTCTATCTGGAAAGCTAGAGGTGATTGCATTTTCCGTCATAGAGCTCCATGCGTTAGTGGATGGTAACCAGGCGACGAACACATTTCGAGCTTACTTGAGCACTTGTAAATCCAGACTGGATGAGGTTCAAGAATACCGTGATTCCTCTATTATGGCCACTAGTTGGTCGCCCCCTGAGGAAGTTTCTATAAGATTAATGTGGACGGAGCCACTTCTTCATCCCTCATCGTGGTTGCAGCAGTCGCTAGGAATTCTGAGGGGACGTTCATGGCAGCAAGTTGTGAGACTATACCCACCCTTGTAACTCCATTTGTTCATAATAAAAGTGAATATTTTCCTATACTCTTCCTTTACTTTGATTGATCCCTAATTAATAATCTTTTAACAAAGAATATTTATTTTCTACTTTCTAACTATTTTTTAAACTATTTTTCTAAACTCTATTTTCCTATATTCCTATTTCCCTGTTCTGTGGGTTAATAGACCAACACTCTATTTTCTATATTTTCCTGTGGGCCAACCGACAGCTGAGCCCATCAATTCAGTTGGGGGCACGGATCTATATCGGGTCCAACCCGTTATCCATTAACTCGGCTACCCACATATGCTAATAGCCAACCGTTGGCTTAAATTTCATTCTCCTTCATTCCTTTCAAATTCTTCCTTCCCTCTTCTCCACTGCTCTGCGATTTCGAATTCGGAGACGACGACAACACCGCGCGAAAGAGGACGACTCTAGAAGCTTCCTCCTAATCTCAGCCATAGGATGGCCACCGCCCATTTCATCCTTGCAGTTCGTTCGTAACTAACCTCTAACCACCGAATCCATCTCCTCCATTGCTTCGTAACCGCCGCTCAAATGTCAACCGTTCAATTGAAACTGCCTAATTGCCATAACCGACTCCGGAGGCCTATAAATAGAGCCTCCACCTTCTCTTCTTCATCACCATTTGAGCACGGCGAAGCCCTGACCAATTTTTCCCAAAACTGTTCTTCTTCCTCCTCTCGAGCTTTCTGCATGATAGCCATGGCGATTAGGGAGACGAAGCTCTGTTGCAGCAGATCGAGCCAGAGTGATTGATTCTTCTTCATCAGTCAATAACGACATTGGTAAGAAATTCCTTTCTGCGGTCGATTCTTCATGTACTCCTTGATCGATCATCACCTTCCTGAATTCGATTCTTCCCTGAAAAAATAATCTCGAGTAGATATATGGAGAGCTGCTGATTTCCTCTGTTCGAGATCGAACGTGAGTCTCCAAATTCATTCCGAACCTCTTCTTCTTCGGTGAGTTGTTCTTATTTTGTCCTTCTTGTATTTCCTTGGTTTTTCTTGTTGATCAGATCAATTATCACTGGGATGATAACTTGAATTCTGCGGGTGGTTCTTGATTGATTTTTTCAGTCTTTTGGATCGATCCAGTTGTTTGGATTCTTGAAGTTGAATTGAGAATTTTGTTGGTGAGTTCTGATTTGATTCTTGTAAATTTTCTCCAATTTTGGAGTCGTTACAATTCAAATAAAACTCATGACAATTCCTTTTTGTTCCTTCACTCTTCTTGTTCGATGGAATGCTTGTGTGGGGACTGCTACCAGCTCTGGGGCGCAGGAGAGTCATGTCGGATATGAGGAAGTATTAGTTAGTGGCTATTATCACTCAGGTATACTTTCTTCTTTTCTGTGCTCACTGGATATAGCAATGAATGGGAGAAAAATCTGCATTGTAATCGTGTCGAGAGGGGACACGGTGCAGAAGTATCAGTAAGGTCGACTACTAGTACCAGAAGGTGTGAAGAGAAGGGACTCTGTGTCCACTTGTCCAGAGAGAGATTTCGAGACACAGATGTATGGTATCATTAGGAAAAGTGCCAGGAGATAGTTCTTGATGTTAGAGAGCAACTATATTGCAGGGATGTGTTTGGAAATAGATTTAAAATTCAGACCGTTAGAATTAGGTTTTTTTTTTAACCTTGAATGTTCTATGTGAGTTCGAATTGGAAGCACCTGGTAGAGTTCACATTAGACCTTGGACCTATAGATGAGCTAGTAAATATGAGGAATAGGGTTTTGGTCAGGATCACTATCCTTGGCTTGTTTGAAATGCTGGATTTAGGTGGCCATGGGACATAGTAATGACTAGGATTAGATGATAATAGTCTGTAGAATGGATTAAGAATTATTTAGTTAATTCTAATAATAATTTCCTACTTCTAGGTGATCTAGAAGACTTGGACAAAACCCATTATCAAGGCAAGTACATGTACTCAGTATTACCATCATTGCATGCATTGCACACACAATGTCTTGTTTTATTATTGCACTTGTTCCCGATTGATTGCATTGTTTCTCGTGTCGGGTGGAGGACGTTCTAGAGATATGTGATTGACTAATATTGGATAAATATTGCCTGATAGCATACACCGTATGCCTGATGTCCATTTCATGCGTGACTGATAGCATTATCGTCAGACATGCCTGATTATTGCGTGACTGATAGCATTGTCGTCAGACATGCCTGATTATTAATTGACTGATAGCATATTCTATATGCATGATTACATATTAGTCCCCACATGTTGATAACGTCCAATTGTACATATACACGTAGCTAGTGCATGCTTATTGTTCATCTTGTTCTATGTCTTCCAGTTATATTTTGATATACCGTTCCATTGATCTTCATGGTGAGTTTTATTGAATTACATTGTGCTTTGCTCCATCCTGACTGGACTTTTGTTTACATGTGATCCTCTAGACTGTTATGGACTATAGATGGATGGCCCAGCAGTGGAGCACACTCCTAATGCTACTGAGGACCGGGACTATATTCCCGAGATGTAGTTTAGATTGATGTATAGGATGTCCTTTGATTGGTTGTATTGATATAGCAGGCCTAATGTTAGCCTTATCCTTTATTACCGGCTTTGCTGTAATGGTTAGTATAGATTCAGAGATTAGATGCTGTGATGAGATTATTTGATGACTAGACGGCTCACTACCGTTGTCAACGACAGTGTAGGCCGGACATGCATCGGCCCATACTCGATTATTCGGGAGCGGGGCATGACAGCCCTCTATTCTCAGAAATTAAGTCTGCATGCGGAACTCCTCGCTCTTCAATCTGGAATCCGGCTAGCGCACAAGTTTACTGCCATAAGGATATTCAACTGGGACTCTTTATTAATTCCCTGGAGACTATCGAGCCTGGTTCACTCTATTCGAGAGGACCTGCAATCGTCTTAAAGTCTCGAGTTTCTGTTCGTTGGGAGAACGGGGAACAAAGTGGCTGACACCTTAGCTGGATTTGCTCTCCAGTATAAGATGAGCACCTTCTTTTCCAACCCCCTGATTGTATTACTCAATTCTTGAAAGATGACAACTCCCAAGTGGGAGCTGATGTTCTTCATCATTAATAAAAGTGTTTCATTCCCCCTCAAAAAAAAAAAATCATACGATTAAAATATGAAACTAGCTATCTCGGAATTGACAGAGCTTTATTCTGTCAATTTCGGTCGAACATGGTTTCTCTTCTGGAATTAAACACAGAAGGTCCAAGAGGCTTACCGAAAATGTGACGTAGGAGAATTGAAGGGTTGCCTCGGCCTCGGGGTCGCACAATGTGACGGAACGCGGGTACACGAGCGCAGGGCACGTGAACGAGGATCACCGTGGCGCACGGGCGCACGCGGGGAGGCACGCAGCGCGCGCACGGGAGGCACGCTGGTGCACGCATGGATGCGCGCTGGTGCGTTGGCATGGTCCGCCGGGAGGTTGGAAGCTACGGGGCCGCACGAGCTAGCGCGGGGTCGGCGGTCAGGCACGTGGATCGACAGCCGGGCACGGGGATCGACAGTTGGGCACGGGGATCGGCTGGTCGGGCGGTGGTCGGACGGCGAGCGCGTCTAAAACGTCTCAAATGAGGTATTGAAATGCTCGGGGCGTCGCGGGGAGCGTCGGGACATGATCGAAATTGGGAAAGATGGAGTGTGAATGGAGACAAGGAGGGTTTGTGATGGTTGAGAGCTTCTGTGAGGTTCTGTGTGATGAGAAAGGGGTTTTTGAAGAGTTGTACGCGAAGGAGGAAGAGGTGGCTACATGGGGGGGGGGGGGGGGGGGGGGCGGCGGGTGGAATGGATCTGAAGAGACTGGGGAGTGGGTTTGAACGGTAGGAATTAGTCTATTGGGTTTGGGTTAGCGGGTTGGGTTAAAGGGTTTAAACCAATAGGAAATGGGCTCAGGTAGGCTTAAACCAACTAAGTTCAATTAATTAATCTGATAATACAATCAATAATCAATAAAACTTTGCAAACTAAAATTATTTTCCCATATTCCGACTATTATAATAATAATAATAATAATAATAATAATAATAATAATAATAATAATACACTATTCTATAATTACTAGCCAATAATAATAATAATAATAATAATAATAATAATAATAATAATAATAATACACACTATTCTATAATTACTAGCCAAAAATATTATAATCCATTTATTAGTTAAAATCCAAATTTATGGGTTTTACCGGCATTCCCTTTCCTTTGGGAAATTACAATTCCTATTGTTTTTTTCTTTCCGATGTTTGGAAATGTCAAGAAATTTGGAAGGAAAAGTGAATACTTCAGTGTAGGAAAGTGAATCCTTGCTTGGATGGATGAAATCACTTTTCCTCCTAAGTTTTCTTACATTGGAAATCACTTTCCTTTCCTGCTCAATTTCTTTGGCACCCAAACATAGGAAAGTAATCACTTTCCTTAAACCCGATGATTCCGCGAACCAAACAAGGTCTTAGGTCTCGTTTGGTTCAATTCCTTGTTCATTTTATTTTATTTGGGAAATTGTAATTCCCATCCATTTTCTTTTTTGGTGTTTGGAAATGTCAAGAAAATTGGAAGGAAAAGTGAATCACTAGGTGGGTGGGGGGAACCATTTTCTCCCCAATTTTTTTTTTCCTTAGGAATCAGTTTCTTTTTTCAACCATTTTCTTTGGCATCCAAAGATAGGAAAGGAATTACTTTACTTTCCTAATGTCATGATTCCGTGAACCAAACAAGGCCGTAGGGCTGGTTGTTCAAGATAGTCAGAGAGGAGATATGTTCGGAAAGTTGTCTAGTTCGTTTTAGGGAGATGATTACAAGATAGGGTTAGTGATTTCAGTTGTAACATTTCTTTGTTTTTGAGTCATAAAGAGGTTGAATCTCTAGGCAAATGGTTAAACATATAAACATATTTCATTCTTCTTCTTGGCCTCTAAATACCAAGACCCTCTCTTTGAACATGGATTTGAACACATGTTCATTTCTCCCCTCCCTAATTAACTAGTGTTTCCACTCGATCACCTCCTCGGCGACATGCCAAAAATGTTACCATCTCCATTTTCTGTTCTACCATGCACACTTGTCCCCATGCATCCTGTCATTTTATGTTGCTCAATGTCGAAGTGTTACAAAACACGCAGCAATCCAACAGTAGTCTCCCTACAACACTGTCCTCCTCAACCTCCACCCCTCTACTGCGGCTATTCCACAGGTGCAGAGCAAAACTCCCGTTCCGGATGGTCCTGTACTTGGTCGACACCCACTTCGCCCGTCTCCGGCCCCTCGGCCCTTCGAACAGCTCGTGTATGCTATTCCAGCCCACCGGATAGAACGCCGCCGGCGGCAGCACGCTGAACTCGAAGCCCTGCCTCCCCGCGACCCTCCGCACCACCCTCGAAACTAGATACGGCCCGTTGAAACCCCACCTGTTGCCGTTGAACGCGAGCGCGAACTCCTCGATGAACTTGTACAGGAGGGGATGGCCCCTGTCGAACGCCAGCACGGCGTTGTTCAGCCTGCTCCAGTTCCCGGTCCCCGCGTCGGCTGCCTGCGCGCCTATGACGTTCTTCAGGCGCGACAGGCTCCTCAGGACGACGACGTCCGTGTCCACGTAGATCCCTCCGAACTTGTAGACGAGCGCGAGGCGGAGGAGGTTGGAGAGGTTCTGGCCCAGGGGGACCCCGCCCGGGTCGACGTCCCCGCGCCGGAGGCCGTCGAACCAGGACGCGGCCGGCGTGTCCTCGAGGAGGAAGCGGTAGTCCGGCGACAACGCGGCGACGCGGAAGCCTCTGTCGAGGAAGGGCTTCACGAACCTTGCGCCCTTGGAGGAGTCCATGGAGTTGGACGCTATAAGTAGGCAGGCTTTCGGGTGGGACTTGAATAGGCTCTCCATCGAGAGCAGCTCCCTCCGGCCGAGAGATTCTAGCCGAGAGATCCAAGTCATGAAGAAGCGGGTGTCGCAACGCCTGCCGCGGAAGAACTTGGAAGCTCTAGCCGAGAACCGGAGGGACATGGTGTTGGGTCGGAGCAAGCGAAGGGGAGCGGACGTACCTCTGGAGTTTGATGGTACAGTGAGCTGAGGATGTGTGGTGTTCGAATGTGGTTCTTTAGTCGAGGAGGGCGACTGGACGAATGAGCCGGTAGCTAGTAGTACGGAGGAGTTGTTGAGAGAGAAGCGAAGGATGGCAAGAGCCATGAGAGTGGTGAGAAGGAAGAGGATGGAGATGGATAAGCATTGCTTTGGCTTCGAGTTGGCCATGGCAATGGAATAATTTGATCGATGGGCTTTTTCATTTAGTTTTTGTTAGTCGTTGGCACATTTTGGTTCTGGTTTTGATTTTGGTTTTGGTTTGTGGAAGGAACACGACCTTGTGGAGGATATGTAGGGCAGGGGGGAAGGTGTACGGTGTGTGGCTCGTGACCTTAACTGTTAGAAAACCTTGTGGTGTGGGAGGTGAATAATGTGTTATTCATGATTATAAGAGCATCAAGGGTGAGGATCATCTCAAATTATAGATTTTACATTATGTACGAGTCCATTTTGTGGAATAGTAAGGTTCAATTTGAGTCCCATGACAATTTTGTTTTAGCCACATGAACTGTATAGTCTGGGTCTCAGAATTTTTACATTCAGAATGCAGGGGCGGCCCTAGCCCAGGGAAGGCCGGACGACGGCCCAGGGCCCCCTGTCGAAAGGGGGCACCAACATGAAACTATTTACAATAGAACTAGTACATATATCATGTGTCATTGTTAACAAAAAGCATTGTGGTGTAGTAGTTATAATGTTAGATTTGTATTTAAGGGGTCCTTGGTTCAAATCCTGACTATAACAAAATTTTGTTTTATTTACATTTTTTTTATATTATGTATGAGGTCCCATTTTGAAAGTTTCGCCTCGGGCCCCTATCAGCTCAGGGCCGGCCCTGTCAGAATGTAGGAACTCATTTTGTAGAATAGTAAAGCTAAATTTGGAGTTCCAATTTCTAGATTCTAGATTTTATATTATTTTTTCAAATTTGATAATATCCAGAATGTAGGAACTCATTATTGTTTTAGTTTGCATTTAACCTTTCATATTTTATAATATAATATTTGTAAAATATTTTATAAGAAAAATGATAGCATAAAATTTATTTTTCTTGCTTAAATACTATGGACTATCACTTTTTTCACAAAGTCATACTAACGATAAAGAAAAATAATCATAATCTCCCTTGTTATAATAATACTAATACTATTGATTATCACATTAAATTTTAAATATCATAACTCTAACCATAATCTATAATTAAAATTTAAAAATTATCGCTTTTGCTAAACAAAATCTTAATTTTTTTACTTTCATAAATAAAAAGAAAAAAAAAACTTTGAAAGTATTGAGTAAATTTTCATTTGTAAATTCGCTAAGTTTGAAAAAAAAAACTTTGCAAGTGGTGGGGGCGCATTGGAGGAGATGAGTCACGGTGGCATGGGTTGACAGTATTGAGTAAATTTTCATTTGTAAATTCGCTAAGTTTGACCAAATAATAATAGTTGGACTAAGTTGCAAGAACTTTGAAAGTTCACAATATCAAGTTGCTTAAAAAAGCTTTATGCTATCACATTGTAAAATCTTGAAAGTCCATGATATTTTAAGTACAAATTAATCATGAGAAAGAAATTAGTAACTCGCGATGTTGTTGGGTTCATTTTAAACAATGGACAAGGGTAGTATGGGACATGAACTTTTAACTCTTACGATTGCAAGTTTTGGATCACGAGGCTAACCCATATAAGACCATCTCCAATGGTGATTTCTAAAATTGAGTTCTTATCCTACTTGGCATTATATTTTAAGGAGATTTCTATCCTAGTTGGAAGAGTTTCTACATAAAAATTGTAGACATACAAAAATGCTCTCCAATGGTTCTCCATTTCTATCCTATATGTCACATAATAAAAAGATTAATTTAATGGTGTGGGACCCAATAAGTTTTTGATAAGTGCAGAAGCATCATGAGTGGGTTCTCGTTCTTCGACCCCTTATTTATCTCGTCATTTTCTTTAACACATTTTCATAGGACATGTATCAGCCCTTAGTTTTTTGTGAGTCTATTCACAGTCTATTCAAACTCTATAGTTATTTGTACAATATGTTGGAATTATTCAATAATATGGACCACACATGTAAAATTAATTGTGTTTAGGCTATCTAAATAATTAAGCCAAATTAAAGTGGTCTATTTGGAAATTGGCTTAGGGGTATAATTGTCATGGAATTAATGTGTAGATACCGGAGATAATTCTAATTTGATGAGGGGCCAAATTAGAAATATCAAAACATATAAATATATGTATTCATTAGGGTTATGGTCCCCAACTTATACGGCCACCAAAGAGAAGGTTTTCTTTTTTTTTCTCTTATGCATCCCCATCAACAAAAAGAGAGGGACAAAGGATTCAGATTCTTCTTTGTCATTAAGGGTCGTAGCAAGTTGGAAGATCGAACCCCACAAAAGGACGACCGTTTCATGATCCATCAAGCCTAGCAATGGATTTAGGTACGCTTCCGCAATTAATTTGTGTTCTTCATCTCATGAATCGACAGGGTACAATAAAATTCTAACAAGTGGTATCAGAGCCTCCTTGTTTGATTCTTGAGTTTGAAGTTTTTTTAGATTTAAATTTTGTTGGTGTTCAGAAATTCTAGATCATTTGATGTAATTTAATTTAGGGTTCTTTATTCGATCAATTTTTTTTTGTGAGATCGTTTGATGCTTGGGGATTGTGGCGATTGATTTTATGCTCGGTCTGTTAGTGGGTCGATATTGTTTCGAAGATTTATAGATTCAAACATTTTTCTTCATTAATGTTTCGCTAGGGTGTGTTTTGGTCAAAGTTGGTTTGTTGGTGCATAATTATGGTTACAGTTTATTATGTATAATCTTTTTGAGTTTAAACTCTGTTTAAAAGTCATGCATTAATTGGGTTTTGCTGATTAATTCGAATGGTTTCATATTAAAATAATTGAGTCAATGATTTGATTGTAGTTCTTGGTTTATCAATTTAGAGAGTATGAATTAATTAGCATAGGCATCGAGCAACTGCCGGCCAATGCTTAAGATTGTGCTATGCCTATTTTGTCTGCATGCATATGAAGCCAGATCACATGAACCCTAATTAAGTGCAGACTTGCACCTGTCGGAGTAGAATTTCTTTTTTTAAGAGTGGGATTTTGAACCCACAACCCTTTCGGACCAGAACCTTAATCTGCCACCTTTAGACCAACTCGGCCACATGGTGCTTTGATGTAGTAATGAACCAACAGAACTAAAGAAAAAATTTCTGTAAGAAGGTTTCTTTGGTTGGCTAATTTAATTCGTGATTTAAATCATGCACAAGATTCACATGCTTTTGATATAGTAGATCAATTTTGGTATAATCTTTATAGATTATTTGATGTAATATGTTAATGCATATATTTGGTCTTCTATAGATTATTCTATTTAAAGTAATCCTTATGCAATATTTGATATTATCTTTGGATGCATATCCTCCGTAGATTATTTCACGAATTTTGTTATATTGATAATATCCAATTTTGTCAAATTGAAATTCATGATTATGCTTTTGATTACTTTATTTGAGTAATAATCTTATGAATATGCATGTATATAAAGTTTTGGACATGATTCAGTTTTGTAAAATTTAGTCAACATTCAATTTTTTTTGTACCTTTTATGACTAGCAATAGTTGTCCAATATTCTAAGTAAACTCATTGAAACAAGATGTCGCCAAAGTGACATCTCTTGCGTAGATAGTCTACGAGGGATGTCGGATGTTTATGTATGTATATTCATGCGGGTATTAGCCGGCCCAAAGGAAGGTTAATATTTGGCCGAATTGCACACATACTTGTGGTAATAAATGTGTGACAATTATAAGATTTGCATGTGAATAATAACCCGATCCAAACAGACTTATTATTTGACATGGCTTATTGTCAACGTTTGATCATTAAACCAAGAGTACCGCTTGCAGTTAATATCACTGTCCAAAGACTTAATATTAATGATGTACTAGGTATCTTAAGATGGTGTTCACCATTATTTGAATTTTTTGACTATATTTTACTCTTTAGTTATTAATTAGAGCATGTTTGTCTATTTATTTTTGTTCTCTTTACAGTTAATGTTGCTACAATATCTGCCAATAAAATTTAATTTTCATGTTTAATGGGATAATCTTTAAGGGCAAAAAAAATGAATACAGTAGCTACTAAGGGTCCAGGTCAAAAAAAATAACAATATAAAACTAAGGGTTATTTCTTTTGTGACAAGCCAGGACACAAAGAAGAAATGTACAAAGTACCACGCATGGCGTATAAAGAAAAGTACATTTTCAAATTTGGTCTGTTCTGAGGTTAATTTAGATTTAGTACCTAAAAATACATGGTTAGATTCTGGTGCTACTACCCACATTAGTGTTTATAGACAAGGTTGTCTGAGCTACCGAAGCCAATTGATGGTGAAAGATACATCTATGTGGGTGACGGCAAATCGGTAGAAGTGAAAGCAATATGGCATTTTAGGTTATTTTTAGGAACCGATTATTATTTGGATTTGATAGACACATTTATTGTACCGTCTTTTAGATAAAATTCAGTTTCAGTTTTCTTAATGGACAAATCTGGTTATCATTGTTCATTTGGAAATAATAAGTTTAGTCTATCTTTACATCCAAATATTATTGGTAACGGTTCCTTTAAGGTTTATGATAACCTATATTCATTTAAAACTATTGCATCTTTAAATGAAACCTTACAAGTGGAGTCATGTGGTACTAAATGCAAAATTAACAATAAATGTTTTTAGTCTCATTATGACATAAGCGATTAGGTCACATCTCTAGAAATAGAGTTGAACGATTTGTGTCTGATGAGATTTGGATTTTATTGACTTTATAGACTTTAATGTCTATATTAATGTGTAAAGGAAATACAGACCAAAGTTAAATTGTAAATAGCTACTTTATTGGCTATGCTGACAGATCGATGGGTTAATAATTATACGGTCCCACACTAAGAAATTTTTTGAGACGAGAAGTTTAATATTTTTGAGGATGTTGAGTTTGAGGGAGAAATAAAGTCAAAGACATTATCTTTGAGGAGGAATCGATTGTGATTCCTACTATCACTTTTGACGATGTGCAGGATTTTGTACTTGTCATTGATCAAGAAGTGAATTCGGAGCCTCAACAAGATAATGTCGAATTACCTCTACAAGTCGTTGTTGAGATACCTTGACAAGATAATGTAGCGGCACCCCCATTCAAGATAAGGTGATGATTTCTGAGGAACAAACTCAACAACCTCAAGAACCGATAATGTTAAGATGGTTCACAAGAGAAAGGAGAAATATAATTTCGGATAATATTATCATATTTCTCTAGGAACGTGAGAAAAACTATGGAATATTGGAAGGTGATTCAATCATCTTCCGTCAGGCCATGGAAAGTTCCAACTCTTAAAAGTAGATTAAGGAAATAAATAATGAGTATAAGTCTATGCAAGACAACAAAGTTTAGGAACTTGTCACATTACCAAAAGATACGAAATTCATTAGTTGAAAATGGACATTTAAAACCAAGAATGATTCGAAAGGATAATGTGGAGAGGTATAAAGTACGTCTTGCAGCTAATGACTTTACTCAAAAGTTAATAATTGATTTTAAAGAAACTTTTCTCTTCGGTATCTTTGAAAGACTCTTTTAAAATAATCACAGCACTTGTTGCACATTTTGATCTTGAGTTACATTAAATGGATGTCAAAATTGTGTTTTTCAATGGTAACATCGACGAAATAATTTATGGTGCATGCAGAAAACTTTGTGTCGAAAGACCCAAATAATATGGTTTGCAAATTGACAAATATATTCATGGACTCAAGCAGGATTCTCGTCGAAGGTACTAAGTTTTACAAGTGATTATCTCGTTTGGTTATTGAGATAACACTATTAAAGATTTTGTATATCACAAGTTCAGTGGGAGTAAACAATTCTCTTTAGTTATATATGTTGATGACATACTGCTTGTCAAAAATAATATAGGTATATTGTACGACACTAAAAATTTCTACCAAATAACTTTCAGAAGAAATATCTTGATGTCGTTTCTTTTGTATTAGGAATCCAGATATATCGTGACCATTCTCAGAATATTATTGGATTATCAAAAAAGATTTATATCAATAAAGTTCTTAAAAGATTTGGCATACAGGAATGCAAACAAGGTGACAACCCTTTTCGTTAAAGGAGACAAGTTCAGTCTCAGTCAAGTGCCCTAAGATTAGTCTTAAAATTAAGAAAATACAATAGATTTTCCATTCATGACCAGTTGTAGAAAGTCTAATGTATGCTCAAGTATGTACGTATTAGGATATTACGTACATATTCTGATGTTAGGCAGATATTTTAAGCAAGTATGGATGGATCATTGGGTAGCAGCCAAACTATTTAAGTAATTAATAGAGAACAAGAAATTATATGCTCTTTGTAGTAGATCGGATAATTCTGGAGATCATAAGGTATTTCGACTCCGATTTTGTTGGATTCTAACACAGCAGGAGATCCACATCAGGTTATGCTGACTAATGGAGATATATTTTAGATGAGTATCGAACATGCACTCATAATTTTTTCCACCATGGCAGCAAGGTTTATAACATGCTGTGGGGCATCTATTCAGGGAATATGGTTGTGAAATTTTGTCACAAGGTTGAGCCTACAGTACGGTATTAAAAGACCACATAAAATTATGGTGTGACAATAAATCAGCAGTACTGTATTCTAATAACAACAAGAACTTGTATAAGTCAAAGGATGTTGACATAAAATTTCTAGTTGTGAAGGAAAGAATTCAGAATGGTAAAAGTATCCATATAGCACATTAGGACAAACTCCATGTTAGCGGATCCGCTCACAAAAGTATTATCACCCAGGGTCTTTCATGAGCATACTGCTCATATGGGTGTTATCTTAATTAAGAATATGGCAATACAGTGGGAGTTTGTATTTTATGTATTTGGGTGCTATTTGGTTTTGGACACATTTATGTATTAAAATATTTTGGATATTTATCTGATCAGATATATGGAAATTTAGTTCATTCTATTTTCATTATGTTAAAGTATTGATCTCACTAAAGTTAAGGAGGACCAGTTGGAAATAGACATGTATTGATCACATTGCGTGTAATTTTTATGCTACACATCCATGATTGATCTATGTCGTTTAGCTATATTTGTATATGTGACCATTGATGGTTTAGTTACGCTATATGTGACGAATGCCGCTTTGATCCTATGTTGATATGGTTAATGGACGAGATTATCTGGATATACTCTAAGGATTGATATAGCAATTTATGAGCTCACTAAGGTTAACACAATTATAAGGTTACATATGTGGCCCAGTGGGAGATTGTTGGAATTATTCAATAATATGGGCCACACATGTAAAATTAATTGTGTTGGGCTATCTAAATAATTAAGCCAAATTAGAGTGGTCTATTAGGAAATTGGCTAAGGGTATAATTGTCATGGAATTAATGTGTAGATACCGGAGATAATTCTAATTTGATGAGGGGCCAAATTAGAAATATCAAAACATATAAATATATGTATTCATTAGGGTTATGGTCCCCAACTTATACGGCCACCAAAGAGAAGGTTTTCTTTTTTCCTCTTCTGCATCCCCATCAACAGAAAGAGAGGGACAAAGGATTCAGATTCTTCTTTGTCATTAAGGGTCGTAGCAAGTTGGAAGATCGAATCCCACAAAAAGACGACCGCTTCAAGATCCATCAAGCCTAGCAATGGATTTAGGTACGCTTCCGCAATTAATTTATATTTTTCATCTCATGAATCGACATGGTACAATAAAATTCTAACACAATATCGCAACTAGCTTATGACTATGTCCGCTTGACTTTCTTTGGCTACTAGTTTATTTATTACATTATTTTCATATCAATATTGATGTTACATCTGGGATGTCCAATGATATGACTATATTATACTCTTGCACTTTTGTGACTTTTATGGGATTGAGAATATGAATTGTCTTTTGACCAATAGAATTTGACTATGATTGCTAGAGTTACCGTCAAGTATAGTGTACAATCATAACTGTATCTGAACACTAGAATATTTCGTAGCGTAGCTAGCCTACGTCGGCTCCTACTCTTCAGTATTATAGTTTTGGTACATGACATGAATTATGAAGATCCAAATAACAGTCTCAACATTTTTCAGATGGTCTGTTGTGAAACGCTCATGATATATGAATTGAGACGAGAATTGTTTAGCACAAATTTAGTCAAACTTTATTGTATTGTGCCTCGAATTGAGAGTTAGTATTGTTACTTGGATACTCAATAAGGTGGTTTATAAAGAAAATTTAGATATATTGAACTAACCAACTCATTCCCTTTTTTATTCCCAAACCACATAAATATACCAATAATTACTTTGATATAGACATGGTGGTTAGACCATCTCCAATGGTGATTTCTAAAATTGAGTTCTTATCCTACTTGGCATTGTACTTTAAGAAGATTTCTATTCTAGTTGGAAGAGTTTCTACATAGAAATTTTGGACATACAAAAATGCTCTCTATTGGTTCTCCATTTCTATCCTATGTGTCACATAGTAAAAGGACCAATTTAATGGTATGGGGTCCAATAATAATTGTCATGAGAGATATGAGAATTTCTATGAAAGTTTTCATCCTACATCATTGCCACCTAGGATAGAAATGGTGATAGAAATCACCATTAGAATAAATTTTTTCTAAAATGGATTTCTTCCATAGAAATAGGGAAGATAGAAACCCCCATTGGAAATGGTCTTAGAATACTATTTGTAACATTTTTATTAATCCCTTTTGTGATACAAATCTCGCGCCCTCTCTTTATACTATCTTAACCCTTCTAATCCACTGTGGTCTTATTTGTGCTCCTAGTTAGGAATCCAATTATTTGTAAAGCAATTACTTGTAATATGAGTAGAGAGACGTTATTTGGCTATGAAATTCAGACTCAATTCGAGTCTATCTGAATCAATTAGGACCCTACTTTGGTTGGTAGGGTTGAGTTCTCAAAAGTAGACTCCAACTCAAACTTTTGTAAGAGCATAATTTGGTAAGAAGATTGAGAATCAACTTTGTTCTTCCCTATAACACGTTAATTTGTCATTTTTTTCTTCTCAAATCCCTTCTGCTATCACATCGTGTCCTTTTATTGTTGTTGCTTGTACTTGGACCTCGTTTGGTTTGCAGAAATAAAAGAAAAGAAATTCTTTGGCGTTTTCTTTCCTTTAGAAAATTAGAATTTTTATCGACTTTTCTTTGAAAATGTCAAGAGAATTGAAAGGGGATATGAATACTTAAAGGTGGAAAAGTGAAACTTTGCTTAGATGAATGGAACCATGCTTTTCTTTCTTTCTTTTTTCCACTGGAAATCACTTTACTTTTTTCCTTATTTTTTTGTCATCCAAATATAGAAAAATAATGACTTTTCTTCCATGATTCCGTAAAACAAATGAGACCTTAGTGTTTCCCTCTCATGTCCTATCATCCCTATTATAGTATGGCTTTCCGTTACTTAGGATCTTATCCCCAAAAGTACACCAAAATTTTAAATCGGATTAGTGTTTGGATATAAATTGTAGTGTCCGGCATAACGTTCAAAAAATTTTGTACACACTGCATTATATATCTTTTGGGCCCACCATAGATGAAAGGAATAATACGCTCCCGTGATTCGATCCACTGATCTTCTGCCACCCAGCCGAAGCTTTTATGCCTCTTCCCGCTGACCATAAGGGTCACTCGGGTTCCGCGATATACATTGTAGGATGAAACATGTTGGCACATTTATTTTGATAACATTAACAGCATCTTCGTGGTTTAGTTTTCTCTATATTTCGGCGAACAGATATTCACTAAAAGCCTGCTAAAAGATCCTTTTATTCAAGCTGCTCTTCAAATGGAAGTCTGATGAAGTCTCCTACAAATCAAGACTGAAGAGAAGACCAACGTACACTCAAAGACTGCTCTCAAATTGTCATACTCTTAATTTTATAATTAATATTAATATTATTATTATTATTATTATTATCATCATTATTATTATTATGGTATTTATTATTATTATTATTATTAATTATTTCCATGTCATGTCCTAACCCTAACCCTAGGTAGGACCAAGTATCCCTAATCCTAACCCTAGATAGGACCAAGTGTCCCTAACCCTAAGGGATTATGTGTTCATGAACTTTGTAGGGGGGACACCTCACCATTTCTCCCCTCTATATAATCCTCCCCCCCCAACACACAAGCCCACACACACACAAAAGCCCAGCACCACCAGCACCTTTTTCCTTTATAAACCCACACACTCACACACAAAGAAAGAAAGAGAGAAGAAAAAAAAAACCAAACACTCACACACCCGACCCCCCTCAACCACCTGCTGCCGCTGCCCCCCACCCCCTGCCGCCGCAGCCGCCGCCGGCCACCCCCCGGCCATCTCCGCCACCCCCTCTTCTTCATCTCTTCCTCTTCCACTTCATTTTCCAATGAGGAAAAGAAAAACCGAGGTAATTCTCATCCTTCCCCAATCTTTTCTTTCCTTAAGATTAAACCTAGATTTGCTAACACAATTTGTTTTGTTATTGGGTTCAATTTAGGGTTTGTGGAGAAATCTAGGTCATTCCCAATCCAAGGCAAGTCCTCTTCTCCTCCTTCCTCTCTAATAAATTTTTTTATCATCCTAGTGAATTCTGAATAATTAGGAAGTCATAATTAATTCTGAAATTTTTAGTTAAGAATATACAAAATTTTCCTTTTATGATAAATTTTGGTAATATTAGGAATTGGAACTTGTATAGGCTAAGTATAAATCTGAAATTCATGTTAGATATAATTTCTTCATCTCACAAAAATCAAATTTTAGAATATAAGTTAGGGAATTCTCTCTAATTTTGGTTTAATTATAAATTTTGAAATATTGGTAGCAGCTTAACCCAATTCGAGATATTTAAAATTTTGCAACTTTAATTTCTAGCAAAATGTTCAATTATGATAGACATAGACAAAAGAATTAAAAATTTATTTGTGACGTATCACGAATAAGTGGATATGCGATGGACACAAATAGAGGAACCAATTTCGGACACAGATTATTGAACTCTCAATTGTGGACATGAACTTTGAACTTGAATTTTCATGAACAAACGAACACATATGGACATATGGGACTCTCCAATGCTAAGTCTGACATACACATAAGAACTGAACAGTTGGACCGCACGCCGGGAAGGTAAAAGTACAAGGACCCTGTATTTCTCTATTTGAGTACTTAATTTTGTGTGTTCATATTTAGAAATAAGTCTCTTTTCTACATTTTTCTACTTCACGCACAAAAATTAAAATGTTGATATTGAAGATTTTGGTTGATTTGATTTTTCTTTATACTATCTACATGATATATATACATACATACATATATATATATATATATATATATATATATATATATATATATATATATATATATATATATATATATATATAGATATATGTTATAAAGTCTTGCATATTAACTAGTATAGTTGGATAAACTTTTGCTCTATTTTGATAAACTGCAAAACTTTTAGCAAGCCGCGACCCGACTACTTGCCAAAGGAAAGGTAACTATTGCTTGCTCAGGTAAAAGTCCCCAGTTCCTTTTATTCTTTTATAACTGCGTGGTCCGGTGTTGAGAGTTGCTCCACCGAAGGGGTCGGCGAGCCCAATTATTTACTTGCGTGGTTCCGGTGTTGAGAGTTGCTCCACCGAAGGGGTCGGCGAGCCCATATTTTTCGTTTATCATATATATGTTTCTTGTAAATTTTCGGGGCTCCTAATTACAAAGGAGACTCTACCGAAATTTTTGAGAAATTTAGGAGATAGACAAATTTCTGACTTTCGGAAATTTTTAGAAACTTTCTTATTTAAGAAAGCATTTGGGAGGGGAGAACAACTGAATATCCCTAGATATCCCGTAACATAAATAACAAAAGCTGATCAGTATTTCGAAAATCTCGTGAATCCGTACATCTAGTTTCGACTAGGGTGTACTAGCCCAAGGGAGGCTCGGAAATCAATTGCATCTATTTGACAGTAACATCAATAGATGATTTTTTAGCCCAAGGGAGGCTCGGAAATCACAGCCTGATCCCAGGTTAACGGAATTGTTCATGGGAAATATTTAGGGGATTATTCGGAGTATTGTTCTCAAAACTGCATTTCATTTAACTACGATTGTTCATGGGAAATATTTAGGGGATTATTCGGAGTATTGTTCTCAAAATTGCATTTTATTTCAATCTTACTCCAGAACCAACACTGCCTATTATAGGTAGGCAGTGTCCTTAATTGCTCAAGGAAGGCAATTCCTACTAAAAGCTCAAGGGAAGCTCGGAAATCTTATCATTCATGGAGTAGGACGTTGATTTCATTCATCTTTTATATATATATATATATATATATATATATATATAATATATATATATATATATAACAGTGTAATTTGGCATACTCTGTTTCATCTTTTCCTAAACTACATATTCCTTGTTTTTGTTTAACTTTCACCGTTCTTGGCCGAGGACTTGCTCGTCGTATTCTAAACGACCTAGTATTTGTTCACTAGGTGAAGAAGAAGAAGACGCCTCCGCCGAAGTGTCGTCGCACTGCAACGAGGAGTAAACTGTCTGGACTACCTACAGTTACGGCCAGCAGTATCGTAGTTATTTTGCAAATCTACTTTTGTAATAATCTGTAATAGTATTGTTGGAAAAGTTTCCTGTATAACAGCTACACTATATTTTAATACCATATAATTCCTTGTATTTTTCATTCTGCTGATGATTACGGGTGACAATCGCAAAATTCGGCGCGTAGCCTGGGGATGTGTTTATGACGTCACCCTTCCATCCGGGAAGCGGGACGTGACACGTCTTTTAAGTGGTGGCCCATGCAGGTCAGCAAGAATGGAAAATCTAGGATCGGACATAGGTTCGGATAAAACGTAGGTTCTAGAATCATAGGGAGTACTACGAGTCCCAATCACACTCTAGGAATACCTGAGAAGGAAATATCAATAGTTAGTAGATGATTACCTCTTTTCTAACCAACTATTTAATCCTAGTAAATAGATAGTGACTCAAGAAATTCTTGATGTAGATCATGCCCCGATTCGCACCCTTCCCAAGACTAAATAATGACAGCCATAGCATGGACGAGTATTATGCATTTGTGAAGAAGATGTGGAAAGTAGCACCAAAGGGAATGATAGAAGCCTATGGGGTACACTACGAGCTGAAATACCCAGTGGTGACAGATATCGTAGATGAAAGAAAAATATATTATAATACGGTGCATTATTATGTACTGATCAAGGCAGAACCCTCTGAAGGTCCGGAGAATGAACGTAACGGTACACTATAAGAATGGAAGCAGGCATACCCAGAGGCGAGGATCCTTAACATAAGACGTATGTGGATTTAGACCCCCCAGAATGAAGATGATGTATAAATATAGATATGTAAATATTAGATCCTTAATTATGTAAAGGGTGTGTGTGAATGTATGTAGTGAGATATGTAAAATAAGTATTAGGACCCCCCAATATGTAGGAGGAATATGAATGTATTTAGTAAAAATGTAATATATGAATGTATGTAGTAGGAACATGTTGTGCTATCAATAAATAAATATGTTTTTCCTATATTTTATATTCCTGGTAAATATTTTTTTCTTAAGAATATTATGAATGTAGGTATGGACCTATTTATGCCAAGTTTGGAATGGGATGGGAGTGATTACACTTTGTACTTATACCAGCGCTATGCCAAACTAATGTGGAACGCACCCGACTGGTACGACATCCATGTCTACCAAGTATTCTATGCAGTCATGCGTCCCATTATCAGGGACATCGAAGACGGAGCCGAAGTATATTATGAAAATACAACTTACTGCCTGCATGTCCGAGACCCAAACCGCATTTACATCGGACTACATGGATATGAGGGTACATTAGATGACTTTGAAAGACTCCATCCAGAAGTTGACATCCTCACTGAGGAAAGAATCCTCATCGAGGCCATAGAATAAGAAAAACCTAACCAATATATGTACAGTGAAGAAGGAATCCTTCTTTTTTTGTCTGCTGTATGGTATTTTGAAATCGGCAGATATGTATACAAGTAGGGACAGTTAGAGATAGATACTATGTCACATTTTGGGGAGGTGGAGTGACATAAGTAGGTTAGATGAAAAGAATGTAAACAAATGTGAAGTTGAGAGTAGAAACCACATTTTGTAATACTCTCATTTTAATGAAATATATATGGCTCTGCTGTACACCTTGTTATGAATGAACATTGTGAGTCGAATATTCCCTGAGGAATTGTGTCTTTTATTTCAGGATATGGACAATCATGCTCAATCAAACAATCCACCACCTCAAACATCAACTGAGCCAACCGTGGCTGACATGTTTCGTTTGTTCCAGCAATTATTGGAATCCAATAATCAACAGGCCAATGCTGCCCATGCAACAAATACCACGATACTAGAACAAATGCATAATTCAAACAACACCAAGGATAAAACCCTAAAAGAGTTCAGGGATCTTAGGCCGCCTAAGTTTAAAGGGACTGAAAACGCGATGGAAGCGAGTCAATGGCTGAGAACCATTGAAGGTTTGATGAAGGCTGCCAAAGTTAAACCCGAGGATATAGTACCAGCAATCCGCATCCAGCTGGAAGACATAGCCGGATACTGGTGGAGTGCCGAGTACCCAGAAGATTCTGACGAGGACATGTCATGGGCAGAATTCAAGAAGAAATTTGAAGACAGATTCTATCCCAAGTCAGCGCGGATAGAATTAGAACGACAATTCAACTACCTGAAACAAGGGAGACGTACAGTTGACGAGTACGTTGCGGAATTTTTCAGACTTAGTCGATTTGCCCCCAACATGATAGCGGATGAAGAAACAAAAATATCCAGGTTCGTAGAAGGACTTGGAACCCGACTAAAAAGTAGGGTCGCTTCTTATCGGTGCCAAACATTTTCAGAAGCAACAGAAGCTGCTCGAGACCAAGAAAGGATCCTAAAGGAAGAACAACCTTTCCGGTCTTCACAACCTAAGAGAACTTTTGAGGAGGGGGCATCCTCCAACAAGAATCATTGGCAGGGACCGCCAAAGCGTCCTCAAAATGGCAACCAAGACAGATCCGTTGTCTGTAATTACTGCCACAAACCAGGCCATAAAATAAATATATGTAGGAAAAGATTGGGACTTTGTTTGAAATATGGAGCAAGAAATCATTCAACCAATCAATGCCCTCAGTTGCCTGCAACTGGAGCAACCACACAAAGTTTCAATCAAGGATACCGACCTCCAGTTCAAGGAACCCAACCTCGACTTATGATGCAGGCACCTACATCACAAGCAGGTATGGCTTATGGAAATCAGCACAGGCCGCCCTACGCTCTTTAGGCATATCAATTTCAACAAGCACAACGGGCGGCTCAAGCCCAAAATAATAACAAAAGGAGGAATAAGCAAGGACAAACATTTGTGATGGGAGCCGAAGATGCAAATATCCCTGGAGAAGTAATTTCAGGTACTATTTTAATTTCTGCATATCCAGCATCAGTATTATTTGATTCCGGGGCTACCCACTCATTTATAGCATCTTCTTTTATATCACAACGTGAAATAGAGTCACAACCTCTGCCTAAATCACTAAAAGTCCTCACCGGTAATGGAGTAGTAGAAGTCAGTCGGGTATGTAGTAGATGTCCCATAAAATTGGGTAGAGGAGCTTTTCGTACCCGGTTGCTCGTTTTCCCAACAAGCAACTATGATATAATATTGGGTATGGATTGGCTAACTGCAACATTGGCCAACATAGATTGCGGTCAGGGAAAAGTTTCCTTTCAACTTCCTGACGGAGAATTTTGTGAATTTGTAAGAGACCATAATGAATTCAATGCAGAAGAACTAGAGAAATTTGAATTACCAGTACTGCTGCAAGAAGTGGTAGAGCAACCATTCCCAAGGGTAGTAGAAGAATTTAAGGACGTATTCCCAAAAGAATTGCCAGGGCTACCCCCAGATAGAGCTGTAGAATTCTCTATAGACTTAATACCTGGAGCTGCACCCATAGCCAAAAAGATATACCCAATGAATAAGGAGGAGCTGGCTGAGTTAAACAAACAAATAAAGGAATTATTATCCAAGGGATTTATTCAGCCTAGCGCTTCGCCATGGGGTGCACCAGTGTTATTCGTGAAAAAGAAGGATGGTACCCTACGCCTAGTGATTGATTATAGGGCCTTGAATGAGGTTACCATCAAAAATAAATATCCCTTACCTAGGATCGATCAATTGTTTGATCAGTTAGGGGAGGCAAGGGTATTTTCAAAAATTGATTTGAGGTCCGGATATCATCAAGTGAAGGTAAAGAAGGAAGATATTCCAAAGACTGCATTTAGAACTCGGTATGGGCATTACGAATTCTTAGTTATGCCATTCGGGTTGACAAATGCACCAGCTATATTTATGGACCTGATGAATCGAGTATTTTATCAATATCTGGATAAATTTGTGATTGTATTCATTGATGATATTCTTATATACTCCAAAAGTGAAGAGGAGCATGAAAAGCACTTGAGGATAGTATTGCAAACTCTGCGGGAGGAACAATTATATGCCAAGCTTAGTAAATGTAAATTTTGGCTGGACCAAATACAATTTCTAGGGCATATTGTCAGCGGAGAAGGCATCTCGGTAAATCCAAAGAAGGTGGAAGCAGTTAAGTCTTGGCCGACACCTAAGTCCGTAGCAGAAATCAGAAGTTTCCTAGGATTGGCTGGTTATTACCGAAGATTCGTAGAGAATTTTTCAAGAATTGCAGAACCTTTAACCCGTCTTACCCGGAAAGAAGAAAAGTTTAACTGGACAGAGAAATGTCAAGCAGCATTTGACGAATTAAAGAAAAGATTAATTTCAGCCCCAATACTGGCATTACCATCTGGTTCGGGTGGATATGAGATATATAGTGATGCATCAGGAAAGGGTCTAGGATGTGTACTGATGCAGCACGGAAGAGTTATAGCATATGCATCCCGGCAATTAAAGACACATGAAAGAAATTATCTAACTCATGATCTCGAACTTGCAGCGGTAGTGTTCGCACTCAAATTATGGAGACACTATTTATACGGAGAAAGAATCAAAATATACACAGACCACAAGAGCTTAAAGTATGTCTTTACACAAAAGAAAATCAATATGAGACAAAGAAGATGGTTGGAGCTATTGAAAGACTTTGATATGGAATTAACATATCACCCGGACAAGGCTAATAAGGTGGCCGATGCCTTAAGTAGAAGACCTGAAGCTTTCTTTTTAAATACACCCAAGGAAATCCTTGAGGATTTGAGGAAAATGGGAATTGAAGTAATATGCCCGATAACTGAAGGGATATGGCAAAACTTACAAGTGCAATCCTCCTTGATAGATAGAATTAAGGAAGCCCAACAAAGTGATTCAAAACTTCAGAAAATTTGGAAACAAACAGAAGCAGGGCTCCAGACCGGGATAAGAAACCATCCGGATGGATCGCTAAGATTCGGAGATCGATTATGTGTGCCCAGTGGAGATTTAAGAACGGAGGTCATGACAGAAGCCCATAACTCACAATATTCTATTCATCCGGGCAGCACTAAAATGTATAAAGATTTGAAACAGACATTTTGGTGGCACGGGATGAAAAAAGAAGTCGCCAGATTCGTATCCAGGTGTCTCGTCTGTCAACAAGTGAAAACAGAACATCAAAGGACAGCAGGACTTCTTCAGCCTTTGCCTATACCCGAATGGAAGTGGGAGCATCTTACAATGGATTTTGTGACAGGACTGCCTAGGACCCAAAGGGGTAATAACGCTATTTGGGTCAATGTGGATAGACTTACAAAGTCCGCTCGATTTCTTCCCTTTCGAGTTGCACAGTCAACAGAGGTACTGGCAAAAGTGTACATGAAACAGATTGTCAGTCAGCATAGAGTACCAGTAAGTATAGTATCGGATAGAGATACCCGATTCACTTCACATCTGGAAAAGCTTGCAAGAAAATCTTGGCACTCAATTGAAATTTAGCTCCGCCTACCACCCCCAAACAGACGGCCAGTCTGAAAGAATCATTCAGACACTAGAAGACATGCTGAGAGCTTGTACTTTAGATTTTGGGGGAGCATGGGATGATCATCTACATCTGGTGGAATTTTTATACATTAACAGTTATCACGATAGTATCAAAATGGCCCCTTTTGAAGCACTATATGGTAGAAAATGCAGATCGTCGGTATGTTGGACCGACGTAGGAGAAAGACAATTGTTAGGGCCAGAACTAGTGACACAAACTGTGGACATAGTCAAGACAATAAGAAGTCACCTACAAGCAGCCCAGGATAGACAGAAGATGTGGGCTGATAAGCATCGAAGAATACTGGAGTTTCAACCTGGAGATCACGTTTTTCTGAAAATTTTACCAACTAAAGGAACCATCAGATTCGGGACCAGAGAAAAACTGAGTCCGAGATACATTGGACCCTTCGACATATTGGAAAAAGTAGGGAATATATCATATCGGCTTGCTTTACCCCCAACACTAGAGGGAGTTCACAATGTATTCCATGTTTCCCAATTACGAAGATATGTGTCGGATCCGAGCCATATACTCGACCATTCAGAAATCACCGTTGGGCCTACACTACGGATAGAACAGAAACCCGTTGGGATCTTGGATCGAAGAGAGAAGGTACTCCGCAATCGGATCATTCCATTAGTACGAGTCGCATGGAGCAAGGATTCACCTGGAGATTTAACTTGGAAGAAGGAAGAAGATATGCGAAAACAATATCCGTATCTATTTCCTAAGTCAGGTCAGTAATCATACCGCTACTCTAGTTATTTCAAATTCCGATGACGAAATTTTTCTAAGGGGAGTAGACTTGTCATACTCTTAATTTTATAATTAATATTAATATTATTATTATTATTATTATTATTATTATTACTATTATGGTATTTATTATTATTATTATTATTAATTATTTTCATGTCATGTCCTAACCCTAACCCTAGGTAGGACCAAGTGTCCCTAATCCTAACCCTAGATAGGACCAAGTGTCCCTAACCCTAAGGGATTATGTGTTCATGAACTTTGTAGGGGGGACACCTCACCATTTCTCCCCTCTATATAATCCTCCCCTCCCCCAACACACAAGCACACACACACACAAAAGCCCAGCACCACCAGCACCTTTTTCCTTTATAAACCCACACACTCACACACAAAGAAAGAAAGAGAGAAGAAAAAAAACCAAACACTCACACACTCGACCCCCCTAGACCACCTGCTGCCGCTGCCTCCACCCCCTGCCGCCGCCCGTCGTCCGCCTGCCGCCGCCGGCCGCCCCCCCCCCCCCCCCCCCCCCCGGCCATCTCCGCCACCCCCTCTTCTTCATCTCTTCCTCTTCCACTTCATTTTCCAAGGAGGAAAAGAAAAACCTAGGTAATTCTCATCCTTCCCCAATCTTTTCTTTCCTTAAGATTAAACCTAGATTTGCTAACACAATTTGTTTTGTTATTGGGTTCAATTTAGGATTTGTGGAGAAATCTAGGTCATTCCCAATCCAAGGCAAGTCCTCTTCTCCTCCTTCCTCTCTAATAAAATTTTTTATCATCCTAGTGAATTCTGAATAATTAGGAAGTCATAATTAATTCTGAAATTTTTAGTTAAGAATATACAAATTTTTTCTTTTATGATAAATTTTGGTAATATTAGGAATTGGAACTTGTATAGGCTAAGTATAAATCTGAAATTCATGTTAGATATAATTTCTTCATCTCACAAAAATCAAATTTTAGAATATAAGTTAGGGAATTCTCTCTAATTTTGGTTTAATTATAAATTTTGAAATATTGGTAGCAGCTTAACCCAATTCGAGATATTTAAAATTTTGCAACTTTAATTTCTAGCAAAATGTTCAATTATGATAGACATAGACAAAAGAATTAAAAATTTATTTGTGACGTATCACGAATAAGTGGATATGCGATGGACACAAATAGAGGAACCAATTTTGGACACAGATTATTGAACTCTCAATTGTGGACATGAACTTTGAACTTGAATTTTCATGAACAAACGAACACATATGGACATATGGGACTCTCCAATGGTAAGTCTGACATACACATAAGAACTGAACAGTTGGACCGCACACCGGAAAGGTAAAAGTACAAGGACCCTGTATTTCTCTATTTGAGTACTTAATTTTGTGTGTTCATATTTAGAAATAAGTCTCTTTTCTACATTTTCCTACTTCACGCACAAAAATTAAAATATTGATATTGAAGATTTTTGGTTGATTTGATTTTTCTTTATACTATCTACATGATATATATATATATATATTTTTTTATCTACATGATATATATATATATATATATATATATATATATATATATATATATATATATATATATATATATATATATATATACACATATATATAGATATATGTTATAAAGTCTTGCATATTAACTAGTATAGTTGGATAAACTTTTGCTCTATTTTGATAAACTGCAAAACTTTTAGCAAGCCGCGACCCGACTACTTGCCAAAGGAAAGGTAACTATTGCTTGCTCAGGTAAAAGTCCCCAGTTCCTTTTATTCTTTTATAACTGCGTGGTCCGGTGTTGAGAGTTGCTCCACCGAAGGGGTCGGCGAGCCCAATTATTTACTTGCGTGGTTCCGGTGTTGAGAGTTGCTCCACCGAAGGGGTCGACGAGCCCATATTTTTCGTTTATCATATATATGTTTCTTGTAAATTTTCGGGGCTCCTAATTACAAAGGAGACTCTGCCGAAATTTTTGAGAAATTTAGGAGATAGACAAATTTCTGACTTTCGAAAATTTTTAGAAACTTTCTTATTTAAGAAAGCATCTGGGAGGGGAGAACAACTGAATATCCCTAGATATCCCGTAACATAAATAACAAAAACTGATCAGTATTTCAGAAATCTCGTGAATCCGTACATCTAGTTTCGACTAGGGTGTACTAGCCCAAGGGAGGCTCGGAAATTAATTGCATCTATTTGACAGTAACATCAATAGATGATTTTTTTAGCCCAAGGGAGGCTCGGAAATCACAGCCGGATCCCAGGTTAACGGGATTGTTCACGGGAAATATTTAGGGGATTATTCGGAGTATTGTTCTCAAAACTGCATTTTATTTCAATCTTACTCCAGAACCAACACTGCCTATTATAGGTAGGCAGTGTCCTTAATTGCTCAAGGAAGGCAATTCCTACTAAAAGCTCAAGGGAAGCTCGGAAATCTTATCATTCATGGAGTAGGACGTTGATTTCATTCATGTTTTACTAAAGCATATATATATATATATATATATATATATATATATATATATATATATATATATATATATATATATATATATATATATAACAGTGCAATTTGGCATACTCTGTTTCATCTTTTTCTAAACTACATATTCCTTGTTTTTGTTTAACTTTCACCGTTCTTGGCCGAGGACTTGCTTGTCGTATTCTAAACGACCTAGTATTTGTTCACTAGGTGAAGAAGAAGAAGACGCCTCCGCCGAAGTGTCGTCGCACTACAACGAGGAGTAAACTGTCTGGACTACCTACAGTTACGGCCAGCAGTATCGTAGTTATTTTGCAAATCTACTTTTGTAATAATCTGTAATAGTATTGTTGGAAAATTTCCCTGTATAACAACTACACTATATTTTAATACCATATAATTCCTTGTATTTTCCATTCTGCTGATGATTACGGACGACAATCGCAAAATTCGGCGCGTAGCCTGGGGATGTGTTTATGACGTCTCCCTTCCATCCGGGAAGTGGGACGTGACACAAATGGTCCAAGATTTCGAATCTGTACAAGGTCTAGGATCCTCCATGTAACACCTAAGGTGGATGACAAAACGTAAGCCTTTCCTTTGTCTTTTCACTTAAAAATCAATGTCTACAGAAACGGCATGCCGACGGTATACCTCAGTGTACCGATGGTATACCATTTCTGAACAAGAAATATATTCTGTGACAAAATTTGGCACACCGACGGTATACCACAGTGTACCGACAGTATACCTTTTCTGAGCAAAAAATATGTTCTGTGACGAAACTCGGCATGCCGACAGTATACCTCAATGTACCAACGGTATACCGTTTCTGAGCAAGAAATATGTTCTGTGACGAAACTCGACATACCGACGGCAGACTACAGTATACCGGCGATATACCTTTTGTGAGCCAGATATATATTCTGTGACAAAAGTCGGCATTCCGACGGTATACCGCAGCATACCGCCGGTATTCCGATCTCAACATTTTGATTTTTGAATGGATAAGATGCTAGCATTAAATGCTCCCAACGGCTAGATTTATTACCGTTACTGTTCAGAACGGTATGCCGACGAAATGTCGGTCCATACCGACGGTATTCCGCCAGCACTAAGTTTTGGAGCATTAAATATTTTATTCTCTTGGTTCTCTATAAAAAGTGATTGTGTCTTCTCCTTCAAGACTAACCACTTGAGCCATAAATTTTCTCAACAACCAAGAGCTCTCACCATTACTACTCTACCCAAAGCTTTCATTTGTCATCCAACTCAAAAGTGCTAGAGTATCAAAGAGTTGTAATTTTTGATCTTCAAGTGTTGTAGAAGATCAAAAGCCTCATTTCTCTTTGTGTTGAAGTTGACGAACCTTCATAAGAAAACTCGTGTGTAGAAGTTGGCGAGTTCATCGGATTAAAGCTCGTGTTGAAGTTGGCGAGTTCTTCGAATCCAAACTCGTGTAGAAGTTGACGAGTCTTCGGATCCAAACTCGTGTGTAACTATTTACTTAAATAGTAGATTTAAGCCGGAGAGAGTTCCGGGACTGGATTGTCTCTAGGGAGGAGACCAGGATACATCGAGTGTTTGATTTTCTCTCTCTCTCTCTTTTACTCTCAGTAAAATAGTTTTAAATTATCAGTAATTATTTTATTACCCTATTCACCCCCCTAGGGTTCTACAATTAGTATCAGAGCTTTGTTCTCTTGAATTGGACTCACATCCTGAGAGTGATCCATGGCTACTAACCCTAGTTCCAACTCATTTTATAATGAGGGACACTCCACAAATATGCCTCCTCTATTTGATGGAACCAACTATAACTATTGGAAAATTAGGATGAGCATTTATCTGAAGTCCATAGATTTCGATTTATAGGATTATGTGATAAATGGTCTCCCTACTTCTTCCGGAGTTATTGAGAAAATTGCTTCTTACACCCTTAGGGATAAACTCACGGAGAATGCTAAGAAGCTTGCTAGTCGAGATGCTAAGGCTATGAACGCTCTCTACTGTGCTCTCGATAGCAATGAATTCAATAGAATCTCCACTTACAAGTCTTCAAATGATATTTGGAAATTGCTAGAAGTCATTCACGAGGGAACATCTCAAGTAAATGAGTCAAAGATTAGTAGACTCACTCAAGAAGATGAATCTTTTAAAATAAAACAAGATGAGTCTATTACTTATATGTTCACTCGTTTTGGTGATATCATTAACCATCTTTCTTCTCTTGGTAAGGAATACCCTACTCATGAAAAGATCAGAAAGATCCTCTGGGGACTAACCAAAAGATGGAATCCTAAAGCTACCGCTATCATTAAAGGAAATGATTTGACTACTATGAACCTTGAAACCCTCATGGGAAAGCTTATGACCCATGAACTTGACATAAAGGATCAAGAGGAATCTTCCATGAAAGAAAAAGAGAAGGAGAAGCCGAAAGAAAAGAAAAAGCCCCTGGCCCTCAAGGTTACGAAGTCCAACTCAAAAGATAGCTCCGACGATGATGATTCAGATGATGATGAAGAAATAGCTCTCACTGCCAAGCACTTCCGAAAGTTTCTCAAGTTCAACAAAACCAACTGATTTAGACGGGACAATGATGAAGAGCCTACTTGCTACCAATGCAAGAGAACTGGACACATCAAGAGAGATTGTCCCATGACAAGAATGGACTCTAGCAAATACGAGAAGTCCAACAAAGAAGGCTCATCCTCCAGAAAATATGCCAACACCAGTATTTGGTGTGAAAGTGACGCTAGCGATTCAGACAACGACAAAGAATGCAAACACAATACAAATGTTTGCCTCATGGCAACCGATAAGGTACTCGATGACCTCTCTTTGAACACTCTCTCTTATGATGATTTGGAAAATGCCATTCTTGAATTACACGAGGAACACAAAGGTGTTAGAAATAAGTACAAAAAATCTCTAAAAGAGGTTGAGGCATACAAATAAGAAATAGAAAGACTCTCTAACATCATTATGGATGTAAAGGGAAAAACTCTAGCCTCTGACACTGATGATGTAGAGTCCTTGAGACTCAAGCTAGTAGAATCTGAAGACATCATTAAGAAAAAGTACGCTGAGATTCAATCCCTCAGAAATGCTTATGAATTTGCTATGAACAAGACTCTTGCTACTAATCAAAAAGAGTATGCCACGTCTATTAAGTATAATGATCTTCTTGAGCATGGTAAGAAACAAGTAAATAAGAATACGGTTCGCACAAGACACACCTCATAACACAAATCATAATGATCATGCGTATGAGAACACTGCACATAGATCCTTTTCTAACATCGTACACACAAGAAAGGGACCCTTTATAAAGAAGAACACATTGCATCATGTTTTTTATTATCATCATCATAACATTCATGTTAGAGCTCCTCATATTAGAGCGCCTCATGTTCATAATACTCACTCTCTTGTTAGAACTCCTCACACTAGAACACCGCATGTTCATGATACTCACTCTTTCTTCTAAATCTATAACACCTATGATGTGCAACTATTGTGGTCTTCTTGGACACATCTCTCATTATTGTCAAATGAGAAAACATGTTGATATGAAAATTTTTAAGTGGGTTCCTAAGACTAACAATCAAGGACCCAAATGCTCTTGGGTACCAAAGTCTTCATCTTCAACTTTTGTTGTAGGTGAACCCTCCCTCACGTGCTAGAAGCAAGTGGATCCTCGATAGCGGTTGCTCACGGCACATGACCGGTGATGCTTCACTTTTTGCAACGTTATCGATGAAGAAAGAAGGTCACGTCTCCTTCGGTGACAATCTCAAAAGCCACATCATAGGAAATGGTAACATCAGCTCACCTCCTTATCTTTGTATTAAAAATGTTTGTATTGTTACTAATCTCAAGCACAACCTTCTTAGTATTAGTCATCTTACGGATAATGGCTATGATATTAAGTTTGTTAAACACAAATGCTTCATCACCGATAGCACTAGTGGATCTACGGTGTATGAAGGCATTAGAAAAAATAATATTTGTCCTTTATCTTATTGAAGGTACTAACAATGACAGGTGTCTAGTTGCAAAGAACGATAAAAGTTGGCTATGGCACATGAGACTTGGACATGCCAACATGGATACCATCTTCCGACTTGCCACTAGGAAGCTTGTAAGAGGGCTTCCAAGTATTTCCTTCAAAAAGGACATAGTATGTGAAGAATGTGAGAAGAGTAAGTTGACCAAATCTTCCTTCAAATCCATCAACTCAGTAAGCACTACTAGACCTCTTCAACTCATTAATATGGATTTATTTGGTCCTAGTAGAGTAGCTAGTCTTGGAGGTAAACTTTATGCTTTCGTTTTGGTTGATGATTTTTCAAGATTTAGTTGGATTATTTTTTTTGCAAATAAAAGTGAGACTTTTCGTGAATTTATTACTTTTTGTAAACGTGTTCAAAATGAGAAAGGCATTACTATAAACAAAATTAGAAGTGATCATGGAGGAGAATTTGACAATGCCGATTTTAAAAGATTTTGTGAAAAGAATGATTTTGGTTATGATTTTGCTTGCCCTAGAACTCCACAACAAAATGGTATTGTGGAAAGGAAGAATAGAACCTTTGGTGATATGGTCCGGGTTATGTGAAACCAATATAAGCTTCCCCAATATTTTTGGACGAAAGCCGTTAACACGACATGTCATGTTATAAATAGGGTCTTAATTAGACATATTTCTAAAAAGACTCCATATGCGCTTTGGTTTGACAAAATTCCCTCTATTGAGTATTTTAAAGTTTTTGGATGTAAATGTTTTATTTTGAATACCAAAGATAACCTAGGCAAATTTGAAGGAAAAGCCTATGAAGGTATTTTCCTTGGTTACTCAATACATAGTAAAGGATTTCGTATTTTTAACAAAAGAAGTCTTGTTGTCGAAGAGTCAATTAATGTCTCTTTTGATGAACTCTTCTATATCCTCCTCATCCGATGATGTTGATGACATCTCTTGTGGGTTGGAAGACTCTTCTATTGGAGACTCTCGTCCCTCTTCATCAAACAATGGAGTAGTGACCCCTCCAATCGAAAATTCTCCACCATTAGAGATTCCTCACGAGGACCTCCCAAAAGAATGGAGATTTGTCCCACATCATCCCAAGGAGCTTATCATTGGTGATCCTTCTTCACGTATTAGCACTAGATCCTCCACTCGTGATCTATGTGCAAATGTGTCTTTTATTTCTCAAATAGAGCCTAAAAATATTAATGATGTTTTTAATGATAAATTTTGGATGATAGCAATGCAAGAAGAGCTAAATCAATTTGAGTGAAACAAGGTTTGGGAACTTGTCCCTAAACCTCACAACCACCCTATTATTGGAACAAAGTGGGTGTTTCGCAATAAACTTAATGAAGATGGGTTCGTAACTCGTAACAAAGCTCGATTGGTTGCTCAAGGCTATAACCAAGAGGAAGGCATTGACTACGATGAAACCTATGCTCTGGTTGCTCGTCTTGAGTCCATTCGCATGTTGTGTGCCTTTGCTTACTTTAATGACTTCAAACTCTTTCAAATGGATGTTAGAAGTGCTTTCTTGAACGGTATTATTAAAGAGGAGGTTTATGTTAAGCAACCTCCTGGCTTTGAAGATTTCCAATTTCCTCATCATGTTTTCAAATTACACAAAGCCCTCTATGGCCTCAAACAAGCTCCTCGTGCTTGGTATGAGCGCCTTAGTTCCTTTCTTCTTTCTCATAACTTTTCTAAGGGTAAAGTTGACACTACACTTTGTATTAAATCTCTTAACGGCACTCTTCTGTTAGTCCAAATTTATGTTGATGATATTATCTTTGGTTCCACTAACAATGTACTATGCGTAGAATTTGCTAAAGTTATACAGGACGAATTTGAAATGAGCATGATGGAAGAAATATCCTTCTTCTTAGGTCTGCAAATCAAGCAAGGTCCTAAAGGAACCTTCATCAATCAAGCTAAATACACAAAGGATCTTCTCAAACGTTTCGAACTTGACTCTTCCAAATCAATGATAACTACCTATGGCAACAACGACAAAACTTGATAATGATGAAGATGGCATCTCGGTCGACATTCGTAAGTATCGAGGTATGATCGGTAGCTTATTCTATTTAACTACTAGCTGTCCCGATATTATGTTTAGTGTATGTCTTTGTGCACGATACCAAGCTAATCCAAAAGAATCTCACTTATGTCCCGTTAAGCGCTTTTTCGGTATCTCAAAGGCACCATCAACATGGGTCTTTGGTATCCGAAATCTTTATCCTTTGAGCTTATCGGTTACTCGGATGCGAATTTTGCCGGATGCAAAATCGACTGAAAAAGTACTAGCGGCACATGTCGATTTCTTAGAAAATCTTTGGTATCCTGGTTTAGCAAGAAACAAAACTCTGTTGCTCTTTTCACTACTGAGGCCGAATATATAACGGCTGGTTGTTGTTGTGCACAAATTCTTTGAATGTCACAAATACTTGTAGATTATGGTATTTCTTCCACTTGCACTTTCATTAAATGTGATAACACTAGCTCCATTAATCTTACAAAAAATCCGATTTGTCACTCACGCACGAAGCACATTGAGATTAGACACCATTTTCTTCGTGACCATCAACAAAATGGGGATATTCATCTTGATTTTATTGACACTACTTATCAATTAGCTTACATCTTCACTAAGCCCCTCCCGGAGGATCGTTTCACTTTTCTTTGCTAAGAGTTAGGCATTATCAACCTTGAGTTCTAGTTCATTACTCGAGCGGCATACCGACGGCACACGGCGGTATACCGACGGTCTACAGATTTTTCTTCAGAATTAAGTTCTGTGAACAAAATCGGCATGTCACGACCCGCACCCACTTTTCGAATGCAAGCACATGAGAAAGCCAGCTACGTATCAAGCAGACTCCAGTCCGACTCGAATACGTAAACGCTGTCAAGGCTAGGGTATACTGCCAAATCATGGCAATTTAATCTATATCTCAAATCCACAATAAGTATACGAAAGATGAATGAATACTATGGGTCGTGGTCTGCAGCCCACTAGCATATATGTCCGATAAGACTCCAAAGAATGTAACAAGAGTCTCTAAAGTAAATCAATAAGCAGGATATCTCATGATAAGAAATGAAAAGCACGAAAGGATAACAATGTAATATCACTGACAAAAATACCTGAAGCATGCATCGCAATCATCTACCATCCCGCTCTGCTAACTAACTCCAAGCAATCGCTAAACCTGAAGAGATCATCAGGTCCTCAGGGGACATAGCAAGATACATATAAATATGCCAATCTAACCATGCACAAATTATAAATAGGATATAAGCAAGGAACGAGGTACACACGGCAAGAGACTACGACCAAAACTGCTAACCAGCGACTATCGACAAGTGGCTAATGACAGGTGACCATGAACTGGAATACAAGAACAACTACACGTAACTGAACTGCTGGACGAACAAGTGAACACGAGATCAATGGAATATCAAACCCTCGCCCCGAGTGGACTCGTAGGTTTGAACTAATCACTAACCCTCGCCCCGAGTGGACTCTCTGGTTAGTTCACGGCAAGGCACCCTCGTCCTGAGTGTGGACTCTCTGGTGCAAGTACTACATCCTCGTCCCGAGTGTGGACTCTCTAGTGCAAATGGTTAACCCTCGTCCTGAGTGTGGACTCTCTGGTGCCAATGAACACGACAAACACCCTCGACCTGAGTGTGGACTCTTTGGTGCAACAGATCAAGACAAATACCCTCGTCCCGAGTGGACTCTCTGGTGCCAAGGAAACAATAACAAGGATTTAGCAGTTCAATTACACGTATTCGTTCTATGACACGAACCAGTCGAGGTACAAGTAACGACATGGTACAACTCAGTCGAGACCCAGGTAAGGACAACTCTAATATGAACTCATAAGGTGAACAAGCCTGGCATATCTACACTATCAAGTCATGAAGATGATATACAGACAAGTCAAAGAACTAGTGAACATGGTATGGAGAACATATATAAATCAAAAATAACATATAAATCCATAGAACTAGAGTAACCAAATGATAACCAAATAATCACAGGAAAAACTATAAGCATGAAATTAAACTGTAGAGGGAGGCAAGGTATCTTGCATGTGGTCCTTGCACAAACCATAGTCACAAGTCGAGGATGAGAGGATACCGATCTAGAAGCTGTCAACCTATAACAAATATCGCACCATGAACCGTGCATGAAAACTATAAATCAATTCTAATGTTCTAGTTCTAAATTCATAGAATAGTGGCTAGTTGGGTTACTAATCTAATAATAATTAATTCTGGAATAATTTACTTAAAAACCTAATTTAACCTAATAATAATCTGAATATAATCTAAACATGCAAGTTTGGCCATCAAAGTCGTGTTTTCCAATTTTGGTGTCACGCTCCAGAACCAGAATACTGGAGAGCGGGGGAATGACTTAGCCAGCTACGTATTACGGGTAGATGAATACCGTATAATACGATCAATGCTGTCTAATAAGAGGAGGGGGTGCATACTACATAAAAGTCTCCCTATGGTCACTTTCCATCTATTGTCTCAATCATTCAAACAAAAAATAGAAATAGAGAACATGTGAGATAAAGCAGTAAGGCGTCCCAAACGCTCAGTCAAAATGTTCTTGATATCTGGCTTTACAAAACATAGCCAGATGATGAAGCAAGGTATACACAATTGTTTATCAGCTGCAGTCTGACTTAGTTACAATTATGTAAAAGTAAGTACAAGACAATCCGACTAACATGTCGGTGCCAAACGGTAAAGTATAAAGTAAATAACAAAATGAGTGGGGAAGTAAGGAACCCACTCGAGTCCTCCTGTGATCATCCCTCTAGTATTGACCATCTTGGAGGAAGAAGTAAGTTGGATCCTCGGGGACCGGCTCTAAATCTGGCCATGCAAAACCAGAGAGGTTAGACCTCTAATAGCAAGTACCGCAAGGGAGCACGATATGAGGAATGAAGCCAGTAAGAAGAGAATATGATAATAGATCTCTGCTATCTACCAAGATTCACATAACATCACGATACTTCGAACCAACCTCCCAACCAAACAAGGACAGAAGTTGGTCCGTCATGTCCTGACATTCTGATCAACTCAGTTAGGTAACAGAGTAGGTATAGTACACAAATAAATCAATTTAAACGGCCATGCAACTACTACGGCTTGCTACTGTGAGTTCCAAGTTATCCTGGAATTATGCAATAAAGGATTCCTCAGTTCTTACTATGTGCAAGCAAGGCTAGTCTATCCAGTCAATCAATTGTCCCAATCATGAATTAGACGAGTCCCAGCGGGACGCTCGTCGTTAATATACCATGTACAATTAAATAATCTAAGCAGATACCGCTCCATGTCCGTGTGGCAGATTTGCAGTATCTGGGGGAACCAGCCGGCCTGTCGGGCACTTAATAGTCCCAAGAGGGCTGCCATGTAAGAACTCGGGAATCCATTCTCTCCATGCAATCATTATTTTATCTAACTTAATAGTCTCTACGTTGAGTGAAGTCCCATGCCGTGGATCATGGTCATTCAAATGAGTACTTTCGTACGGGGTACGATATGTACAACTCTACAACAATACCCGTGCGGTTAGGTTGTAGGTCTTACATAGCGTAATGCAACAATCAAAACTAACCACGAAATAATCATGCCTTGACCATAAAGTACACATGCTGCTTTGATAAGATAAATAAATAAATAAATAAATAAATTGAAGCCTGCATGTGCTTGTAGGCCAATATTTGGGATCGGCCAGTCGATTACCATAGTTCGTGTCTCATTTGTTTAATTCAATAAGACGACTAGCCAGCCTCTCAGTTCCAACTAGAAACGCATGATCAATTTACTAAATCAAGATAACAATCCCTGTTTATTAATGTCAAGATAATAATTAATGTTAATAAATGCCAAGTCAATCAATCAATGGTGATAAATGTCAACCAATAACAATTTATGTTTAATTAATGCCAACTCGGGACAGAATCGGCCAAAAGGGCATTATGGGTAGCCATAGGCAGATGCCTATTTATGCGGCTAGGCAGGTCGGGCTCCATCTATGCGGTCTGGAAATAACAATTCATATGGGGCTCAAAGGATAAGCCTATGCGGCTGGATGCAAATAAGCTTTATGTGGCTACGATACAATGGGAGTTCATGCGGCTGCGGATGACTGGCCTTATGCGGCTCGGGATGCTCGGGAGAGGGTGCTGCTCTTGTGAGGGGAAGAATAGATTATTAGAGGGGAGTTGGTAGTGTTGCTCTTGAGAGGTGGTGAAATAAGTAGGGGAGTGGAGTTGAGGGAAAGGTGCTGTGGTGTGTGGAGTTCGTGGGGAAAATGTGATCATATAAGTAGAGAAGTGTTTGCATTGTGTGGAGGAGAGTGATCCAAGCTCGAGAGAAAAGAGGGAAAAAGCCTGGTCGTGGAGACCAGGCCAAAGTGTCATTATAATTATTTATTATTTTTTTAAAGAAAGAACTCAGAATTTTAATTAAAAGAGATGGGTTCCAAAACGGGTTTGGGTTCGAAAATCGGGTCCGGGCTTGGGTCAGGTCAGCAAACAAGAATCCAACTTTAATATTTTAAAATTAATTTTAAAAAAAACTCATAAATACTAATAATAATAATAACAATATTATAATATTAATATTAATATTAATATTAATTCACAAAACAAAACTGGGTTTCACAGATATACAGGCAAGTCAAAGAACTAGTGAACATGGTATGAAGAACATATATAAATCAAGTCGACTAGAGAACTGATAATAACATATAAATCCATAGAACTAGAGTAACCAAATGATAACCAAATAATCACAGAAAAAACTATAAGCATGAAATTAAACTGTAGAGGGAGGCAAGGTATCTTGCCTGTGGTCCTTGCATAAACCGTAGTCACAAGTCGAGGATGATAGTATGCCGATCTAGGAGCTGTCAACCTATAACACATATCGCACCATGAACCGTGCACGAAAACTATAAATCAATTCTAATGTTCTAGTTCTAAATTTATGGAATAGTGGCTAGTTGGGTTACTAATCTAATAATAATTAATTCTAGAATAATTCACTTAAAAATCTAATTTAACCTAATAATAATCTGAATATAATCTAAACATGCAATTTTGGCCATCAAAGTCGTATTTTCCAATTTTGGAAACCATGGCACACAAATCGAGACGTGCCATTGACTATCTAGTCAAACGCTGTAAACTCTAGATTTTGAAAGTGTACCTTAGTAGATTTCAGGGCCACGAGTGCGCTGGAATCAACCGTGCCGCAAAATTACGCTTTGGTCAAAAGATATCGCCGTTATGGCTAATCGTGACCAAAACGGTGATCAACCGATCAATTCTGAGTTCAACAGAATAACTAAAATACTAGATGAACAAACTAATTTCTGGAAAAAATATATGTAATAGAGATCTATGTTAGCTTTCCGAAACTTCAAACGATTCATGATTTTGATTTCTGGTTCTCCCGAAATCTCGAAAATACCGAAATGTGTCAAGTTTCGGACAACCGACACTCTACAAATTTTTCAAAAATTTAGGAATAATATATACGAAAATAAATTATATATTCAGAAAGTTTACCTTGAGACGAATCCAATAAAAAATGGCACGCTAAAATCACGTCGGATTTGACGGTAATCATCTCGGGAAGTCGAGATCTCTACTAGAACTCTCTTTCAAAAAGGCGGCTGAAATTTAATTAGGATTTCGAATATAATAATATATATATAGGAGAGAGAGAGGCGGTTCAGCCTGACGCCGACAGGTGGGCCCCCCCGGGTGAATTTTCTAGGTAATTAATTATTTTAATTCAGAAAATTATTTAAAAATTATTTTAAGTCCAAATAAATCAAAATAAATTGCAGAAAAATTCATAAAAATTCTAGAAAATATTTCTAAGTGTCTAGAGTCTAAATAAATATTTTAACACAAAATATCATCATGTGACCTCACAGTAAATTCCCAAAGCCTATAAAATATAATTTCTATAGGTTTTAATTATATAAAAATTCCCAAAAATTCTAAAAAATCCAAAAAAATTTTAGAATATTCTAGAAAATATTTCTAACCTCCTAGAACCTAAATAAAAATAACTTGTCTCAAAATAGTCCCAAATGACCGTATAGTAATTCATGAAAGTCAATAAAATAAATATATCTTTAATAAATAAATATCTAAAAATGTCTAAAAATCATAGAAAAATATAATATAGCTATAGCATGCTTATAAACCCTATCTAGAGATTATGTGACCACAAGATGGTCATAAATTACCTGTGGGCTTAGTCACAACTCCTATGATCATAGAAAAATTAAATATAAACTAATCAAATAAAAAATAAAAAATATATCACAAAATTTTGGGAAGAGGAGTTACACGGCATACCGTCGGGATCCACCAGTATGCCGTCGGCATGCTGTCTGCGGCGGACTGAAACAGTCAGCTTACTTATTTTTAAGAGGGGGCCCACCATATCCTTCTTCCTTCCTATCTCTCTTTCTTTTCAAATCCTTCTCATAAACTCCTATCCCATCATATCCCCTCTTCATTTAATTCTTCCATATCTTTTCAACTCCTCCCTTCTTTCAAAACATTCCTCACATCACTTCTCATTTAATGTTTGCCTTTTCAAAACCCACCATTAACTCCTCATTCATCTCTCTTTTCAAAACCCCCTATTAATTATCCATCCATTCACCACTTCTCTCATCTCTTTAAATCCTTTCCTCCTCATCCTCTTCTTCTTCCTCTACAACAATTTTCTTTCTTTCCACTTCTCTTCTCTACATGGCCCATGCCAAACGCCCCCGCTCTTCCTCTTCCGCTTCCAACCCCTTCACACCAGTGCTCCTTCCTAACGGTGGTTACGATCCGAAGATATTCAAATCCCATCTTGCTACCGATGCCTGGTTTTACTACTTTCCCGACCATGCCGTATACAAAGGGAAGGCAATCAACTGGAACCTCTTCTCCGGTCATCTATCTTTCTTTGAGACCGCTGGCCTTTCCACTCTTCTCCGTCGCCAAGTTCCCATCTATCCAGCGGCGGTCAGACTCTTCTACTGCAATCTAGTTCTGGACTTGGCCAACAACGCTCTTGAGACTCTTGTCAATGACCGTCACTTTCGTCTCACTGCCCGCGATATTACAGAGATTCTCGAGATCCCTAATCGCGGGGATGCACTCCCGACTTTGGCCGGTCTTTATCCTACCGCTAAAGTATCCTTCGACGAGTTCTGTGCCATCATCTGCAAGGGACCTAACCCTCCAGTCATTCCTGCCCTCTCTAAGCAGCTGGAACCATTCTACTATGAGCTATATCGCATCATTTGCAACACCCTGTACCCCAAGTCTGGCAACTACGATGCCATCACCAATGATGCTCTGGTCTGTATGTACTACTTGTACTCAAAGAAGACTTGGTCCTTTGCTAAAACTCTGCTGAATGCCTTCTCATCCATCCACTCATCGGAAAGGCAAGCCCTTAACTATGACATGTTCATCACTCTCATTCTTGAGGCTAAGGGAGTCGACCTCTCTCTTTGCCAGTCAGACGGTGTTCCTCCCTTCCTGGCCTTATCCCGCTCTGCATCTGGTGCTTCATCCTCTCGTGCTTTAGCCTCTCAGGAGCCACAACCTACTCCACCTACCGCAGCACCATCTGATCCTCCTTTCTCTGCCCGATTCATGCCTCTGACCTAGCAACACTTTGATATGCGCATGGCTCAGGCGGAGGAGCAGATGAGAACCAATACCCATGGCCTTGGCAATCTGATTTAGAGCCGCTTTCATGACCAAGCCTACTTCATTCAACAGACTCTTCAAGATCGCAATGCATTTCTCGATCTTGATCTTCAGGATCCCCACTTTCAAGGTTCTCGATTCTCTGACCCCAATGCCTATGGGTTCATGTATCCCGATGGTTTTGATCCTTTTGGTGCATTTTACGAGACTTCGGGTGATGGTGGTGATGATCCAGCAGATCAGTAGCTTTTGGCCTCCTTCTGTGTTTGGTCCAATAATCTGTGGTGTCTATTCCCAGTTTATCTTTTGAAGTCCTTCGGGGACTAGTGTTGTTGTTTGTTGTGTTTGTTCTGTTTAGTTGTCTTGTGTGATCCTTCGAGGATCTTATGTTGGTTGTTTTTTCTTTCGATAGGGAGCATTATGTTGGTTTGCGCTCTACTTGCATGTACTCTTTAACTCTGACATTCAATATATGCATGGTTTAGCTATATCTTCCGCTCTCGTATCAACTCTGACATTTTAGCTATATTTTTTTTACCATCTTTGATTAAGTGACAAAAGGGGAGAAAACGTATTGAGGGGGAGTAATCTACCTAGGGGGAGTCACTCCCCTAAAAAGATGCTATCTTCCGGTTTTTGTCAATTATCAAAATTGGGGAGATTGTTGGCACATTTATTTTGATAACATTAACGACATCTTCGTGGTTTAGTTTTCTCTATATTTCAGCGAACAGATATTCACTAAAAGCCTGCTAAGAGATCCTTTTATTCAAGCTACTCTTCAAATGGAAGTCTGATGAAGTCTCCTACAAATCAAGACTGAAGAGAAGACCAACGTACACTCAAAGACTGCTCTTAAATGGTCCAAGATTTTGAGTCTGTACAAGGTCTAGGATCCTCCATGTAACACCTATGGTGGATGACAAAACGTAAGCCTTTCCTCTGTCTTTTCACTAAAAAATTAATGTCTACAGAAACGGCATGCCGTCGGTATACCTCAGTGTACCGACGGTATACCGTTTCTGAACAAGAAATATGTTCTGTGATAAAATTCATCACACCGACGGTATACCACAGTGTACCGACGGTATACCGTTTCTAAGCAAGAAATATGTTCTGTGACGAAACTCAGCATGCCGACGGTATACCTCAGTGTACCGACGGTATGCCGTTTCTGAGCAAGAAATATGTTCTGTGACGAAACTCGGCATACCGACGACAGACGACAGTATACCGACGGTATACCTTTTGTGAACCAGAAATATGTTCTGTGACAAAAGTCGGCATTCCGACGGTATACCGCAGCATACCGCCGGTATTCTGATCTCGATATTTTGATTTTTGAATGGATAAGATGCTAGCATTAAATGCTCCCAACGGCTAGATTTATTATCGTTACTGTTCAGAACGGTATGCCGATAGAATACCGGTCCATACTGACGGTATTCCGTCAGTACTAAGTTTTGGAGCATTAAATGCTTTGTTCTCTTGATTCTCTATAAAAAGTGATTGTGTCTTCTCCTTCATGTCACGACCCGATCCCAAGTTAATGGGTCGAACCGGACCATGCCCAGCCTGCACCGTGGTGAGACGGCGGCAGTAAGCTGTTCCATTGCAGGTATTCACAACAACACAAGTACATTTGTCACAACTGTTCTATTCGAAATTTGAGACTTTATTTGATAAAATATTCAAAAATACAACTGGAAGGGAAATGCTGAAAATAAAACTACAAACTCCAAATAAAAGAAAAATGCAGAAAAAGGGAAACTATCTAAGCATCAGGTTCAGTGGTCCCAGGATCAGCGTCCTCCAGAGACGGCTCCGGTACCGTCGCAGGGTAGAGAACCGGGTCATAGTAGCTATTATAGTATAGCTCGTCATCCTCAGTGTTACCTAAAATGTTGTCTCCAGTCAGGAGGGAGCAAAGTACAATTCATGCTAATTAAACAGTTAAATAAGAAATAGAATCATGCAGTTCTAAACAGTTTTAAAACAGGTTTGTTACAGTAGAAATCAGTGATTTGAATAGGTAATGACATATGACCGGCTTGGGTTTGTTACAGTAATGGATAAGGGGTTTTGTTACAGTATGGTCATAATCATTACGCTATTCCCCAGTCCCCAGTAGTTACAGTAGTTACAGTACAGTACTCTCGGTGAGAGTTTCGTGTTTGAGACGTGGTTTAGACATGCAGTAAAACGATTAAATAAATAACTGTAAACTAACACAAACTATACTTGCCTTGAATTAAGTTGACTGGAAAGACAGATCGGTACCGAGGAGGAACGTCAGGTCCGACTTCGAGTTCCTACAGTTGAGAACTCGACTTAGAATCCTGAATAACCAGACTAAAAGTGCTAGTTGCAATCTCTAGTAGACAAATCCTAGTCAGGTTTTAAGTTGTATTAATTTACAGCTAACGATTACGTCGCAACTACGTGCGTTGATTAACCGGTTAATTGGTTTATTTGGAAAAATCACGAGAATCGATTATAATTTGGAAAACTTTGTGTTTTGTAATATATTTATAAAAGTACAGTTTCTTTTGGTGATAACTCGTGAGTAAATAATATTTTATTCATTTTAAACTAAACTCGTAATTAAGCCGTAAATTACGTCCTAACTACGAATATGAAATCAATCCAAACCACCCAAATTTACATCCACCAGAAAAGAAAAGAAAACAAACTACGCTACACAAATACATGGGCACAGCTACTGGTCCTAGGGTGGGCTTATGTCCGGTACAAATTTCATTTTACATTAAATAAGAGAAAATGACTGAAATTAAATAATTAAAGTGCAGAATTTAAATGACTATAATAATTAGCCTAAAAATAAAATAATAATTAAAAGAAAGCTAGGAGTCTCAGACTCGGTCCATTCCTCAAATTCGGTTTATGCCTCAACGTCCGGTCGGACCGGTGCGTTTGCATTTCGCCGGGGCCCACAGACCGGTACGGTCGTCGCCCGAAAATCGGTTTTAGTAAATCATTTCGAAAGCCAGTTTTGAAATTAATAAAAAAATATAATTTTGTAAAAATTTGGGCAGCACTTCCTCTATTCCGGGACAAACCCAAAACTGGGAAGTGCGCCAACAAATTTCCTGCAAATAATTTCCAAACCAGGGAAAACCCATTTTGTATAGAAAATATATCACATAACCAAATCCGAAACCACACTGGAAATCCCGTTTTATCCAAAACAAAACCACAGCAACACAATCTCACAGACAAACGTCACCCAAGTGCTAAACGTAGCTAACGGAAATATAACGCAGCTATCCGGATTCCCGAGAGGGAACCGGGGGACCGATCTATCATCATCGACTCACGGGAGGGACGAACTACTCTGATTATCAGAAATTACCAGTTTCCGTTGGCGGGGAGCCGCGGGAAAAATCTCGGGAAAGAAATCCGAACTAAGTCGGCAGCAGGTCGAAGTCCCGAACAGCGACGAGAGTCCACGGACAGCGGGAACGCCGGCGTGGACAGCAAAGAACCGCGGGAAACAGCGGCTCGGGCGCTGGCCGCGGGAGCGAACAGCGACGGGGAGGGTTTCTGGACAGCGGGGCATGACGGAGAGGGCGGTGGAGGGCCGCGGGTGCGGCGCTGATTCCGCGCTGGACGGCGGAGGGGGTCGCCGGCGGCGTCGCACGCGGGAGGCGGCGGCGCGGGATGGGGTCGGCGCGGATGCGTCGGCCACGGGCGGCGGTCGGGATGGCCGAGGAGGGGAGCTCGACGGCGGGGCTCTGGACACGCCGGAGGCGCGGGGCGGCGCCGGCTAGGGCGTGGTGGCGGCGGATGGCCGCGAGCCTGGCCGGAGAGGGGGCTCGGGGAGAAGTGGGTTTCTCCAGGAGAAAAGTCAGGGAGAGAGAGGGAGAGAGTGAATGGGTTATATGTGAGAGTTTTCTGAGAGCTCTCTCCACAAAAGTAAATGGAAATAGTAAGAGAGAGAGAAGAGTGTGAGATGAGGAGAGTTGTTGAGCTGTGAGTTTTCTTGAGGAAAAGAGAGAGAGGTTCTGGAGATCGTGGGAGTTGGTGAGTGGAGTTTAAGGAGGGGTTGTGGGGTGAAAATGAGTGGTGAGGAGAGATGTTCGGGAAAAGAGGAGTTACCAATTCTCCAGGGAAAACACTGGTCCTTCGGGACCAGTTCCCAACCGAAAACATATTTATTTTTTTTATTTATTTTATTATTATTATTTATTAACCGAGTCAAAAATAGGAAAGAATTTGGGAAAAGAAAGGGTTGGGCTCAGGCCTGGGTCTGGGCTCGGACTCGGGTCTGGGTCCAAAAATTCAAAAGTCCCAGTTGTTTATAATTTTCAAAATCCTTTTCACCCAAGAATAATTAATAATAATATTAATAATAATAATTTACAAAACGTTTTTATTTCCAATACAAAAATTCTATTCAAATAAAATTACAGAAAACTGGGTTTCACACTTCAAGACTAACCACTTGAGCCATAAATTTTCTCAACAACCAAGAGCTCTCACCATTACTACTCTACCCAAAGCTTTCATTTGTCATCCAACCCAAAAGTGCTAGAGTATTAAAGAGTTGTAATTATTAATCTTCAAGTGTTGTAGAAGATCAAAAGCCTCATTTCTCTTTGTGTTGAAGTTGACGAGCCTTCGTAAGAAAACTCGTGTGTAGAAGTTGGCGAGTTCTTCGGATTAAAGCTTGTGTTGAAGTTGGCGAGTTCTTCGGATCCAAACTCGTGTAGAAGTTGATCAGTCTTCGGATCCAAACTCGTATGTAACTATTTACTTAAATAGTGAATTTAAGCCGGAGAGAGTTCGGGGACTGGATTGCCTCTAGGGAGGAGACCATGATACATCGAGTGTTTGATTCTCTCTCTCTCTCTCTCTCTCTCTCTCTCTCTCTCTCTCTCTCTCTCTCTCTCTTTTACTCTCAGTAAAATAGCTTTAAATTATCAGTAATTATTTTATTACCCTATTCACCCCCCCTAGGGTTCTAAAAACCTCCATTCCGGCCAAGAATATTTGCCTCCATATCAAGCCTATGCCCCTGACTATAACTCTGACTTGGAGAAGAAATTTAAGTTAACTTCTACCTCCCACTCAGATTCAAAATTAATTTGTAGCTTAATTTCATATTTGTCTTTGCCTCCATTTAACTTATTTCAAGTCAACCGCAAGTCGAATTTGATAGGTCAAGAGCAGTGCCATACCCGACTCCATTTCCATCTATAGTCCTACCAGGTGCATGGTCTCGGAGATAATGTATATGGATAATAAGGCTACCTCCAATAGTGATTTTCTGAAATTGAGTTTCTATCCTACTTGACAATGCACTATAAAGAAATTTCTATCACAGTTAGCAGTGTTTCTACATAGAAATTGCACAAAAAATATATATTCTCTAAGGTTTTCAGTTTTTATCCTATGTGGCTCTGCCTAACATTAAGATGAAGAATATTAAATAAATAATTTTATGATTAAGTTTGAAAGTTGACACAATATTAATATGAAGAATTTCTATTATAATTTTTACATGTATAGACTTTCATAGAAATTTTTTATCCTAATCATCGTCACGTAGGATGAAAATTCGGATAGAAACCTTGGTTGTGAGAAGTTTTTTCTAAAAAAAAATTTATAGGAGACACAAACCTCCATTGGATATTGCTTAGTGCTCTACTCTCAGTCGAGGATAATGTGTGGAATCCTGTCGATATCGATTGATCGGAACAGATTAAATTAAGACCCTTCATTTGATTGATTTTTTCTTGAAATTAAGTTCAAAATGTAGTGGATCAAGAATTCTATATAAGTTACTTCCTCAAACATTGCTTTTGCTGTTGCTTTGATATTGAGTATATATTTTTTTGATGGTTTTCATTGTTTGTCTTTATTTATAACAAAAAAAAAAAGTTTGCTAACAATTCAATCAAGTTTCATCTACTAACCTCCATTTGCAACTAAGAGAAATTATTATTATTATTTTATTTTTTTTCATACAACTTGGACTGTTGGACACGAGCCTCCCTTAATCTTGTTATGTTCACCTCAAATTCTTTCCATAACCATCCGTCCACTATGTCTTCTTCCACCTCCCACTTCTTCCTCCCCTCACCCTTCCTCCGCCACAGGCCCAAACCCCCACCCAAACCGAAACTCCTGCTCCCCATCCGCTCCGCCTCCCCCGACCCCGTCGTCGCCGACATCGCCGAGAAGCTCACCGCCTCCCCCTCCGCCTCCCCGCACCTCCAGCCCCTCCGCGACCGCTCCTCCCGCTCCCTCCTCTCCAAGTCCTGGCCCTCCACCAAGGACGAGCCCTTCCGCTTCACCAACACCTCCTTCCTCCGCTCCTCCGACCCCGTCCCGGCCCCCTTCTCCCTCTCCCTCTCCACTCCCCCCTCCGTCTTCGCCGGATCCATCGCCGACCTCCCCAAATCCCACAACATCTCCTCCTATCTCGACTCCGATCCCGACGGCAGCCTTGGCGACTTATTCTCGGATCTCAACGCGATCGCCGCGCCGGACGTGTCGGTGGTCTACGTGCCGGCCGGTGTCAGGGCGTCGGACGGGCCGGTGCACCTGAGGTTCGGCTATGGCGCGGTGGAGGGGGGAGGGGACGCCGGGAGGATGCCGGTGTCGAGCCCTAGGGTTCTGGTCGTGGTCGAGAAGGGCGCGGAGGTGGGTATAGTGGAGGAGCATGTCGGATTGGGGGAAGGGGAGGAGGAGGATGATGGGGGGCGTTGCTGCTGGGCGAATTCGGTTGTGGAGGTCGTGATAGAGGAAGAGGGAAAGGTGAGGCACAGCTACATCCAGTCGATGCCGCTCGGGTCAGCGCATACCAAGTGGACTTTCGTTCGGCAGGTATTGCCGCCGCCGCAGCCTTATCTGTGCCTTTTCCTGTATAGTCAACTCACACTTGCTAACGGAAATGAAAATTTTAAAAGGCTATTGCATTGTTGCTGTAGGAGACGATCCTCATTTTGCATAGTTAACCAATGTCAAATATCACATGATAACGCTAATAATTTACAAAGAAAATTAAGTTACATGGATAATTTTTGAAGGTTCAAATGTGATCCGTATACTATTTGACATCATGTATATAATTTGGATGTATCCCAAGCAATGCTGTAAAAATCACATGGCGTTAGTCGGGCGGGCACCGGACGCCTAGTCCAGTCTAGGCGTTGCCTACTTCTAGATAGTCCATAAAAAATGGTTAATAAAAATTATCCATAAATTCCAAATAACTTGCGTAGTCTTACATAGTCAAACATAATTGTCAAATTCAAAGTATAAGTACAATCAGAAAACAAAAGTTATGAAAGTCAATAATAAGAAACTCTTTGCTCTAAGAGTCAATAATAAGAAACTCTTTCCTCTAAGTGTCCGTCCTTATCGACATGAATCCTAGTTCTTCATTTTCATAATCAACAAATACCTATGAAGTACGAATGCGGGTGCGACGATTCAAAAATTCTCAATTTTTTTTGGTGCGGCAATAAGAAATAATTTGTATTCCTAATAAATATAGATAAATAAACATGATTAGAAAACTCTCAATCATCTAGTCTACCAATTAAGTAATGAAACATACAAACCAATAACACATATTTCAAACTAAGTACGGTAATAAAGCCTATATATCTACAAATTAAGAATGCATAATCCAATACAAAATAAGTATGTATAATTCAAACTAGTTTTAAATTATAAAACCTTGTCCCGTTTTACCCGTACCCAAGCCGCACCAGACTTTTTAAAATTTTATTTTCTACCCGATTCTTTCAAGTGCAAATCGTAGGCGAACAGGTGCCGCACCAGCACTCGATTCGTACCCGATTCGCACCCAATACGGTCTCAGAAACCTTTTAGGAGAATTAGTGCTTCATAGACAAATACTATAGAAGGACGATTATATTCACACTCAATTTTCTCATCTCCCCCATCTTCAATGCCATCATCCTATTCAACTTCTTGTACTTCTGGCACGACAATTCTAGTACTTCATCTAGGTTGTAAGTAGTCATCCACATTCGATGCTTGTGCAACCAATGGCCAAGTAAGTCCCGAGTGTAGTCTGCTGTTAACTTCATCGTTATCACCACCATCTACAACCCATCCTTGAGCATGTATTGGCTCGCTAGCTTGTAGCCCATCAATCACCTCTCTTTTCTTGTTGTTGATGAGTTTCACATTGAATTGCATATAGACTAGATTGTTAAACCTTTCTACATCTAGCATATTTCTTTTCTTTGTATGTATCTACATGAAAAAAAATCAGACAAAGTTAGATATTGATTGGAATGAATAACTAAATATTATGATTATATTATACTAACCCTCCCAAACGTGCTCCAATTTCTCTCACATCCGGATGAACTTGAAGTTAAAGTGAGGATTTTATTTTGCAATTCTAAACAAATTAGGGGTAGATCCTCTATAGTTTGACTACCAAATTACTATTGGTCAAAATAAATTACAATTATTAGCAAAAAGCAAATCAATTTCAATGAAACTTAAATCAACCCTTAAATAATTCTATAGTTCTAATTTTACCTGTATTATACTTCTCATTATTATTTACACATCCTTTCAATGCCAAGGCTCTTCCAAATGAACCATCTTTCATCTTGTACTTGTTCAACTCATTCATTATTCGATCTTTCATGTCCATATCATTGGAAAAGGAACTATCAAAATATTGTATTAGTCCATCATTAAGTGTCCGATAATCAAACCTACTATTATTCTGATATGAATAATAAGAATTCAATAAGTTGCCAGCCAAATGCAATGGACTATCAAGGTGGCATGTGGCTTTTGAATCAATTGTATATATGATCGGCCGGTAGCTCATCTCATTATTCTGAAACACAACATTTATTTGCTCTCTTCCTTGCTTAAGCTTCCCATAAATAAATCTTATTGATGGCTTTTTATCTCCATCGGTTATTCTAAGTAACTTCACTAATTAAGCAAACACTCGCAAGCATAGTGCTACACCAACCCAAAATCTTGCACTCATCACAGTGGCATATGCCTTCTTTCCTTTTGAGCTTATCATGGCACAATTTGTGGGTAAATTGCAAAAAAAATCACTTAGATCTACGAAAAATGCAATTAAAGACTCCTTACTTTGAACAACCCATTACGTTTCAATTATGCTCAAATGACCCCCTTTCTATTAACTGGTGTTAAGTTGGGACTGTGATGACCATTTTACCCCTCCCCCACTCTCCCCCCCTCTCTCTCCGGTGGTGGGAGGCGGGGAGGAGACGCGAGGAGGAGGAGGGGGGGCGGGGAGGAGATGCGGGGAGGAGGGGTGGGGCGGGGAGCTGGCCGGAGGAGGGAGGAGGGGGGGCTGGCCGGCGGAGGGAAAGGGGAGGGTAGTTTAGGTTTTATTTATTTATTTTTATTAAAACGTTATTAACGGTCATTTCTAACGTCTATCAGACGGTAGGGGCCATTTTGAACAAGTCATATATTGCAGGGGTCTTTATTTACTAATTTTGGCTAATAGGTTTTTCTATGCAAAATGTGGCGATCTAACGAGGTTTTTTTTTGCAATTTATCCCACAATTTGTTCATTTTTCAGTTAGAAGAACCCACAATTGCATGAAATTGATTTCTCTGCTCATACAAATTTTGCAAACTCAAGAAGGCTCTTGCAAATCGAGACGTACCGTTCTCACTATGTCACATAATTTTGTATATTGTCTCATTGTAGTCAATTTCCTATAATGAGAATAAATGAACATCGTGAACGCCTTTGCTTTCTCGATTACTTCTTTCAAATTTGGTAGTTTAGCCCTTCAAGTATAAGATCTATAATGTGAGTGGCACACGAGCTCCAAAAAATAGTAGAGCAACTTTGCTGTCGTCATGTAATTGGACATCACAATATGAACTACACTTTTTGGCCCAACTTCTTCAATGTACTTGTCAAAATATTGAAATATGTATTTCCCAGTATGTGCATCTGTTAAAGCTTTCTGTGAAGAACAGAAACTTGTGCCTTCAAGACAATTGATGTACAAATTCATAATACTTTTCCTCTTGCGGCTGGTCAAAGCATTATTCATAATTGAACAATCACTTTTAAGCCATTCTTCTGCGTGCTTTTTGAGTGATTATTTTGTTTTCTCCATCTCTTTCTCCAAAATTGGTTTCCTCAACATATATTGACTTGACTTTCGGTAACCTGGGCCTAGTTAATCAACCGCTTCATTGAACTGGTCGAAGCTATCAAGGGTGATAACATGAAAATGTACACCTACCTCTTATACCCACTTAGACAAAATTGATTCACAACTTCCGTCCTTTCCTTGAACAATGCCTTATTGATAGTTTGTTGCCTTGTCCTCTTCGTCGGGTTTGCCCCACTCTCGGGCTTGACAGTTAAAGCCTATTTGTCCATAGCTCAAAGAAGATGTATTTTTTTTTTCTTTGCTCCTCCAATTTCAATTTCTTCGTCTTCCAGCTCATCAACTTGTACCTCTTCTTTTATAATTTTCTCTTGTTTTCTCTTCTCCTTCTTCCTGATTTTGCTTGCTTCAATAGCTTCTTTACATTTATATTGATCTTCTTTCAAAGATTTTGGACATGAGGCATCTATGCAAGGTTCTAAACGGCGGTAGGCGGGTGCGCGGCGGAGAGAGTCGGCCTACCGCCTAGGCGCCGCCTAGACGGTCGATACATTTTGAACATTTTTACTATTTTACCACTATTTTTTTTGCATAATATGTATATTTTAACGGTGTTCCATGCATTACTAAGTTGTAGAACGAAGATTTATGAAGTTTCAGTTTTGTAAAAGTGAACCATAGGCCCATAATGCTTAAAAAAAATTTAGCCAAAATATTTTGTTAAGTATTGCTCGCCCGCCTACGCCGCCTTACCTCCGTCTGTGCCGCCAACCTCCGTTGGCCGCCTACTCTACCGCCTACCGAAAAGCGGTGCAGAGAAGGACCGCCTACCGCCTAGGCGGACGCCATTTAGAACACTATCTCTATGTGCTGCTTAAGTCTATAAATTCCTATGAAACTAAATTTGCCACATAATTTGTACTTTATTTATCTAAATTTGTAGGGTCAATCAGTGAACCATACTCCTGTCCAACATCAATGGAGGAATGCTTAAATACTGATAAACTTAAAGTGTTGTCGGAGGACGCCTTATTAGATCCGGACATTTTTACCCCTTTTACTCTTTCACATAACAAAAACAACAAGGCTGACCACAAACCCAATAAATTCAGGCATTTCATTGAATCAAAGCAAAAGACAAAAAAAATTCAAAAAATCTCAATAAATGGCAAATCTCAAACATGATCTGGAAAAAAGGTGCTCAACTGTGAAGTTGGGGGGTGCCGGCTGTCGTAGACTTCTCCTGTACAATGGGTAGTGGTCGATGTCAACTTGGGAGGGGGATGGCGGTGCCGATCTCGACCACTCGCCGGTGCTTTGCTGCTAGCGGAGTGGTCGGTCAGCGTCGTAGACTCGCGAGGAGGTGGCAGCTGTTGACATAATCGCCCATCGGGGATGGCGGACGTCGGCAATCTCGCTCGTCGCGGGTGGCGACTCTCTTCGTGGTTGGCAGACTTCTTTTTCTTTCAACCCTAGAAGTCTATTGACTTTGTGAGGGAGTCGACATACGTACTTCTGGGTGGGCCGGATTTTGAAAATAAAAGGCTTACTACATCTAGGCGTCTGACTAGAGGAGTCGGTGACTACATATAGGATATAAGAGGCCGCCTAGGCGGCCGACCAACTCAGATTTTTTTTTTAGACGAGCGCCTAATTCCCTGACTCCGGTTGAAACTTATGCGTCCCATGACTGCCTAGCGCCTAGGCACCAACGAATTCCTCGTTTTAGAACACTGATCCCAAGAGGCTAAAACTCATTCACTGTTCCCGTGGACGAGTGCATAGTTCTGCCCTTTTGCCTGAAAACTTATACAAAGAAAATTTTGGGAACTCTTCTATTCCCACTATCATTTCATTCTTCAATTGGAATTCCATAGGAGTTCTGTTCTCTGGTAGAGTTCTACAAATGAAAATCTTGTCCATGCCTGACACTGCTTCAATGTGGGAACTGGAGGGCAACCTGAGATGCATTCCTTTTACTTTGTCTTCACTGTTTGACAATTAAAATGAGTTCTTCCACCTTATTTGCATCAGCCATTGACCAATCTGATGGTATCTAGAGTATCAGCATCTTGATAATTGGATACTGACTACAGACTACTGACAGGTGGTGCATTTGTAGATGTGTTTATCTATAGCTGGATAATGATAAAAACTAAAAGGTAAACGGGATTACTCAGGGTCCCAATATCTGACAGTATAAAGTGTAGATGGATATCTTTTGTAGATGCAGTTTACTTGCAAACATGGCGAATGATACTCCAATTTTGTTAAGAATTCATCCCTGGACAAATGAAGCTTACGGGTAAATAGTAGTATAATCATTTAGAAGACAACTGCAGTGGTTTATTTGCTCTTATCCCAATTGATCACTCTAACCACTTGATACACTCTTTATGTGATGTAGTGTATTTTCCAGGATCTTCTTCCGGTGTGTTTCTACCGTACCAGTCCTTTTCAATATACATAATCTCCATCTTCATTACAGTTGCCATTCTTCCATAGCACTTTCCATGAATTTGAATAAGCCTGTTTAACTTTTCAAGTCAGCTATGTTAATAAATACAATTTTGTGTAAATAACCTACTCTGCACATTTCTTCCAAGACCTCGAGAAGTGTTGCGATTAGTGAGAAAATATTTCCAGTCATTGCTGCCGATTCCTTTTGCACAATATTGTGAGATTTTTCAGTCTGTTTATGTCCATTCTAGCATCTCACTTCACATGGTCCTCAACTTATAATTGAAGGTAAAATATAGAAGTAATAAATTGGACACAACAGTCATGAAAAATTCGGGTTTCGAATAAAATGGAACTATGGAAGTGAGATCATGCCTAAATTTGTTGTAGAAAGAAAGAAGAGAAAAAGAGGTTGAAAAGGATTGCAGTACAGGAAATTATCACAAGAAGCCTCTTTTCTCTTTGCATGATCTAGCCGTTTCTTACGCATATTATGAGCAAATACACATACGTAACTTTATAACAAAGAATAAAAATGTTGCAAAATATTGACATCTTAGTTTGATGTTTATCAGTGTGATCATGGAAGCTAAAATATTAAATCTGACAGTGTATTCATTCATGATATAGATGAGCTGGAAAGTTTTTGCAACAACCATAAGTACAAGCCAATAAAAAGTCTTAATCAGAAAGATTTGGCAGTAAGAAATGATGTTTCAGGATCTTCTGGGAGTACTTTAAAAGTCAGAAAAATTAACCTATTATTTTCTACTCTAATTACTATCACTAAAATTTAAAATCGAGTAGAGGAGAAATTCAAAAGGATTAGAATTTTTACAAGAACGTCTAGCAAGGAATATAAGGTATTTTGTCATATTTATATAGAGGGGAGGTTGAGATAATTCCCCGCATGAAGCAGATCATTAGATATGCTCCATTTAATGCTAAGGTTCATATTAATTTATATTAATTTTGTTTATCCTTCATATATATTTTGATAGAGCTGCAACTCCCATCTTAAGTCACCTGTCAAATTTTAAACTAACAGCTCATCAAAGTATGAAAACATAGATATTAGCTAGGTTACATAGACATGGATATGGATTCAAATACAAACATGATAGAGATTATAAATACAGTAATTTTTTTATTTTTTTAGTTTAGGATGCTGGTACGACGTGGCTTGGTACAATGTGGATACGATTATATACACACATCTAAAACATATATATTTACATATTTTATGCATTAGATCTTAGTAAATCTGGTATTCGTGCATGTTTTGGAAGTATCTAGATTCCAAAAAGTTCTAGAAAGGATCTGCTACACAGAAATATTGTTTTCTCGTCAAGTATCTCTGACACAATCACAACCATACCAAAGCGCTCTCGACCATGTTTTGGGTCCTTTTGGGGCCTAGAATGGGCGGCTCATATCTGTCAAGGAAGTATTTTGTGCAATATGTGTCGGATACAGACAGAGATACTGTCCTCTGGAGGAGTATCCGATATGACCTAGTTGAATCAACAAATACGGACAAGTTCACAACAGGAAGGAGTGATGGTGAAATACGACATTTAACAGAATTTTTAAGAGTTGCCAATAATTGGATCATTATGCTAGTTACTCTGTTGAATCCATGCAGTATCCTTCCAGTTATATTATTTCCATAGCTCCCTTCATGTTATCATGTCATCAGCACTCGAGTATTCGAATACTTGGAGGGCCAAAGTTTTAGTAGAATTTTTTTTTTAAGAGTATAATGTGCAATATGAGTTTACAGATGTAACAGTAAAAGTCACTATATGCCAACAAATTTATACTAGTAATCGCAAAAAAAGAAAGTTCGGAAAGGATAGCAACATCAGTCATTTTCTATAACATATATAGTATTGAAGTATGAAACAATTGTTGACACCTCATGAAATGTAATAGTATTGATAATTTGACTTTCACAGAACAAATTTACCACAAAAACTAAGGAAAATATCAATAATTTGACATTTTTCAAGGATTTAAAGAATATCATGCTAGGCAATCAATATCTGACAAATCTAGTGTCTTTTTGTTTTCAAGAGAGAGGATAAAGTTGGGTATAGGTCCTCTTGCGTAGTATTGTAATCATTATACAAGCATGTAATCAAGGTAGTCAAGGTGCACTCGAGGTGCAAAGGGTCCATATCGTCTGAGGTGCAAGGTGCACTTAAGGCGCGCACCTGAGCGAAGCGAGGCACAAAAAAAATAATAATAAAAATATACATAAATAAATTAGTAATGTAGGAAATAAAACCAAATAACATATTAAAACCAACAAAAACATGTTAAAACATACCCAAGTGAACTAACAGAGCAGCAATAACACTCAACAGAACTAACAAGAATTTTATTCTTCTTACCACGCTTTTAGTATAGTTTAATTTTTCAAGTACAACTGTAGCCAACTTTGAGAACCGTGAAAAGGGCTACTTCCCTCCCACTTGTATAAGGTAAGGGCTCTCCCTTCGCCTCAATTTTTTTTTTTTAAAAACAAAAAACACATATGCGCCTTTTTTTTTTGTTGCGCCTTGCTGAAAGGTGCACCTTGGGTGCGCCCGGAGAAAGACGCCTTGCCTAATGAGGTGCGAGGCGCGCCCTAGGCGCTCCTTTGACTACCATGCATGTAATCATTATACAAGCCTTCTATCGGAATGGAGTTGACTATGAGCATAAGAAAGTTCCATAAAAGATTTCTGGTGCGATATTTCTAGCCAAGGTTACTACCATCATAAGAAGGTAATGCCATAGAACCTACCCAAGGTAGGCCTACCTTTTGGATTTTTAAGCTCATGCAACCAATGAGCAACCTCCAAGTTTCATGGACTATAAAGAGTCCAGAACTCCAGAACAAGAGGTTAGAATAGGTCCTCTTTCTTACAATATTGAAGATCTTTTAAACCTCCTAATTCTTGATTAACACACCCAAAGAACATTTCATTCAGATCTCTGCAAAATTTCAATTTAATAGTTAAAAAAGATTACCATAAAAACATTTCCAATGGATAACCAATTTGATGAAATTGGTCCCAAATGTAATGTATTGGATAGTTATAAGTTTATGACAGAGTTGTCTTTGTTAAGTGAGATGAAACCAAGGACAATGATTGCCTAAGGTTCGATCCCAGCTATAGAGTACAACTGTACAATTTGCGAGTCATAATGTTTGTGCATAAAGAGGATATCTCCTATAGAACTTTAAAGCGAATTCTAATTAGCTAAATACATACTTGTTACGGATCTGCAGTTTTAATTTTGGGAATCGGATACAGGAGAGCATACAGGTCATGTTGATATATTTACACCATCAAAATTATATTACCACACCTTTATAGTAACAAAGGTCTATACTTTATAAAAGGGTAGATATGCTAGGTTACACCCTACTTTAATGTCTTAAGAGAGGACAAAACACAAGACGGATTGATTTTTATCAAACCTCCTTGGAGGCTCACCTATAGGCAATCTGTAGCCTTCTAGGAGCCTTTACGTCCTCCTCTAAAAAACATTGTTAGAGATGGGAGAACACGTACTTGATGCTGATGGAAAATGGAGAACCTTTGAGATTGTTAAAGGATTCTTGGCAATAGTATCGACAGTCAGGGATAATGAGGATAAACGTTGTTTGTCACCTTAAGGCTAAAATGGATAGTCCAGTCACTTGTTTTTAGTATATTTTTATTTATGTTTTATGCTACAATGGATAGTCTAGCCAACTTTCGAACATTGAAATATATGACTAGCCTATAATTCTAAATTTTTGTCAAAATATAGAAAGAAAATTAAAATCGAGAAACTTAAACATTAACATACAATTAAAAAGTCTAATGAAAATTCATTACGTGAAAGGGAAAAGGGAATCTGTTTCTTAAAGAAAGAGAGTATCATAAAAATGCATTCTTACTTCTTAGCTTCCAATCATTAGTCATTTTCTTCTTAAAATTAATGCATTTGTTCTCCTTCAGCTTAAATCTAGTACACAAGTTTCAATCGTCCTTGATCTGTACATCTTATTTACTTGACTTATACCCATGCCTCGACTATTATTTCAACAGTGTGCTAAGTGGCCACTATGGTCGAAATATCCTTTTGGACTTGTAACCATTCTCCTTGAGAGGATAAACTAATGCATTAATTCCTTCAGACGATTTTCATGAAATTGCTTGTATGTTCAGTAAGAGCTTGATCATCTCTTTGCAATATTTTCTTGATTTGATTGTAACATACTTGGTTCTCTGCTTGCTATGCCTTTTGGACATTTGAGATCTAGTTTCGCTCCCTTTTAGAAATCTATGAGCTATGTGCCATATGCTACATAGAAGTCTATTACTTTAGAACCACAAGGCTGATCCCTGCAAAATTAACTATAAACTGCTACAAAAAAAACTAGATTAAAATGAAAAAGGTGGAAACATACTCTACCATCACCTTTTTAAGTGTGAGTTATCTTCATGATATACTCAACGAATCTTAAATCCGTTGACAAGCATTAGGATGTTCAGGAATTCACAATGACAGGATCTTGTAAATGCTGTGTCATCTATAAATGTGATAAATTTCTTCTGTAAATTCCTGTTGTGGTCTTGGATAATTCTTCAAATTTGTTCATTGATTCATATTTTACTTTTGATGGCAAGTTTAGTTCAGTCCTAGGTTATGGTTAATTTGATCCTTATGGTAGAGATTTACGTCGGGGGTAGATCAATTGCTCGTGTCTATTTCATGATAAATTTAAGTTGCCTGAATACAAAGGATGGCTTTTATGGACAGGTATATATCTGATGCATGGATGTCGTACAAGTTTTTATTAGTGGCTAGACCTAAAGTTTGCTTTTAAGAGTTGAAATGGCAGGGTCTTATGTCTGTGGAACCACTTAAGTTCCATACATTTTTGACCCTATATATTGGATCGCGAGATTCCATCTAGCCAATGCTAATAATAATGGTGCACAGAGAAGCAAGTATACTTCTTTTAACTTATTTCATGTTGTAACTGAAAACCGTACCTAGTATAGTAACTATTAAAGCTAAGGGTGTGTTTGATTGCAAGGTGGAAAATATGTGGAAAAGAAATTAATTCCATGGAATTATTTTCCTAGGAAAAAAATTCCACGGAAAACTTAATTTAGGTGTTTGATTGTCATTATTTCCATGGAAAATAGTTATTTTCCATGGAAAATGATATTTTCCTATGGGTTGGACAAGTTTCATTTTCCACCATTTTAGAAGAAAATATGGAAAATGATAATTTTTTGGAAAATAATTCCATGGAAAATATAAGCTATCAAACACTACAATTGGTGGAAAATTTGTGATGGAAATATTTTCCATGGAAAAAAAACCCAATCAAACACAGCCTAATTGTATAAAATCATTTGCAGGAAGCAAGTAGCAGCTATGAGTTCACAGAGATATGTACCGGGGGAAGATTGAGCAGGCATAGTCTGCACATTCAACAACTAGGCCCTGATACTTCTACAGAATTATCATCTTTTCATGTATCTCGAAGCAATCAGATTCAAGATTTGCATAGTAATATAGTCTTGGACCATCCGAGAGGGTTTTGTCGTCAGCTTCACAAATGTATTATATCTCATTCTTCAGGACAAGCTGTATTCGTTGGGAACGTAAAGGTCAACAGGTATTTTACTTGTTCCTACATAGATATGACATAGTACCAAGTTGTTTTTATGAAATTATGAACTTTTTGTTGCATCTTGTTTTTTTTGCTGGATGGATTTGGTTTGGCCTTGTATGGGTGAGCATAAATGTGCATGTCTTAGGCAGAGTTGACCTTACACAAAACCTGACACATTGCACTAAACCCTACTTCAGATGTTCATACTAAGAAGCGTGTGTATACATTTAGAATAAAGGCTTTGTTGTTGTATGTGTTCATGCATGGATGCACTTGAGAACTTGGCAAACATTTCACAAATATATATTGAACTTCACATGTTCTTACTTCACACCTATCCATTGTAATATCGAATCATAAATTTATTATTTATCTGTGTACATTTTAAATTTGTTTTAAAATCTATGCTCTTAAAAGTTGGAAGTGATGGCCTCATGTGTACACAAAGTCTTACCACAGATAAAATGACTAAAACTTAGAATAGAAGTCTTGCAACTTTAGGTTCTTCCATAATCAGATGAAAACCCATGATTTGTGGACATATACATGGCACACTTCAATGTGGACATATAGGTTATGTAGCATGGGAATTCTCCAAAATCTAGAAACGTGGACATGGCTTTGTCTAGGCATCATTGCTAGCATCCATATTTGTTGCAAATTAGCCATATATTTAACTTTAACATTTATATAATTTAGTTATATTTAACGTCTTGGGTGGCCACTGATAATACCATTGCTTCTCCTGAGTTCTCTCTTGTGTCTCTTCTTATTTGACGATACCCTTAGTTTTTGAGATTTCTGTTTGACAACTCAATGGTCTTAGGATCTTGCTTCTTTATTTGCTAAAACACTTTTGAAAGGCAATATTAGTGTATTGGAAGAAAGTTGGATATTTGTTGACCCTATATACTTCATGAAGGATATATAAGAGCTTCATGATCTTAGATATCATATAGGTTCTTCTTTTTGTTTCTCTTTGTATCTCAGAGGTAAGAAAAGATAATCGAGAGTCATTGCATATTGTGTAGGGCGACTCTTCGGTCTGGGAGGCTTGGAAAAACTGAACAGTATCCCTTTCTAGCTCTTGCACCCTATCGGTCTTACTTCCTGGCATGGTCACCTCCCTTCGGTTGCCTCACTTCGATATATCTCATGTCACTTCTGTTATTCACTATTCGCCTTCCTCAATGGCAGAGGGATTAAATCGCCTCTTAGTGCAACTCTTCCCCAAACCGTACAAGCTTCTTCCAAAGCATACACATTGTAGTTGCTACTTGCTAGATTTTGTAGTCTTTGTTGCATAATTGCATCCTACAAATTACTTTTGCTTCGATAGTTGGCGTTGCCTAGGAAGTTTGCAGTAGCGTATAGCGTTACAGAGGACCCAGCCCATTTCCTAGGAACTAGGAAGTTTGCAGCAGCATATGGCCTTATAGAGAGTGACACCCAGCTCATTCTGGTCAGAAGTGGTTAAATAAGATGAGTATGAGTTTCATTTTTTGGTCGGGAAATAATCTCTTATAGTTATATTTTTCGGGAATTTAGGATTCTATTTCAGTTAGTCTTTGGCATATACAATATCTTACTGGTCAGGTAGTTCCCTGCTCTGTCATGTTTCCTCTTTTTTAACCTTTTTTTTTTTTTTTTCTATCAGAGAGGAATTTTAGAGTTGCTCACACTCACCTGAATGAGTGAGTCTATATGACTATTGCAGTTTGTATCTCCTCACACTCACCTGTATGAGTGAGTCCATACGACTATAGCAGTTTGTATCTCCATCGTCAACTGAGATTCTATTTATCTTCTGTTTTGATCAGTGACATGTCCATGAATTTAATTTTGACACATTGATCCTAGTTTGATACTTGTGACAAGAGAATTTGTCTTCCACTTTCTTCAAGGCGAGTTCTATAAACATTCCTTTCAATTGGAAAGGGCTAGTAGAAGACGTCAATAAAAGTTGTCTATGGATTTACCACTTGTTACAGCTTCAGTATGAAGATGATGCTCTAACCGCATGTTCAGCATTCTATTTCTTGACATGCAGTACTTGTAAATAACACTTTATAATCTCCATTGAGCGAGAGCAAGCCCAAATATCCATGCCATACTTGGTAGAGCTAAAGTTTTGATAATTCTAATTCTACAGATTGGCGCAACAAACTGATGCTGGACAACTAGCAAGAACTATACTGTTGGCTCCCAATGTTACAGTCACTGTGAAGCCCAGCCTACAGATTATCGCCGATGATGTGAAATGTTCACATGGAGTAGCAATCGGCGACCTGGAAAAGGACCAGCTCCTCTATTTCCGAACACGAGGTATTGATGAACAGACAGCAAGAAATGCACTTCTTTTCGCCTTCGGAGCAGAGATAGTTTCTCGCATCCCCTTTGAGAAGTTCAGGAAGAGCATAACCAGTGAGGTTCAGCGAGTGCTAGAGTCCAAACAGACACCTTCCCTATAGCCGAGTGTATTTGTTTCACATGGATTCTTTTTCAGTATAGAGTTAATGCTTCTGTACCTATTGCTTCTAATTTTTTAATGGAAGCTTGATTTTTCCTTGGAGACACTTCCTTTTGTCACTCCAAAAAGAGTAGAAGAACAAAGTGATGATGTTTGCAACTCAAAGCAGAATTCAAATTTTGTTGTACCCCAAGGCTGTATACAAGTTTTTAGAATTTATTTCATGCATTTTAGTATCAACTTGATAATGTTAATTTGCGATTTTTCTGTCTCGGTTTTTCCCCCTTTGATGGATTAGGATCATGCGTAGACACGGACTATGAGATGATGTAAGCTTGTTTAGAAGTTAGCAATCCATAATCTAAAGCAGAATTTACAGCCTATTCAATGTAAGAAGGTTCAGTTCACCATTTTTATATTCTTCTTTTTGACATGGTAGTTAGAGTTCGACTACAGGAACTCAAATAGCTAACCTACATGACATTATTTTTTCATGAGAAATTTTGAGTTTTTCTGTTTATGCCCTTTGAAAAAATAGATATATGTAATCATGGCCGAGTTTTTAAAACTTAAGAACTCATGAGTTCCTCTAGGATTTTTGTGGTAGTTACTATGACGTAGTCGACCTTGTCCGAGTATTCCGATGGAACTTTGCTGGTCAACTTCCCATCCCATCCCATGGTCGTTTGACATTTTAAGGACCATATACAAATAACATTTTAAAAGAATCATGTACAAATATTAAAAATGGATTTATTTTAACCACTCTAAAAAATAATATTTTTTTTTTACATTCTAAACATCTTGCTACTTTAGTTTCTAAATAAACATGGAGGTATAAGAGCATCTCCAACCCTATTGTGAGTTTGGAAAAAATGGTTGCCACATAGGAATGACAAGTATTTTTTTCAAAAGTACTTCTCCAATGCAATGTCAAATAAATTGTGAAGTTGACATGGCAATGACATGGCAAGGAGAATGTGAAGTTGGTTGTCTAGATCTAGACAATGCACTTCACAATGACTTTGTCTCCACATCATCAATTATGAATAGAAATATTTATAAAAAAGTTGAAGAAGTGGAGGAGTTGCCTTGGAAGTTGTAAAAAATACTTTTTATTGCCTCCTCAATACTTTCGCATTGGAGAGTATTTTTCTATCTCATTGTCTTTTGAGATGTAGTTTTGCCACATAAACAAGACATTGTCTTTTGGTTCATGCCACATAGGAGCCACCTAAGACAATAGGGTTGGAGATGCTCTAAATCTAGAAATAAAAAAATTTCACATCAGTAATACTAGTATATATATGCTCCTATGTTTAAGGAAGATCAAAGGCCAATGTAGCTATCTCTGACTCTCTCTTAACTTTAATGAATAATTTTAGTTAGTAAACATATGGAATGGTATATTTGGAAAACAAAATTTTACGGTGAAACATAACTTTTTTTTTTTTTAATCATATAGTAGTAGATATATGAAGGTTAAATTTTTTGGTATGTTTCGATTTTGGAGGTCATGTACCCTTGCATATCTTGCACATCTTGCTGCGATTCGGCGACAATACCAGCTGTATCTCAGTATATCAACGACACGGTCGCAATCTCGGGTCCAGACCTCTTCACGCCGACCTCAGAACTTCTGTCCGTAATATGAAAAGTAATCTGAAACAGGAAGATTAGTCCAAGCAATGAGTTGGCGGGATGGGAATTTTATAGGCTCAAAACTGCTCCAACTCCTCCAACTTTACAAATGGACATGCAAACTCTATTGCTCAAGTTCCATGTATGATTAAATCCAAGAGGATTTAAAATTGTTCCTTATTATTTCTAAAATTCAATTTTAACATGATAACTCATCCTAATTGTCATTTTTTTATTACAACCCACACACACTTAAGCGTCCTTACGGTTGAGGGATCGAACTCTACCGACTCCGTATGAAATTCGTATTGCTTTCCACATGAGCTACAAGACATACAAAATAAAATTTTAACATAATGACTCTTTGGGAATCACCACACACATAGGTGCGAGATTTGCACCGAGATCACGTTTCAGTATTTGGTTTCAATAATTGCGACTTGCGGTCTGATTATCAATTTTAGGGCAAAAAAAATCCAACCTACATCAATCTCTTAAAGATTTATTAATTCACAATGTATTTTGTTGTAACTTATAATTTTTTTGGGATAATTTGTATATATAAGGCACTTCCAAGTTCATTGTGTTAGGATATTTTTGTGTCATTTATAGTTATCCATATCTAATATTAATTTTTAATATATAACATTGATGGTAAATTATTCTTAAACCTAGAATTTCATGTTTTGAGAGTTGAGACCGTATCAATTGGCCAATTAGTCAAAAAAAAAAAAAAATTATGACATTTGCTTCCTAAGAAATCCTAACTAACCGTTCTAACGTTGAATCGAAGATTGGGTGTATTTTGAACCGATCGGAGTTACAGAAACGCCCTATACCTTTAAAAATGACAATTGAATAATATATACTACATCGCATAAAAATAATAATATACACTAGAGAAACACTTCATAAAACTTTGAATAGCCTAAAATGATTCCACATAATTTTAAAATTTTATTGGACATTTTTAGAAATTTTTCTGGTAATTAAAAGTAGAGAGAATGTAAGAAAACTACATTTCTAGTAATTTCTAAGATTTACCATTTAAAATCCTGACAATATAATCCCATGAAACTGGGCAACTAGGGTTCTAATAGTCTATAGTATATTCTTGAATTTTAGATAGTTATAGTTTTTCAAGTTAGTTTGATAAAAAAATTTCATAGGCCCTACAACTTGTTATTGAGTTAAATAAACCGTTTTTAAATTATTTCTAGAATTAAAAATCCAATTTAAAATCAATTTCCTTTATATAACAAGTGAGTCGGGTTGAACCCGGTAAGGCCCAATGTGCGATTAGATTATTAATTGATATGATAACCACCATTGTTTTTGACCTGACAACCAAATGCACACTTTAAATAAAGGATGTTTTATTTAATGTGCTGATAGGAGTATCCATATAAAATGTACATTTATCCAATTATTATCATATATCGTTAGGACACATGTTAACATATAATAGTAAATACTAACTAATTGTTTAGCAAATTATCATAATTACCAAAAGATAGTAAGTAATATCATTTAGTTCATTTTATTAACAAAATTAATTAAGATCATAATGAATTGTCTAAAATATTTATGAAATGTATTATTTACTCATTAAATATCTAATTAGATTGATTATTCATTAATTAAGCCTAAATTTTAATTTGATACCTTCAACTATTCCAAATTTTTAACTAGGTACCCTAAACTTTGATATGCATCAACATGATACCCTAAAAAATGATGAAACTAACCATGCCCCACCCCTCTTTCTCTCTCTCCTCCTCTCTCTCTTCGGCAGCTACAACAACGACAACAATGGCAGCAACGATGGCGCAGGTGCTGGTGTACAATAGTGCCTGGTGCCGACAGCAACATCAACAACACGCAACGGAGAGAGAGAGGGGGGGGAGGGGTATGGGGCGCGCACGAAGGTAGGTGTCGGCGTTAGCCCAATGATCTACCTATGTTTTTTATTATGGTTATTCGATTAAGTTTAACATTATGATATCACTAATATTTATGCTATCACTCTATTATTGATACTTAAACTTAGCATAGTCCTAGTGAGCATTAATTATCATACTTGCTACAATATATATTGCTTTGTTCGTCTAACATGTATTTACAAAAAAATAATAAGCAAGATCAACATGGACATATGCAATGAAGAAATCATGGTAGACCAAAGACGACTGTCACGCCCCAGTACCAAAATACGGAGAGTGATTAGGCCAGCTACTCCATATGAGATATATAAACGTCATACGACGATCGTGGCTGTCATGAGACTAGGGGTGCATGCTACAATCAAGTCTCCTATGGTCCCACAGAGCATCTATGTCTCAATCAATAAAACAAGAAGCAACAATTAATGAACATGTAAGATAAAGCAGTAAGGCGTCCCCGACGCTTCATCAAAATGATCATGGAGAACTAGCTTTATAAGTTAGCTAGCCCAGAGAGTCATAGGTACATAATCGTAGTCAGCTGTAGTTTGATTTAATTACAATTATGCAAGAAGGCAAAATATCCAGAACAACCGGCTAAACAGGTGCCGGTGGCTAAATACCGGAACTTAAGTAATGATACTAGAGTGGTGGAGAAGGAACCCACTCGAGTCCCCCACCCGCCATGCTCCTAGCATGCACCATTGACGTCAGGGAGGAAAGTCGGATCCTCTGGCTCTGCTACGTTCGTGATCTGGCCAAACAAAACCAGCGGGGTCAGCCCCGAATAGCAAGTACCACAAGGGAGCACAAAAGAAAGATAAAATCCAAGCACAATAATAAATAGTAATAATAATAAAAGCTTTCGGTCGTAACCTCGGTCCATAGCTTGTCGTAGCACGATAGTCCAACCCAACAACCAAATAAGGACATGGGTTGGACCACGCACCATGACAGTCCATGTCCCTCGGCTACTATCAAAAGGTACAAGGCATAGTCAAGTCATTTTTCAAGCGGCCATTCATTCATGCGCCTTTCTATATTAGGCGGGGTTATCCCTGCAATGCTGTTATAGGAATCCTCAGATCTTGTCGTTCCAGCAGGATTAGCCAATCCAGATTGTATATATATATATATAAACACATAGCACCTTGATCATGCACCGGTCCCCCGTAAGGCTACCGCGCTAAAACATATAACACATAGCACATAGGAGTCGGATATGGTCATCCACCATAAGCAGATGGAATCATGTCCGTGGAGGCCAACCCGGCACGTCAGGACGGAACCTGGGGAGGTTAGTGTGGCACGATCTCGAGATTCTTCCCTTCCAATGCATCTACCAGATTAGTTGCCTAGTTAATCCCTAGATTAATCTCGAGATTCACATGCCGTAGTCACATGCTCATTCTCCTAAGTGCCGTACATAGTACGAGTACCCCAAGAAGGGATCCATACTGGTTCAAGGAGTCATAGATAAGGATCCCTCCTTAGTGTAATGCAACACGCTACACAAACCACGTCATTACTATCGACCATTCATTATGTAAGTGCTGGAGGCATTGGATGTACTGACATATATCGTGTAGGAACACTTCACACATGAGATAGCACATCGAAGCTCACATAGATTGTACCTCAGTACATGCATTGGACCAGCACACACAAAAATAGTTAGGTCGGAAATGAAGGTCAAGCCACATGATGGAAGAGAAACTAGAAAGCACTGCTCACTTAGGGTATGAAGCACACGCAAGTCATGAAGTGGCACACACAGCGCATTGGCAAAAGGCGCATCGCGTAAAGTGTAAGGCACACGAGGTGCAAGGTACAAGGTACGCGAGGTGTGCGCGAGGTGCTCAAGGTGCGAGGTACGCAAAGTGCAAGGCGCGCAGACTAAAAGGTACTAAAGGTGCGCACGAGGTACGCAAGCTGCGCAAGGTACAAGGTGCACGAGGTGCCCAAGGTACACAAGGTGCGCGAGGTGTACGAGGTACACAAGGTGCAAGGTGCGCGGACCAAAATGTGCGCGAGGTGCACAAGTTGCAAGGTGCACGGACCAAAAGGTGCGCGAGGTGCGCACGAGGTGCGCAAGGTGCGCACGAGGTGCGCAAGGTGCGCAAGGTGCGCAAGGTGCAAGGTGTGCGGACCAAAAAGTGTGCGAGGAGCATGATATGCGCAAGGTGCAAGGTGCGCGAGGTGCTCAAGGTGTAAGGTACGTGGACCAAAAAGTGAATAAGGTGCGCGAGGTGCGCAAGGTATAAGATGCACGAGGTGCGCAAGGTACAAGGTGCGCAGACCAAAAGGCGCACGAGGTGCGCGAGGTGTGCAAGGTGCAAGGTGCGCGGACCAAAAGGTGCGCGAGGTGCGCAAGGTGCAAGGTGCGCGGACTAAAAGGTGCGCGCGGTGTCGTCCCTACCAGCAAGCTTTTGGCCATAGGGTTTTAGAAACTTTCAATATCCATAACTTGGGCTATAGGACTCAAAATTGGACACAATAAAGGTCTAAACTGAATGATATTGAATTCTCTACAATATGGAATAATTAGTTTTCGAAAAAGAGTAAATTTGATAGATCAAAACCATAAAAACACATAAACTCTAGTTTTTGGAACATAGATCTACTCAAAACTGGCCATCAAAACATACCAAGTACTAAACTTGTAGGGGATGATGAGAAGAACAATATGGAAAAATTATATCAAAGGAAAAATCAAGAAATAAAAAATGCAAGAATCTCTCCATTTGGTGCAAGGTGTACTTGCCTAATGGTGGTGGTGGTTGAGGGAAATGAATGAAGAGTTATGAGGAGAGAGAAAAGGAAGAAAAAATATATATATAGTAGTGTTGGATTGGCTTAAGAAAACCCTAATCTTAAGCATGCTCTTAACCATTTTAACTAGTGACATGATTTGTGTCTACATGCAACAACTAATAGAAAAATAAATTAAAATGGTGCACATGCACATAATACCATATGCCATATACAAGAATCAAGAAGGCAAATACGTATATCGGGAACGGGGTATGACAACAACGGTATCCCACAAGAATTCTCTGAACCGTCCGACGACATCTCGGAGCCACGCACTCGGGGGTTCCGCTATCCGGTCAGCGAACGGGAGTCGAGGGGACAGTGTCCCACGTGGGAGTTTTGGGGTAAAGCTCCCGAAAGGTATTCAGTTTTCACAAACTGGGTATCTTCGGACAACTGCCGTTAAGGAAAAAAGTCATCATCTATCAAAAAATTAAAGAAGCCAAGTCATGCCATCATCATTTCAAGACTCTGAAGAGGCCTGCACCTGCTTGACTATATCTGAAGTCTGTAATGAGTCTTAGGAATAATTGTAAACATAAGAAATGGATGGCAAAATCGAAAGCTATGGTAGAAAATAATCATGGATCACTTTTTGACAAACAGAAGGATAATCCTAAAGATTTCTGCAGTAATCTGAATTGTTACCATTTGGATTCTACGGTCGGATCCTGTCCCATCGATGATCCTAACGGCTATATTTATAGCTATTACACTGTACAGGACAATAATCTGAAGGATTTCCAAGAAAATCCTTAGGATTATCCTCCTGCTGACAGAAAGTTGCTATTTAGCTCTTTCCAATGCTTTGGTCGGAAATCCTTAGGGTTATCCTCCTGCTGACAAAAAGTTGCTATTTAGCTATTTACAATGCTTTGGTTGTAAATAGCATTGAACTCCTTCATTCAAGGTAGATATTTTGAGCCTAAAAATTTCTAAACCACCAAGGCCTATCTATAAACAACTCTACAAAGCTTTTATTTACTATCCACAAATTGTGTTAGAGTTATTGAGTTGTAAAAGAGAGATCTTCATCTTGTTGTAAGAAAAAAAACTTTCTTGTAAAAAGGTTGAAGTTGGAGAGTCTTCGGATAAAAGCACTTAGTTGAAGTTGGAGAATCTTCGGATAAAAGCTTTCGGTTTGAAGTCGGAGAGGTCTTCGGATAAAAGCTTTCGTGTAAGAAGTTGGTGAGCCTTCGGATAAAAACTCACGTTGTACTATGTGCCATAATAGTGGATTAAAATCGGAGAGAGTTCCGGGACTAGAGTGTCCTTCGGGAGGATACAGGATACATCGGGTGTCGGTATTGTTGTTGCTTCTTTTCTTGCACTCTTAATCTTTATATTAGCAATCATTTAGTACTTGATTAGTCAGCTTGACCCTATTCACCCCCTCTAGGGTGCTATCAATTGGTATCAGAGCAAGGACTCTATTGTTAGGCTTAACATCCTTAGAGTAGATCCTTGTTATTTTTCTATGGCATTGTATTCCTCCTCCTCCGATAAAGAGGGCTTTATTTCTAGTAGCATAGATAATCATGTTTCTTCTAACAGCAATAAATGCTCTAAGTAGAAAGTCATGGCTAAACAATCCTTAGAGATTCTTGATGAACTTCATTCTACAAATGAAGAGCTTTCGAAAAAGGTTATTTATTTAGAAGAATCTAATGAGTTGTTGAGAAATGAAAACAATAATTTATTATCTAGACTTGATTCTCAAAACTCATCATATGTTTCTTTAAAGAGTTTGAATGAGGCTTTAATTTTGAAAATCAAATCTCTTTCCTCATCTATAGAAGATCTCAAGACTCAATCAAATGATTTAACACTTTTACATGATTCTTCTATTGATGCTTTAAAGAAATAAAATGATGTTTTTATTTCTAGAATTGTTTTATTTGAAAAAGAGAATAATAGTTTAAATGCTAAATTTGATTCTCTTACATGCATGTATGATGATTTGTTGTTAGAACATGATATTCTTAAAACAAATCTTCTCATGCTCACTCTAGAAATATTTATCATTCCACTATATCACATGTTCATAATCATGCTCATTCCGATACATGTGCACACACTAACATTAGATGCTTCTTTTGCTCTCGTATTGGTCGTATGAACTTTGTTTGTCCTATTCGTAGGAGTTTTACTACCAATGCTAGAGTAAATGCTATATGGGTTTCCAAAGCTAACAAATATGGATCTAAGATTATAGCTACCTAAATTCGGAAGAGGAATAATTTTGTTATTTCATAATTATATTATATGTGAATATTTATTTATGAATATTGTGCGTATTTATTTATTTATTTTTATTGTGTTAGATGATACGGTTAGTGGATAGCCTAATAGTCAGACTTGTGTTAGTGTACCGGTTAGCCTAGACACTTGACTAGAGCCCAACAATTAGCATGACATGACTTATAGACTAACTTAATAGACTAGACCATTTAGACCATTAATCATGACCAATTAATTAGAATAGAGATTAGACTATTTATCGAAATAGATTCAAACCCTTCCATATGGTAATTAGCCTTCATGACAACATTAGAGGGCATGTAGGACATTATAGATTAGCTAAACCTAGTCCTATATGGCAGCCACGTAAGGAGAGAGAGAGAGCCTCCATTCTTCATTTCATTCCATACTCATTTTTCTCATTTTGGTGTTCTCTTCCAAGTAGAGCCATTCATCCACCATTTTCTCTCAATTCTTACCCATTTCTCCACCTATTCCACTCATTCTCTACACAAGGAAGAGTCTAGAAGGAGCTTGGAGCCTAGGAGCAAGGAGAGGAGTCCACTTGCTAGGAGCTACGTGTCCAGATCGTGTCCATTTGGCTATTCAATGGGAATCCATATCCCAATAGGTATAACCCTCTCTTTTCTTATTTTCTAGACTCTATTTGTGATAATAAACCCCTAGGAATTTACCCATGGACTAGGGCTACCCATAGAAAGAGTTTTAAGACACTAATGAGTCTCTATTTGAAAGTTAGGACGAGTTTTGTGTCATTTTTGAAAGAATTCCGAGAATGGCACACCAAGTGTTTGACACTAGGTTTGATAGGCCTAACTAGTGTAGATTAGATAATGTGTGTCTATTTCGTGTCCACAAATGGATATACGGTAGGACACGAGATTAATTTGGGAGATTTTGGACTCCTACACATGTGGTGCACACCAAGTGTATGTTGATATGCTTTAGCATGATTTAAGCCTATTATAGAGTGTATATTGATATGTGTGATTGTGTTGGTGTGTCATGTATGTAGATATTGTGTATATATATGTGTATGTGTGTTAGTGTGTCATATAGATACACTGTAAACATATATGTGTTATATATATATATATATATATATATATATATATATATATATATATATATATAGGAAAAATAATATATATATATATTTTTTGGAAAAAGGGTAAATTTTATTCCACAATCATCGCAATAAGGTTACAACATAGAGATACAATCCCAACTCAGGGGGACATTACTAGTACATCCGACTCAATGTTATGAAGGATGCCCACCAGTGGGGTGGACAGTCCCTCATAAATGCGCCGGTTCCTCTCCCTCCAGACATGCCAAACTGATGCAGCAAGCCTCAATCTAGCACGTTTGGCCCAGCTCTGCCCCCGGCCCCTGCCATCTCCAATCTACTTAAGGATTTCTCTGAAGTCACGCTCCCTTCCAACCCCTCCCAAGTATCTCCGGCTCTGCTCTGCCCAGATGCTCCACGCCACTTGGCACTGAAAGAACAGGTGCCCAATGGATTCATTCTCTGCCTCACACAAAACACACGTAGGGTCAGGGACAGGGACCCCGAACCGAAGCAGTCTGTCCCTAGTAAGCAACCGGCCCAGCACCAGTTTATATGCAGACAATTGCATCTTTCTGGCAAGGCCCTTCCCCCATATAAAGTCATACTCCTCGATCTTGTCGAAGTGGGAACGAACAAGATCGTAGCAGCTGCTAAATCTGAACTCCCCAGCACCCTCCATGTAGCCGGGAGGGGCCCAAACCCAGACGTCAGACAGTACATCAGGAGTGATCTGTACCTGCCTGATCTCTCCTCCTAACTGAGCAGTGAAACGATACTCCTCTGGTCTCCAGACCCCACCCCTGATGATGCGCCTACAAGTCAGACCTCCGTACTCCACACCGTCCGTCTGGGGACCCAGAATCTCCAGGAGAGACTGACCAGCAATCCACGGATCAAGCCATAGGTCCGTCTCCCCTCCCTCCCTCATCTTCCGCCGAATCGCCTTCCGAAGTACAGGTCGGTTCCTCAGGATATGCTTGAAAGACACAGAGAAGTTGTTGTCAATGTTACATACCCAGAAGTTCCTACCCCGGAGGTACCGACTAGACATCCAAGCCGACCAAAGAGAGCCGCCCTGAAGGAACCTCCACGCCAGCTTGATCCCAGCCGCCTCCCTGACAGAAACCAGAGAACGCAGACCCACACCTCCCTCCTTCCTAGGACGACAGAGCTGTTCCCAAGAGATGGCATGAATCCCCCCATGCCAAATGAACTTGGCACATATTCCCTCAATCTTTCTGATAGTAGCCAAAGGGACCATAATAGATTGGAGCCAAAATAGAGCAATAGCAGATATAACCGATCGAACCAGCTCAATACGCCCTCCAAAAGATAGGCCAGCCGCCTGCCAGCCCTCTACCCTCCTCTGCGTAAAGTCTACCAGACTCTGACATTCTCGGTCCTTCGCGTAATTGACAGATAGTGGCACCCCCAGATATTTCACCGGGAGGTCACCCTTTTCCACCCCAAGCTCCAGCGTCCGTTCCTCCTTCAAGGTGCAAGAGCTGTTGAAGTAAACTTTGCTCTTGTCCCTATTCAACCGAAGACCCGATAACTGTCCGAACTCCTCCATCACCACCGCAAGCTCCCTCATCCCTCGCATGGAAGGCCTCAGCAATACCAATAGATCATCCGCATAAATGAGGTATATGACCACCGGAGACACCCTACTGTATATCGGTACAATCCTCTCCCGATGCACCGCGATGTCCATCAAACAGGTAAAATACTCCATCACGAGGGTGAAAAGGTAGGGGGAAAGCGGGTCCCCATGCCGAAGCCCCCTGCTGCTGTCGAAGAACCCGTAAGGGATATCCTGGATGAGAACCGAGAATGTAGGGGAGGTGATGCACGCTCGGACTCTGTCCACCCATGTCTCAGAGAAGCCTATCGCACCCATCAAATGACAGAGGAAGTCCCTGTTGACGGTGTCGTAGGCTTTCCTCAGGTCAAGCTTCATACATGCTTTCATCCCCCCTGGCTTATGGAACTCCCGAATCATCTCATGAGCCAACAGACTATGCTCAGCAATAGACCGCCCCTTGATGAATGCCGTCAGATTCCAAGAAACCAGGCCTTGCATAGCGTCCTCCATCCTCCTGCACATAAGATGAGTAATTATTTTATACAAATAATTACAGCAAGCAATCGGTCGGAAGTCAGCAAGAGAAGTCGCCCCCTCCTTCTTGGGCACCAGCGTCAGGAAGGTGTGGTTCAGCTCCTTCAGGAGCTTGCCCGTCTCAAAGAACTCCTGAATAGCCTCTAGAACCTGGAACTTGAGGGAACCCCAATGTCGCTTGTAGAAGCCGCTGGAGAAACCGTCCGGCCCAGGGGACTTGGAAGCATCAGCCTGCATCACAATCGCCTCCACCTCCGCCATCCGGATAGGAGCCATAAGAAGACTGTTGCCATACTCAGTAATCAACGTCTTCGTAGTCAGCTGCGGGAAAGCCGTGGGATACTCCGTCTGATGATAAAGCTCAGAGTAGAACCGGACAGCCTCCTCCTGGATAGCAACCTGGTCGGTCTCAAGACGCCCATCACTGCCTAGAAGTCTCTGGATGCAGTTCTGGTGCTGGCGAGCCCGAATGACATCATAGAAGAATTTGGTGCAATGGTCCCCATCCTTGAGCCAGGAGCATTTGGCCCGTTGGGCCGCACTAATCTCCTGCTGGAGTCTCAAGGTGTTGACCTCTGCAGCCAACTTTTTCTCTCTAGACGCCAACTCCCCACTCATCATGTCTCCCTGAAGGTCTGACTGCAGGTCTCTCAACTCCGCCTCCTTCTCCTATAAGGAGGTCCGGGGGAGGGCCCTCACCCAGTCTCTGATGGCGCGTTTGGTCTTCTTCAGCCTGTGAACCATACGGAACTGAGCAGTGCCGGCCACATCCTGATAAAGACCCCCCGCCACAGTCTCCTCATAGCCAGGCGAGAGGAACCAACTGTTGTCATACCGAAACGGATGGGCTCTCCATCTAGGACTCTCCACGAAGAGCATCAGGATCGGCAAATGGTCACTGGTCCCCGCAGGTAGCCCCTCAGCAACAGCAGAAGGGAATAGGCGAAACCAATCACTGTTCCCCAAAGTCCGATCAAGCTGGCAGGCCACCCTGCCAACCACCGCCTTGTTGTGCCACGTCCATATGTGCCCCACCCTCTCCAGATTCCTGAGCCCAGACTGGAGAAGGCAGGACTGAAAGTCAGATAGAATCTGGTCCGGCACCGGCCGCCCCCCCAGCTTCTTCCCCCTGTATAGCGTGGCATTGAAGTCTCCCATAATAAGCAGGGGGAGATGACGATGCACCGCCAATGTACTCAGTCTAATGATGTCCTGCCACAAGACCTCCCGCAGCCTCCTGTCATTGTGCCCATAGACAGCACCAAGTAAGAATCGGAACCCACCCTTATTGGTGAAGGAGATGGCCACCAGCTGGTCAGTCATGAAGACCTCCTCCCCCTCCCAACTAGCTCCGTTCCATCTAACCCAGATTCTCGCCATATCACAGAGACCAAGGTTGTGGAGCTGGACCCAGTCCGTAGGGGTTCTACGAGATATGGTTTTCGCCCCCCTGATCTTAGTCTCTAGTAATATCGAGATTTCACACTTCTCTTTCCTCAGCACCTCACTAATCTCCCTCCATCTCCCCAGAGAACACCCCCCCCGGATATTCCAGGCAAGGGCCGACATCTAATCCGCGGGTGGGATCCCCTCAACATCCTCTGAAGACGCACCCGGGAAGAGTGCAACCTCCATCTCTCTAGACTCCTCATCTCGATCCTCCTGAAGAAGAGGCTGAGCTAGGACCGCAACCCATTGAGGGTTGACCTTCCACACTCTCTCCGTCCCACCTTCTCCGCTGTCCTCACTATGCGACTCCGTAGCCTGGCGCTTCCGACTGTATACCTGAAGTGCTAAGGTGTTATCCTCTCCTTGTCGCCTGTCCCCCTGTCCCATACTCCTGGTGATCGTAGTCCTCGTCCCCGTATACTCAACCATCGCTCTGGTAAGGATCTCCGTCGGAGATCCGTCGTTTTCCCCAGAGACGGGGGGAAGGTCTGCCTCCATCTCATCCTCCATCAAGCCCGCCTGGTCAACTACAGGGGTATTAACTACACCACCTGTCTCCTGCACTGCCTCCTCCGTCACCGCTGCAGAAACTCCTCCACGTCGACAAGCACTCGGGAGATGCCCAAAACAGACACACGCCGGACATCTGGGGGGAACCCACTCATACTCCACCTTCTGCATAAGAATCTGGCCAGTAGGTGTCCGGTACTTCAACTGCTCTGGCAGGTCCAACCTGGCATCAATCTCCACAAATACCCGAGCATACATCAACCTCGTCCTGAAGGCGGTGGCATCGTCCGCCTTAATCGTCTTGCCAATGAGGCTGGCAAGTCTCATAAGAAGGGGAACACTCCAGAAGCGTACCGGGAACTCAGGGAACCGAACCCACACAGGCACCGCATTCAGCACCTCCTTCTCACATCTCAAGTCAGGGGTCCATTGCTTCAGTATGATGAGGCGACCATCGAACGTCCATGGCCCTCCCTGGAGGATCCGAGCCACATCTTCTGCCATCCCAAATTTAACGAAGTAGAAGCCGTTCTCCTTGGAGAAGAACTCCATGCTACCCTTCGGCCGCCAGACTCTCTCCGCATAACCACGGATCTGCCCGTAGAAGGGCTTGCTACCCAACACATATAATACTAAAGTGTTCTCCCAGAATGCCGTCACCTTCGCCACTTCCTCAGCCGGGAAGTCAGCGCAGAGCTCACCCCCAACCGCCAGAGGTGCAACATACTCCATCGATGCCGGAGTTTTTGCAACCCCCACCTTGCACGCATCTGTCCAGGATACAGGTCGCGAGCCCGAACTTCGAGGCAGGATCGTCGGGGCTGGCCGGACACTCATGTTCGTAGCAGTCCCCTCTCCCCCCGATAGCTGGGCCAGCCGTCCCTGAAGACTCCGTCGCACGAGGCCTCCACGTAGTCCTGGCTTGTCCCTTCCGTCCACCTGTGTGCGCCTGGCCCACCGTTGGTCCAGTCCTCCTGGCTATCCCTGACCTCCGGTCCGATCCCTGCGTAGAGGTGGAGCCCCTCCTAGTCTCAGCGATATGCGATCGTTGCCCACCCCCTCGCCGTACCCTCCGATTTTGAACCGTGGTCCAAGCCCCCTCCTCACTCTGGCCATCCTCCAATCCAGGCGATGCCCTTTGGGCGATGAACACCATAGAGGAGCCCCCCGGAGCACTCGCCATCGAACCACCGACCGAAACCGTGCCCGGCAGCGTCGCCACCAACCGCATCCATCCCCGGCCCCCCCCCCCCACCTGTGGTGGGTCGCCGGCCGCCGCCTGCCCCCGGGGGGGGTTCGCCGGACCCCCCCGGCCACGCCCCTGGGCGCCAGCATGTCCGCGCGGACGTGGATCCGCCGCGAGTGGATTTCCCGCCGGCCGGCCGCCGCCGCCCGCCTCCAGATGGTCGCCGCCGGCCGCCCCCGCCACCCCCTTGCCTTTCCCCCTGTCCGGCGGTCGGTTGGCCGCCTCCTCGCGTCGATTCGGTGATGCCCTAGCAGAGCTAGGGTTCGCCTCCTTCTCTGTTGCCATTATTATTATATATATATAATAATATATATATATATATATATATATATATATATATATATATATATATATATATTTTATGTACATTATATATATATATATAATGTACATATATAAATGCTTGCTGTCATCAGTTAGAAGGGGGAAAGGGTACTGCTGTTATCTAGCAGTGGGTTGATGAAGCCACTGTTGTGTGTGTGACATATATATATATATATATATATATATATATATATATATATATATATATATATATATATATATATATATATATATATTGCATATAATGTAGGTGTGGGGATATCCTTGTGCATGTGAAAATATATGTCTGTGATTTGGGATAGGGTGCAGTAGAAGACTGATAAAGAGATTTGGGGGGGGGGGGGGGGGGGGGGGGGGGGGGGTACCTATATACATATGTATTGGTGTGTGCATCTTACAAAGTGCACAGGTAGGAGATGCTTGTGTATCCTAAATTGCATGTGTGTGTGTGTGTGTCTCTCTCTCTCTCTCTCTCTCTCTCTCTCTATATATATATATATATATATATATATATATATATATATATATACACACACTAGTAGTGTTGTGTGTGTGAATGTCCACTGTCACACATTAGAGTGTGTGTGTGTGTGCATCATTAGAGGGCAGGTAATGAAAGATGGACTGTTGGCCTTGAAGCCAACATCAGTATCAGTAGCTGTAGGGCACCCAAGTGCACATGTGCTAACTGTTACAGGTAACAGGTTTGGGGACAATGGCCCTGAGCAGGTAATTAGAAGAGGGAAGGGCCAAGTGCTGCACTGCCAAGCTTGGCAACAAGGCATGAGAACAGGATTTAGGGACTAAAGGAAGGACTGCACAGTAGGAAGGGGAGTTGCACTGTAGGGAAAGAAAACAGGGAATAGGAAGAAGGGTGTGTGTCTATATGGACTGAATGTACAGATGTATGTGTGCCCATATATCTATAGATACATGCACATGTAAGTATATCCTGTATAGTAAATATGGGATGTGCTTTACTAATAATAGAAGCGGGAAGGCCACTGTTAAATGTGTTGGGGAAACTAATACCTGTGCACTAAGGGAAAATTGTATCTAGGATGGCAGCAGTATGTAGGAAGTTCAGGAAATTAGCTGATAGGCTCTAAGGTGGGGGAATTCGAATGTGTGTTGGATATGCAGGATTGGAAGAGGGACTGTTTGGCCTTGCAAATATAGGGAATGCATGGAGTCTCTCCCTATGGACAGGGCAGTAGCGGCTTTGACAGTAGTGAGGTCAGTGTGTTTGAGTATTAGTATGAGTAATTGGTGTTAGGGGGGAAAATGTGCACAAAGTCTTGGGGTCGGGCATCAGGTAATGGAGAGTAGGGATGTCCTGTGATTGATGGACATATAGGATTGGGGGACAGCCACAGATGTGAGCAATCGAGTGAAGGCATGGCCTTGCACTCTGCTTTACAGCAGTTAAGGGTTAGGGGCACAAGCATGTAGGTCTGTACACAAAGTGCACAGGTGAATGTTTGAGGGAAATCAAGTAGGTACATTAGAAAAATGAACAGGTAAAGAGAAGAGGATAGGTTAGAAAGGAATGCAGGGAATAGAGGGAATTTGGGGCCTTATGAACTGTAGCAGGAAGATAGACGGGAAAGGGGGTTTGTTTGGCCTGGAAGTTAGCCACACTTCAGGCATTAAAAGAGAAGAGGTTAGACAGTTAAGGGTTAGGGTTTTTAGATAGGATAAAACTCTATACAGGTATCGAAGATGGGGTTTGGGGTTAGAAGAGGGATTGTCTAGGACAGGAATTGGAAAACCTGCCAACAGCAGGTCAAGGGGGTTCCCTAGGTGAACCAGTAGGGAGTTTTCCTTAGTGTATGTAGTGGGGCAAGAGAGGGTGTGTTTGTGTTTGTGTGTCACACCTTTGTGTATCACACTTGGGGGTTCATGAAAACTGAGTGCGTGTGTAGTGAGAATATGAGTGTGGATGTGTGTCTTGAGTGTGGGGCCATCATTAGCATAAATATTAGAGTATATATATACATAGGGTTAACATAGGTAATAGATTAAGGTGAAGGCTAGATAGCTTTTAATATGACGTAAACCTAGGTAGTAAATATCTAGATTAGATATTTAAGTTATGCATTGATAATAGGTAATAGGCTACTCTATTATCCTAGGATAACTAGTATAGCCTAGATACTTAGTGTATGGACTCAAAACCTTAGAAATTGACTCATACAATCTAGGAATGACTAGTTAGACCTAGAGTTGACATGGTTTGACAAATTGACCTAGAAATGACTTCATGACCTAGAATTAGACTAGTTTGATTTGCATTCACTTCTAAAACTTGGTATTAATATAATATTCCATATTTAGGTCTTCGAGGCATCGTATCGGACGTTATTGATACTTTACACCGAATTTCATGCGAGTACATTCTCTGATAATTTTCCGTTTATAATATTTTCTATATTTCTTGTATTTATTGTAGATATCCATGTTTCTCGACACGTTGGTTACACGGATTAGTATTTCTGGATTCCGTCATGAGATGTTATTCCCGTGTATTGTTATACCCTGTGCAAGCCCCGTTATTATTCTTGTGCATTGTATAGACACTGATTCCTGAGAGGATTAGCTACCTTCTCAGAGTATCCCGTGTCATAACGTGCCATGGTTAGATCCACTGTACCAGTCGGAGGCGGGGAGTAGTAGTGTAGACATGTGACCATATCCTTTCCGTGCATGATATTGTTTTTCCATGAGTGTTAGTCATACACCGCACATATGACTAGCCAGGCCATATTTCCCGTGCAAGTTCCCAAGCCGGTCGCTTGTCGAAAATAGTACTCACTCATATTGATAGTATAGATTTTTTGACTATTGTACATTATATAACCTATTTTACCTGCTCTTGTTCTTGTTTACAGTTTTACCCATGCCATGTTACATTTATGTACACTTTACTCATTCTTGTGTTATCTCTCTATTTACTGCTACATAGTCTATATCATTTACTGGAACTGTTGTTAGAAATGTACTTCGCTCCAATCCTGACTGGATATATTTTTTAAACGATGCCGAGGATGAGTGCACCACCTACTATGGCCCGCAGGACGTAGTGGGTATAGATCAGGAGACCTTGGCACTAGAGGCCCTAGTTTCAATTGAGGAGACTGTAATGGCGACCTAGTAGACTAGGCTTGTACTGGATATGTCTCCAGCACTATCTGATTTACCTGTTTATTATTTCAGACTTGTATTGATATATTTGACTCTAAACCCTGGATATGTATTATGATACTTAGACTTCTGGATATCTCTCTTTGTGTCAGTATCTTTTGTCGTGTCATTTCATCTTCCTTATAGATTCGTGATTAAGTATGCTATATCGTTATTGTCCTCCAATTGGAGATGAGATATATTGACAGGTTATCTTATTCACAGCTAGTATAGTAGACCTAGACAACATTCTACTGCCGACACTGCGGCATAAGCTGGGCGCTGTCACGCACTTGTGCCCCTATAACGGGTGCGGGTCATGACAAAGCTTATTTGGATACCAAAGTCTTCGCCTAATGTTGTAGGTGGAGGTTCTTGTGTTGGAATATAGTACCGAGGAGCGTGTTGGTGGTTACAAAGCTCAAAGGTCATCTTCCAAGCAATCGCACCAACACACATGTGGCTACTAGAGCCACTTTGGTAATATGCTAAACGATTTCTCTTAATTGGTTTTTGTTTATAGAATCTCGCATGTTTCTTTTGATGTCTTGCTACTAGCTCAAATTGTTATCTTTTAATTTCTTATTATCAAAATCAATGTGAGATATGATACTAGCATGCTTAGCTTATTTTTTTGCAATTTCTCTTATCTAGCATGACTAGTTGTTTAGCTTAAATAATTAGTTCACACTATGTAGTCTATCACTCATTTTCTATTAGAGTGACACATTTGTTTATGCATACTTTATTCTTAGTATTATGCATGCATATCACTCTAGTCCATAGGAGCTTGGATTTTGATTTGAGTTACTATGATTTTAACTTTCTATCTTTAAAGTTTATGAGATAGTTACTTTATGCCGATTTGTCTTTAATTTGTCATGTTTAATTTAATCGATATTTGTGAATATATGTGTTTAGCACAAACTTCTTGTCACTTGAAGAATACTTATACTTCTTTTTAAACTTGTGCTTGCATAATATATTCACTATTGATTCCTACATTTTACCTTGATTAACTTCTTGTGAATCAATTATATCTTTGCCTAATAAAGCATATTTATACATTTTTTTTAATTTTTTATAGCTTTTCAAATATTTATTAAGGATACATGACTATATACTTTGAATTTCTATCTATATGTTGCTCATGTATTTCTTATGTTGATATATATTTTTGTATAAATATTTTTATGTAGGCATATTAGTTAATCTCAAGTTTTATATTGATTTGAAGGGTATTTATTTATACTAGTTACGTCAAACTTGTGCTTATCTCATACTTTAGCTATTGATTCTTTTGACCGTAATTGGTATTTTTTTTTTGAATCAATTAGCCTCTTCCTTAAAGCCTTCTTTGATGATATATTCTTGACTTTTTGGTTGACTTTATGGATACATGATTTTCATTTGATTTGTAATATTTGAAATATTTCATGTATGTCTTTTTGTGACATATAGTTTATATGTATTGATGTCTCCTAACTTTTGAGACTTATTTGTTTTATTTGTTTAAGTTGGGATGTTGAGAGAAAATATTCATTTAAGTGTTGCTCAAGACTATGTATGGATACTCTTTTACAAATCATATCATTTTATGCTTATCTTGCATTTCAAATTTGTAGTGTCCCGTCCCGCTCAGTCAATCGGAGAAATCGAAATACCAACGGCGTTCAGACTTAGCCATGCAACGGCTTGCTCGAAGACCCACACGGTCGAGGCGACTCCTCGCTCAGGTGGGTAGCTTCGGTGAACTTGCCTCAGTATGGCCTTCGTACTAATAAAATGAATGTTTTCAAATGCACAAGTAGTTTTGATAATAAAAGAGATGAATCCACATAGTTAAGGGAATAATCCCAACTTGGGTCGAATTAAGTTAAGAATATTGAAAGGTCCCACGGTCGGCTTAGAAGTGTTGCACGTTGTGCTTTCAAAATGACACTTGTTCCTTCGTCCTGTGGCTTAGGAGAAGGAAGTTGGTTTATGTTGCCACAAAGTTATGGACTTAGCCTAAGTCGTAGGCGTTGCACGTATAAATGCTCGATAAAGCATGCACGGTCCCATCGTCCAAGGCTTGGCATAGCCTTTGGCCATCCTACGGATTAAGTTGTTGTACGATTAAGTTTTATGCTAGACTCTTGAACTCATAGTAAGCACTGTCCCGCACTTTCTGTGATTGTTAAGTCACATAGTCCCACGATCTCAAGGCTTGTCATATAAAGTATGACTTGGACGATAGCATCGCGTAGAACACAAGTCGGTTTAAGGCATGAGCCATTGTCGGCACTATGAAAAGTTAGCCACGGTCTATGGCACTTAAGGAACACATTTTGTTCAAGTTTAGTTAGAAGGCTATACATTAGTCATTCCCTAAGTTCCAAAGAAAGGAAAGTTCATGCGACCGTTTGTCGCTGAGGCAGTCCCACGTTTTAGGAGTCTCCAAGGATGCACGTTTTGCATCGTATGGTTTTGATGCATGTTTTGCATCATTAGTTTCAATGCACATTTTGCATGATATGGTTCCGAGCACGTTTTACTAAGTATGGTTCTAATCGTACCTCAAAGTAGGTCGTGCATTTACGTGAGTCTAGGTATTCTTGTAGGTACGTGGTCATGGACAACTTGTCAACAAGGATTTCTTCCTCGACTGGTATTACGCCGGGGCGCCGGGGCCAGTCGACCTAGGGGGAAGACGTTATAGTAGCGCTGGATTGTACCGCATGGGTAGTCGGGGGCTTCCATGGGCTAGCTACCTTACATTGAAAGACCCGCTGTCTATCCGAGCTATGTCCACGATGGCTTTGATTGCCAGTGACTTTCATATAGATAAGTTGGTGTACTGAGCGGCAATCCGCATGCACGGTGTCGGTCGATTCAAAGAAAGTATAAGCACGACACGTTTGAGTTAAGAAGGTGTGCATGGTTGCAACACCATTATGAGCCTGAGATTTGGTTAAGCAAAGTCACATGCTTCGACACGAGATGTGGTATCGAGTAATAAGTCGTCGGCATAGAGTTGCATAAGTTAGAATTGAGTACTTTCGAGTTAAGTCAAGAAGGGCCGTAGGGCAAGTTTGGTTAAGTCATGTTGAATTGCGAGACACGGCCTCGATATGTTATGGCAGGACCACGTTGTTACGACACAAGTATAGACAAGTTACTAAGTGGCGAGACACTGCCTCAATTATGTTATAAGAAGGGATTTATGGCACGACCAAGTTGTTACGTACCAATTATGGGCCGAAAGGCAAGCACAAGTCGATAAGATGACGTTGTTGTCACGAGGAGGTCTAGAGGCATAGTACGAGTAAGTTGTTGGTGCAAGGCACGGTGATGGTCTAAAGACACAAAATAGGCTAAGGGTATAATGTCCTAAAAACTGATCCTAAGAAAAAGAATATAAAGACAATCATAAAGGATATGTTGCACAAATTAAATAAACGTGTTGGTTTGTATGGATGGACGAGGAGCTCACACCACCAGTACAGTTGAGTACTGACACCCACACAGTGCTTATATGCAGGCACAGGTAGAAGCTCGTTGCCGTGGAGCTCGCTTGGATGCGTCGAGACATGGAGTTCCTTGGCGTTTTGAGGCACACAGCCGCATGGAGTCTGGACTTATACGAAATATAATGTATGGACATCGCCTATCTGAAGCATCCGCTGGCTCGTTAACTGTATTGAGAGATGAGAGAGAGAGCTGAATAACTTGTGTTTGTTTCAACTTTCTGCTGGTGTTACTCAATGTTTCTGCTTGGGACTTCTGTGCGACGACCCCGTCACTTAGCCTATAATCAGGCATTATGGAACCCACCTTACGTGAGCACAATCTAGGCTCACACGACATCATGCCTTAGCGAGGACGATCGGTCCTACGGGACCGAGGCATGACATAATGGTATCAGAGCATGGCTTTACGTCCTTGGACTTTCGATTGAATTTTTTAACTCTGATGTTGTTTCTGCAAACCCTGATGTTGTTTCCATGATTGATATCATTAGTACGCTCTGTCTCAATGTTCCGTGGGATGTCCATACAATAAGTCTATATAATTTACAAATCGTATGAGAATAGTTTTTTCATAAAATAAAAGATGGTTCACGGAAAGCACGGTTGGCTAAGTCGGGCTGGGCATATACACCAAGATTTTGTTGACCTTAGCCAAGTCATATGTGGGATTCAAAATGTGTCGGACAAGAATGAGTTAGACTCAATTCATAAACAGTATTGGTTAGTTGCGATAGACGTGCTATCGTAAGGCGATATCATCAATGCGATGTAGATGGAACGTGCTTGAAATTGAGGAATGGTTCGAACAGAGATTCGAAGAAATCAATTGTGAATCAAATGATAGTTTAGAGGATGTGTCGAATGACTTCATCCTTGAGTGGGGTATGGGATAGCCTCGGGGATGTCGATCGATTGAGGATAGGGGGTGCCAATGAGTCTATCAGCAAGCATCGTATTATATGCAAAGCCTTACATTGAGTATCATCGAGTAAGTTGTAGTCCTGGAGTTCGATAAGTTGGTTCGAACGAACTAGAAACGACGCGCACGAGAATTGGATTGTGCAAGTATGAATTGTGAATATGATTGAGTAGGTAGATTGAATCGAAGAAAAGTCAAGGTGTACGATCGTATGACTCGATCGAGGAAATTGATATGAATCGTATACAAAAAGTTAGCACGATTGGATGATAGCGTACATGGAAATGATTCAAATATTTGAGATTGACTCTAAGGATTGAAATAGATATTGCTCGATGAATTGAGTTAGCATAGGTCGAGACATTTTAAGAAAATATATTGCTCGATGACTTAAGATAGACGGATAAACATATGTGATTATGGGTTTAAACGAATTGATCATGTGAATAGTTCGAGGATTATTGAACGAGTTTTGATCTTGAATATCGAGGAGATTATGGAATGTCCAATTCGGATCATAGCATTAGTTGTACGACTCAGAATTCATTGCAAAGGAAGATCGTCAGGTTATACATATTATCGATGGTATTGAGGCGTATCAAAGATCGATGTGCGATAACTTGGGGGTACTCTAAGTTGAAGAATGACGATCGTGTAAAGTGTTATTATTTTGGATGGATGTTATACTTGAGATTTTGATTGGAATGAACGCTTGGATGAAAATGATCGTGTCTTGATTGCTTCGACGATAGCCACAATGTCAACGTTCTTGTCTTGTGCAGGTGCAACACCAGCCTCGTACATGCATCACATCGAATTTGGGATGATCATTCCGCGTGAGCGCTGACATGGTAATTCATGTCGCAGGAATGATCGAACTCGAAAAATCAGGACGTGGCAATTTGTATGCTTCGACTTATAGTTTGACACGAAGGTGAATTCGAGGATTGGTCGAACTTGTGATTGATGATTGAGTAAACTTGAGGATTGAGTAGATCCAATCTGTGTATCGAGAATGAATCAGTCTATACTCAAAGCAAGAGTTACGTCCCGATGAGAACGAGTATCCTGCGAGAATGCATGGTGATTTTATGTCCAAGCATGGATAGTCGGACTTGCGTGAGATTGGAGCGTGGCATATTGTTAAGCTAGACGACCTTGTGATCGATTACGTAAATTGTGATGAATGACTTAGGGAATATGGAATAAAAATTATGGTTTAGTAACAATTCATGTTGTTGCATACTTGACTAGAGTAAGATAGATAGGTAAATTGTATTAAACATATTGAAAGAGATGGATTGTACGAATTGGTAGTTTGGACGTGCGATATTGATATACCGAAGATTGAGTTGAATATGACTTATGGTAGGATGGCTTTGTTGAATGACTCGGACCCCCTGGACTAAGTATTATAAGTGCGAATAGGAGAACATATGCTCGAAGTTAAAAATCAGAGTGATGCAAGCTTGGGTAGAAAACATGTATTATCAACTTTGGTTTGACCTTAAGATTTGGGTCAGTGTTGATATTATTGTTTGGAAACTGTGATTCCAATACTGATGATTGACCTTAGCCTAGAGAAATGGCCTAGCGGTTAGACGAGACGTCCCTGCTTTAAGAGATAGCATATAATTGATTTCAGGATTGATAGAATGAATCAAATATGTGAGATTGGATTCACTATCACGAGGCTTGGCTAAAATACATATATTTCGGAGACGCCGTAAATATGTGCATGATCCAGCTAAGTGATATGTTGAATTCAAGTAAGACTAAAGGAACGGAAGAGTATCGAGGATTTTGAAATCATGTATTACAAATAAGGTATTGATGGTAGTGCGATCGTTGGATTCAAATGAACTTGAATGTCAATTGAACGAATGGTTTGTCCTAGAACTAAGTCGCCTGCGTGTGCGATAAATATAAGTTACCCAAGTCGAGATATAGTCGTTCGAAACGAAGGAAAATCAAAGCACGAACGTGGCTCGGATTGAAGAAACGCATAGGAAGAATGTGTGCAAGAATCGTTGGATGATGAATCAAGTTATAAGTCGAGAAGTGTACTCAGTTAGTTTCGAGGACAAAACTTTTTCTGAGTGCTGTATAATGTAGTGCCCCGTCCTGCTCAGTCAATCGAAGGAATCAAAATGCCAACGACGTTCAGACTTAGCCATGCAACGGCTTACTCGAAGACCCGTACGGTCGAGGCGACTCCTCGCTCAGGTGGGTGGCTTCGGTAAACTTGTCTCAGCTTGGCCTTCATACTAATAAAATGGATGTTTTCAAATGTACAAGTAGATTTGATAATAAAAGAGATGAATCTACATAGTTAAGGGAATAATCCTAACTTTGGTCGAATTAAGTTAAGACTATGGAAAGGTCCGACGGTCGGCTTAGAAGTGTTGTACGTTGTGCCTTCCAAATAACACTCGGTCCTTCGTCCCGTGGCGTGGGAGAAAGAAGTTGGTTTAAGTTGCCACAAAGTTATGGACTTAGCCTAAGACGTAGGTGTCGCACGTATAAATGCTCGATAAAGAATGCACGGTCCAATCGTCCAAGGCTTGGCATAGCCTTTGGCTATCCTACGGATTAAGTTGTTGCAAGATTAAGTTTTATGCTGGACTCTCGAACTCATAGTAAGCATTGTCTCACGCTTTCTACGATTGTTAAGTCACATAGTCCCACGATCTCAAGGCTTGTCATATAAAGTATGACTTGGACGATAGCATCGCGTAGAACACAAGTCGATTTAAGGTACAAGCTATTGTCGGCACTATAAAAAGTTAGCCACGGTCTATGGCACTTAAGGAACACATTTTATTTAAGTTAAGTTGGAAGGCTATGCATTAATCGTTTCCTAAGTTCCAAAGAAAGAAAAGTTTATGTGACCATTTTTTGTCGAGGCGGTCCCACGTTTTTGGAGTCTCCAAGGATGCACGTTTTGTATCATATGGTTTTGATGCACGTTTTGCATCGTATGGTTTCAATGCACATTTTGCATAATATGGTTCTGAGCACGTTTTGCTAAGTATGGTTCTAGTCATACCTCAAAGTAGACCATGCATTTACGTGAGTCTAGGTGTTCTCGTAGGTGCATGATCATGGACAACTTGTCGACAAAGATTTCGTCCTCGACTGGTATTACGCCGGGGCGCCGGAGTCAGTCGACCTAGGGGGAGGACGTTATAGTAGCGCTGGATTGTACGCATGGGTAGTCGGAGACTTTTCATGGGACTAGCTACCTTGCATTGAAAGACCCGCCGCCTACCCAAGCTATGTCCACGATGGCTTGGATTGCCAGTGACTTTCATATAGATAAGTTGGTGTGCTGAGCGGCAATCCGCATGCACGATGTCGGTCGATTCAAAGAAATTGTAAGCACGACACGTTTGGGTTAAGAAGGTGTGCATGGTTACAACACCATTATGAGCCTAAGATTTGGTTAAGCAAAGACACGTGCTTCGGCACGAGATGTGGCGTCGAGTGATAAGTCGTCGGCATAGAGTTGCATAAGTTGGAATTGAGTACTTTCGAGTTAAGTCAAGAAGGGTTGTAGGACAAGTTCGGTTAAGTTATGTTGAATTATGAGGCACGGCCTCGATATGTTATGGCATGACCACGTTGTTACGACACAAGTATAGGCAAGTTACTAAGTGGCGATGCACTGCCTCGATTATGTTATAAGAAAAGATTTATGGTACGACCAAGTTGTTACGTACCAATTATGGGTCGAAAGGCAAGCACGAGTCATAAGATGACGTTGTTGGCACGAAAAGGTCTAGAGGCGTAGTACGAGTAAGTTGTTGGTGCAAGGCACGGTGATGGTCTAGAGACACAAAATAGGCAGAGGTATGTCCTAAAAACTGATCCTAAGGAAAAGAATAGAAAGAAAATCATAAAGGATATATTGCACAAAGTAAATGAACGTATTGGTTTGTATGGGTGGACGAGGTGCTCACACCACCAGTACAGTTGAGTACTGACACCCATACAGTGTTTATGTGCAGGCACAAGCAGAAGCTCGTTGGCACGGAGCTCGCTTGGATGCGTCGAGGTATGGAGTTCCTTGGCGTTTCGAGGCGCACAGCCGCATGGAGTCTGGACTTATATGGGACATAATGTATGGACATCGCTTATCTGAAGCATCCGCTGGCTCGTCAACTGTTTTGAGAGATGAGAGAGAGTTGAATGACTTGTGTTTGTTTCAACTTTTCGCTGGTGTTACTCAATGTTTCTGCTTGGGACTTCTGTGCGACGACCCCCTCGCTTAGCCTGTAATCGGCCGTTATAGAACCCGTCTTGTGTGAACGCAATCTAGGCTCACGTGACATCACGCCTTAGCGAGGACGATCGGTCCTACGGGACCGGGGCGTGACAAAATTTACCTCATTTATTTGTGCACTTTTTTATTATATATTATTTATATTTTTATATAGTGCACTATGAAAGCTTTTTGAAAAATGTATTTCTTACTATCTTTTAGCATTTAGCTTTCATGATCTCATTATGATCCTTCATTGCTTGGGTTTATGCATCTTTTGAATTATTGTTGCCCAATGAATTTTTAGTAGCACATAGGGATTCTTGTAATTCATACATCATATTTCTTATGTATTTAGCTACTATGTTTGAAATTTTGTGTTGAGATTCCTCATTTCTAGAGGATACACTTATTTTATAATAGCTATAATAATTTACATTCTCTAGATCGATCTATTATTTTATTATCTTAGGTTAATCATAATATTTGGCAAAGAGATTTATTTTATTGTGTTGTCATGAATATTTTTTAGCTATGTGTTGATAAGAGCCTAGTTCATTTATTTTTGTTATCTTCTTGCTCTTATCCTTGTTTAGTAAAAAGTCTTTAAATCATTTTGTTCTTTCAAAATGTATTGCCCTTATTGTGCACTCTATGCTTTAATAAGTATCTTTAGTGTTAGTGACTTAAAATTTAATGAACACATTAATCTTGTTAATGACTTACCTCATTAATCTTAGTTTGTTATGTAGCTTGCTATTTATAACATATTGTTAAGCTATATAATTTTGGTTCACTTTCACTTATCTAGCTATTATTTTTCGTATATTTCAATCTATATATGATATGCTAGTTTACAAAAATAAGATTTGTGAATTGCCTTGGTATGATTTGTATTCTATTTTAGATACATATATTTTTTTCCTAAAACTAGTTAAAAAAATTATTTAATTTGATCTTGTTTTTCAAAGACGTTTGTGATTCCTTACTTTAAATATCTTTCCATACAAGTCACTAGTAAGTATCTCTTAAATTTCTCTCATTTTGAGTCATAATTTCATCATATTATCATATTGCATATCTTTTTATTTGAATTTGTAATCATTTAAATGAGATTGACTCTTTCCCATATTCTCCATTTATTTGTGAGATTTTATTATAAATATGGATTTGGGATTTTCTCTGATGAAATTCATTGGATCATATTTATTCAATTATTTTCTTTATGAATGATCCTAATGATTGAGTTGTCCTAAACTATCTAATTTTGTAATTGCCAAGTTAATTTATTACTCTACATTGACTACTCATGGATTATCACATATGGCCTTTGCTATTTGAACTCTATTGGTTTTTCATATTAGAAGTAGCAAGGTTTGGATATTATCCGTTTGATGGATACATATGTGACAAAATATTAGTCCATACAGAGTATTAAATTGGGTGATTCTTTCTTAATTAGATAATCATGGATATGATATTTGAGTTTTATTTTTACTTTATTTTTGAGCTATATTTGTCTTTCATCATGATTGTTCTAATTGAATATTCATTCCTAATGATGACCTTTTTTTTCTCAAAAGATAACATACATTGATCTATCATATTTAAATATGAGATCTTTCTATATAGGTTAATGTATGCCATCTTGTGATTATATATGCTTAATTGGATATTCTTTTGATTGTTTCATCTTTAGTGTCTATTAATCAGATATCTTTTCTTGACTAAAGATGATATTATTCGTCTTATGACGATTTATAGCCTTATATGCATTGAGCAAGGGGGAGAAAATTCATAGTTGATTTATCCCTAGACCTTTTTAGTTATCTATTTTATGCTATAAGTACTTTGGAACTAGATATGCATATTTTAAGGAAGGGCAAATAAATTATTTCAATTAATCTATACTCTTGTATATGTCGTATACCTAGTTAATCATGAACCCATATTTTCTTCGGTTTCATATCTTATTGATTGAGGTCATAATTTTTTTTTTGTGAAGGGTTTATGAGAGTTTATGCAATTGTCTTTATTATCTTGTCTCTCTCTTTTATATGATTTTAAATAGTTCATCTTGTAAATATCAACTTTCTTATCTTATGTAAACCCCCTAAAAATCTAGAAATATTTTTATGAGATTGTTTATGATTTTTACTGATATTATGCATATTTATTTAGTTTTGTAAATAGTTTATTAATTAGTAGATTATTATTATTATTATTATTATTATTATTATTATTATTATTATTATTATTATTATTATTTAATTTCTTAAACCTAAACATTTTTTTGTTAACCAACCTAACATACCCCCTTTCAATACCCCCCCCCCCCCCCCCCCCCCGACACAACTATTCACGAACAACCACTCCTCTCTTTTGAGCACACAACGTTTCCATTTCTCAACTGTTATATATTTATGTGACAGAGTTAGAAAGAAGAAAGAAAGAAGGTTTAGAGAGAAGAGATTTATAGAGAGAGTAGAGAACCATCGACCCCGATCCCAACTCAACAACACCCTAACGTCGACCACTGCCCACAGCCAACCCTAAAACCCAGAACAATCCCGACGACCGCACGACATCGGAGCACCGCATGCACGCCGCCCCAGACCGCCGGTGATCGCTTGAAACGGTCGAAAATAGAGAGAACTCTGTTCAGTTGCAAACAGCGAGGTACCCATATTCTCCGTTCTCTTTCTCCTTGTGTAGTTATCCGTTTCGCAAACCGTAAAAAGTTACGGAGAGCCTACACGACCCTTTAGGACTTCCTTCAAGTAGAACGAATTTAGATGTCCTGAATTGATCGCAAAATCGATCCAAAGTTGACAAAAAATCAGATTTTGAAACTGTCGGAAAATAGTCCAACTATCCAACTTTGAAGACTATTTTCTTCCAATTCATGCACAATTTTTAAATTCTGTTTGAAGGTGCGTGTAGACAACATATAGGGCATCATTAATCAGGTTTTACATTTAATAGTAGTTGAATATATTTTGTTTAAAGTCATTTCCAAAACACAGAAAAATTATGTTTCAAAAACTAAAATTTTGAAAAAAACTTTTTGGTACGACGTGCGCCCAGACAAACCGGACAACGTTGTTGCAACCCATGAGCATCAAAAGATGCGTATGGATGTTATCAATGTGTGGGATTCGACGGAACTCGATTTTATTGTGTGTGCACGACGAAATCGAGGCGTATCGGTCGATATACCCCGTATCGGTCTCTTTGCAAACTAACCCATAACTTCATGCACGTTCGTCATCTCGAGACAAAATTTCTGCTACTGGATCTATGTCATTTTTTGGTCATGTAAGCCAAGTTTGGTCCGATTCTGAGAAGGTCGACTGGAATGCTATTTTGGCAGGCCCGCAACTCGATCCAACGGGCAAATTCGTGCACGACCCACCGGAATCCAACTTTGGACATATGGTTGGATTCGTATCGTCAAACTGGACTCGTAGACATATATTTTGATGACTTTAGGGACCGTATATTGGCACGCTTTTTTGGTGCAAAGCGGATCCAATGACGGACATCGTTTTGACCAAAAATTATGATTTTGCCCTCGTGTCCAGAATTGGACTTTTGGGTAGGCATTTTTAGATATTTATTTTATGACGGAAATGTTCGTGATGTTTATTTCAGCATCCGGAGATGTTTGCGGGAGTTGACGTTCACAACCTTTATTTTTTGACGATATGAATCAGTGGATGTTGTCGATTCTTTACACCACTCCAAGACAAGATACCTTGTCATTACTAATGTTCTTTATGTTTATTTATTTCATTATTTATTTTCTGTCTAGTTCCATCATACTGTGCATCCAAGTCATACTTGGGTGCGAGCGATTGTTTTAGTCGTTTTTACTATTTTTGTTATTTTTTGTATTGACTTAGAATAGTTGACCACTACATTATTGTGAGATATTGGCATATCTCCTACGGCCATGACACATGTATACCATGAGTTGTGAGTCTCATATAGGACACGGACTTGCATATTTGGTTGGCCTCCAATACGTATGGAACGTGCGACGGATAGGGGATAACTGTTGTTAGTATATGCATGTTTAGTGGACTTAACAGTTATTAAAGGATAAATATGTCATGGACATGACATGGATAGACATGTGGGTAGGAAGAACAGTTCTTTAGCGTATGGGCCATGTTGTACTTTTCCTTTGTAACCCGAAAGCTCCGTTGGAGACACGGGTGAGATGACCCTCTCAGATTTGCCACTGTCGTTCTGCGGAATGTTATGCGCTGAGAGCCCTGATTTCTAAGAAAAAATTATGCCAGATCCTATTTCTATCCAGAGTGCCCATGCGTCGAAGGTTTGTTCTTAACTGCATAGTCACAGTAGAATGGTTAGACACCCTTTTGTATGCAGCTTTATTTTATTTCACAGTTTATATGGCATGTTATTTTTTTTATTTTGTTGTATCCCTCTGAGGACCTGGTTATACCTCCAGGTATAGATGAGCAGGATTATCCATAGGAGTATGGATCAGCTTTGGATATGGCCTTTGTTGAGGGAGAGATGTACCCTATTGATCATTCATGATCAGGGCTTAGAGTTGGAGACATTCTATTAATATTTTTCTTATCTTTTGAGGATAGTTTTTCCTACTAGCACAGACTTACATTATAGATGTTTGGTAGTGGATTTGTCTCCACCTGGCTATCTTCACATTTGACTATTTATCTTCATTATTGGATTTTATTTATCATATTTGTTGTGGATGAGATAGACTTGCCTGAGACTATTATTGTTATATTCACATTACGGCTTATGTATGTATTCGAGATTTCCATGTATTGGATTATATTTTCGTATATATACAGCTGGCATGAAATGTTCATAGTCCTAACATAAATGGGACTGGGGCGTTACATCTTATCTTGATGACTATTGAGCTTTCACAATTTTAGCTTTCCTTGTATGCTTAATTGATTTGGCTTTCCTTGTTGAGGACTTACCCTCAATTCATGATCTTTATCAATATTGGTAGTACTTTGAGGAGGAGCATTCAAGTCGACTAAATTTTTTTTTCTCAAGTATTTTTCTCTTTTACCATCATATGATCTAAAGAGTATTCATATAGCATGATAAGGTAATTGAGTTCAAATGCACGAACTTGGGTAAGCAAACAGATTTTGCAAATAATGAGATTATTCTATATCAATTGCTCTATTCATTGATCTTTCTTTTATTTTGTTCCATTATTTGTTTGTGGACTATTGTGACTGTCAATGGTTTCTTCGATCTATGTTTCAAGTTTATGTACATTTCGATTGGTCTCAAGTTTATATATTTTAATATCTCAGTTGGTATCTATCTTCGTTGATATCTATTATTTGCAAATTATCTAATCCTCGTGACTTTTGATTGAAATCCTTTTTTTTCATAGTTTTCTTCCAAAACTAGAGTAATATTTCATATCATATTGTGTTTTTGGATTTCTTTCTTGGATTTCAAGTTGGTAAACTATCTATTGATTATTTTTGAATTCATTTAGTTTTATCAACTATATTGTGTTTTGACAAGCCATCTTCTTATTTGGTATTCTACATTGAGTATGTAGTTTTTTAAACTTGTCTTTACACACTTTTCCATTGTTTTTATTAGTATATCTTGATCATGATTGTCTATGTCTTCCCCATGCTTTGATTGATATGCTTGAGATTGATTTCATCTTATCTCTTAGTGCGAGGGAGCCTTCTTTTTAATCATATCAAAGTGGGAGAAGTAAGTTTAAGTATGTATTAATGTAACATGCTATTAGTGATATTTATTTTTTCTTCTGCTTTTACATTAGTGATACATACTTCTATAATATCTACTTAATCTTAACCGAGTTGCCATAATCAAAAAGGGAGAGATTGTTAGCCCAATGATCTAACTATGTTTTTTTATTATAATTATTCGATTAAGTTTAATATTATGATATCACTAATATTTATGCTATTGTAAACCCTCTAAATTTTTGCTATAATTTTAAATTTTTATTTATTTGTTTGGCATTGGTTTGATTTCGTATTGTACGTCGAGTGCGAATATGTGCGAGGTACATAATTCTAGAAAAACGTTTTGATTATAGATTTTTATAGTTTCAAAATAATATATAATAATTAAATTTCTTTACTTAAAGTTGTGAAAAGGGTCGCGTCGAGATTTCTAAAACATGATTTTATTTTATTATTATAAAAAGACGAGTTTATTTTATTGGTGATTTAGAAAACTATGTTTCATATAAAAATATCTTCTTCTTATACAAATACGTAAGATGTAATTCATATATAAACTGGTTTTTGAAATTATTTTATTAAATATTTTAACTTACTAAAAATGTATTTCAAATAGTTTAGTATTTATTATCATTTTCGAAATTTAATTATTAATATTATTTTTAGAAAAGATAATTTGAAATTTTTATGATAACTTAAACTGGGATTAAATTTTTATTTTTTTAATTTATGTGAACTATCTATATTTGAGTTGATTTAGATATATTAGGATTTGAATTAGATTTAGATTTGATCTTGATTTAATTGATTGATTTAAACTAAAATGGTGATATATCTAAGGGGATTTAAATGTTTATCCTACTCCTTATCCAACAAGGAGCTTCACCCCTATATATAGGGAACCGCCTCATGATTTTTTCCACAATAATTTCGACAAATTTCCACCGCAACATGATGCATCGTGTCGGTGTCCAACTCCAATAGATTATCTTTGTATATATACATCCCCTTCGTGTCGATAATCCTGACACAATCTCCGATCCCTAACCTAAGCCTAACCACGGACCAGCCAACCATATCCAGCACCCATCTACCGTTCCGCCTCCTGTTTGCCGCAACACCCTCTTCTCCCACACCAGCCCCCTCTTCCGACCAAAACGGCATAGCCCCGAACCTCGTTCTCCCTGACCGACCCTTCGACCTAATACCATTGCCGCCGCCAACGACCCAGCCCAACTCTCTCAACCACCCCGGCCAACGGTCGCAGACCCGAACCCCCCAACACTAGAAACACCCATCACCACCGAGCCACTCTCATCTCCCGCCACGCATTGGCCAACCAGAGTGCACCTACCACCATCATCGCCTGACAGCAACACGACCTCCTGTTCCCGGCTAAATCCCCACATCACCGGCCACTGTCGTTCCCCTAAATCGACCCAGCCACCATGGATGGTCACACCCTGACCACCGTGCCAAGCACTCCTACCACCACTGCCATCGCCAAACCATCTTCTCCAATGCCACCACCGTGGTGCGGCCACCCGCCACAGTCCGCACAGCCAACCACCGTGGTGCTGCCAGCAGTGCTACAGTACTAAGTTAGATTTTACCATTACTTATTTCAGCAGTATTATTTATAATATATATATATATATATATATATATATATATATATATATATATATATATATATATATATATATATATATATATTCTAAAAATTACTTCGTAACAAAAATATTAAATTTGCTCTTGGCCCTAGATTTTCAAAAGTTCAATTAACCTTAGAAAATTTTTCTAGATATATATATCCTTCAAAAAAATATTTTACTAAGGAAAACATATCTTACCTACCTAAAATGTATTTTGACAAACAAAGTTTTGCCTAGAACGACATTTGCATTTTAAAGTATTTTTCCTAAAATTATTTTAATTAATAAAAAGGGTAACTTCCAAATAAAAACTTATTTTTCGAGTATGTATTTTATCTACAATTATTTTGGGGGTAATAAGATATATTTTTCCAAGCATTATTATATATATATTTTTATCGTTTATCCAACGACCTTCGATTATCCTTTTGTCCGTGACTATCCGTGACTAATCTTCTTATTCCTATTCCCCCGCCAATTCTGTATCTTCTTCTGTCGACCCTAGCTAACTTGACTATTTTGGACCCGATGGAACAGCTCGTGCCATCACCAGAGGCCATCTTGCGTAGTTATAACACCGAAGTCAACTTTATGCCAACATGATCATCACACCACACCAGGCGTCCCACCAGACAAGATACCTTGCCATTAGCTGTTTATTTTACTTTAGCTCATATTCATGCATTTATTCATTATTTATTTTTCTGCAAAATAAACTGTGCTACACTGTCATGATTAGATAGATTTTACTTTGTAGTTATATTTCCCATACTTATTATTTTTATGCAAATCAACCTTAGATTTAAGGGACCACCCTTGTTGTGTTGCATTTATAGGCCTTGACACGTTATGCCACGAAGTCGCGAGTCGCATATAGAACTCGGACATGCGTGATTGGCTGGCCACCAGTACGTATAAGCCGTACGATAGGATTAACCGCTAATAGTGTTTGCATGATTAGTTTGACTTAGCGGTTAATAGAGGTTCTGTATTGTGGATACAACATAGTAGAAATTGGGCGGGGAGGACAATACCTTAGCGTATGGACTACTATACACTTTACTTTTTGTAACCCGTGAGCTTCGCCGAAGACGCGGGTGAGATTACCCATGGATATTAACGGCCACTGACGTTCTGCGAAACATTATGCTCTCCTGGGCCTCTGGTGTCCAAGGGGTGTGAGACCCGTCTCACTGTATCGATATTTTATACGGATACGTGTTTAATTTGAGCCGTGTTTTGTATTTCTCGATTTGCGTGATATTTTAAAATTTTCCTAAGTGTAGGATTTTTATGACTTGGTTTAACTTGGATTTGGTTTTATTTGGTTCGGTTCCACTTTGACTTGGTTTGGTTTAGTTTGGTTCTTTATGAGATGAGGTGTATGGTTTAGATTGAGTGGAGAGGAATGAATGGTGGAGATTGCTTGGGCTTGTTATATAAGCCACCTACCACTCTCTCTCCTCCATTATTTTTATTTCCATCTTCATCTTCTTCCTCCAGCCCAAGGCAAGTACACCTTGCCGAATGTTGGACGATCTTAATTTTGTTTGTTCCATTCTCTTCCTTGTTATATTCTAAGCTTGTTTAGAATTTAGAGTTTTCCATTTTGATGGTTCGATTGTTGTAGATCTAGCTTTGAAGTAATTTTAGTTTTCATGGGTTTTGATCTATTTAATCTTGTTATTTCCGAGTTTTGATGGTTCTATGTTGTAGAGCATTTCATTCTGCCCTATTTTGACCTATGGAAGTTCGGATTTGGGCTCCGGATGATGGAGTTATGGAGCTTGAGAACTTGGCTCTCATGGTGTTCTTCTTCTCGGAATTTTTGGAGAAGAAGAACTGTGCTTGACTTGACCGCATGAACATTTTATGTGGCAAGTGTTCTCCCAGCCGCATGGACTTTCCCCACTTAGCCGCATATGCGCCCTTGCCTCTCCTGGCCGCATGAACTTGTACTCCTTCTTAGCCGCATAAGCTCCTGAATTGACTTGGCCGTATGGGTTCCTAACTGAGCCGCATAGACCCCCTTCGTCTCCTGGCCGTATAAGCGCATGGCTCGTCCAGCCGCATAAGACCTTGCTCCCTGCAGACCGCATGAAGACCTTATATATATCTAGCCGCATATGCATCAGCACCCTTGGCCGCATGAGGCTGAGTCCATTATCAGCCGCATATGCACCCTTCACTCCCAGCCGCATAAGCAGCCACGTTGACCCAGCCGCATGGGCTTCTACTAAGCCGCATGCGCCTCCTTCTATACCCAGCCGCATGATACTACACTTCCCAGCCGCATAGACCCGAACTCCTTCTTAGCCGCATGGGCTTTTCCCTTATCAGCCGCATGCGTCTGACCCCATCCAGCCGCGTGGGCTGTTCTCCTCCCAGCCGTATGTGATCACTTCTTAGCCGCATGACTTTCCAATAGCCCTGTGTACTATTAATTATCATTATTTGTCCACGTTTTTGTAACTCCTTTATTGTATATTTTTATGCCCATTTTATATCCTTACGTCTTTTGTCCTGAACTTGATAAATCACGATTTGATTGACATGATTGAAATGATAATTGTACATGACATGGTGTGACAAGGAACTAGCATGACTTGATAGTGACCCTGAGCCGCAGGGCTCCTTCCTGTGCCTTGTCCAGCTATTTAATTATTGTTATTATTATTATTTCTCTATTGTTATTTGATCTTTACTGATGACTTGTGTCTTGTAAACTCAACATAACTTGAGTCTCCTGATTGAATGCTTGCACTATACTGTCCGGCACATGTACCCTAAATACGACAGTGACCCGTAGTGGTGCACTCCTGATTAATGACCAGACATGACCTGATGGTGGCCCGTCGTGGCGCACTCTTGACCAGTAAACTTGACATGATAATGACATGATAGTGGCCCGTCGTGGCACACTCCTGACAAGTAGACCTGATAGGATATATCTTGATAAGCTGTTGCGACGGCTACCTGACATGATATGACCTGTATAAATAACCCGGACACCGTGGGTGATTGTGCTTGTACAACTAATCCAGTCCTGTCTTGCATCATGTCTAGGAGGGGACTCCTGAGTACCACGGTCAGGAGTACCTATTGAAATGGACTAAGGCTAAAAAACTAGATTAATACACTAGTCATAAAGAGATCTCCCAGCTACAGGCAATTCCGTTACCTGGGCACGCCTTGGGATCTATAGCCTGCCGTCGAGTAGGGCACATTTCCAGCACACTGTCATGTGTTGCACCCTTCAAGCTACCTAAGGGTACATTCGTTTCCTGGATGATGTACCCACCTGAATTCAACTCTAAATCTTTTAACCCGGGTAACCTGGATGGTCTGCAGGGCTTGTGGCTGTGGAGTAATCTCACTGCATCTTGTTAGTAACTAGGATTGTGATAACCCTAGTTAGTTAATGTAGAAAGCCGTAGGCGATGATTGGCCGTGAATGCTTGGATGGAGTCTAGTCCAGTATAGTATTGTCTAGAAGTGGTTGATTGCAAGATTATACCAGAATGATTGAATGATTGACACTCCAGATTGTTACTATAATGATTGTACCCTATTGTCACTCTAGCGTATTGTACTCTTCATTGTCACTTTTATCATTGTACTCTCTCCTTTTCACTTTAATGATTGTCACCTTTAGCAATAAATGATCAGAGACCAAGTTCTGTTCAGGTGAAGGGTTACAATCTCGGTCCTTGTTTGGTTTAAGGATTGTAACCTGGCTTCCGGAATAGTGTCTTCGTCCTCTCTTCGTATATTGCCGGGCTCTATTTATTTAGCATGTCTCCAATTTACTTTATGTCAAATGATGATTTACTTATTGTCTTCCTACGTTCGAGATAAGTGCATTAGTACTGCACGAATCTCGATCCTCCCTTACTTATTGCTTTCTCTCCCTGTTGATTGCTAATGATTGCTGGTTTTAAGTTCATAGTTCGGCCTCCTTTGTGGTACTTGCTATTTGGGGTCTGACCCCACTGGTTTTGCATGGCCAGGTTCTGATAGAAGAGCCCGAAGAATCTACCGCACCATCTACTCGACGGTGACCAGCCGGAGCACCAGAGTGCCTCAGTGGGTTCTTCTTCATTCTCCTACTGATATGTAAATTCTTTTCTTGTAACGTTTAGCCCCGAGCACGTGTTTAGCTCGTGTTTTGGTATTTTCCTATTGTAGCCTACGGGCATAAACATGATATGTGTATTCTAGACTATAGCTAGTCCTTATCATGTACGACTAATATTCTAGCTAGTTATCAGTTCTGTGGTAATGGCTTCATGATCATTCATGTATATATGGTTCGGGACGCCTTACTATTGTATGTATGATGATCGTACTCGTTGCTCTTGTATAATTGCCTGTGATTGAGATACCTAGGATTGTTAAACCATAGGATTGACTGATGGCTTGTAGAGTAACCCCCATGTCTTGACAGCTTATACGTGATTTCAGAGTATTAACGTACTTTGGGATTACGTAGCTGGCTATGTCTGCTCCCGCTCTCCAGTATTCTGGTTCTGGGGCGTGACATGGTTTTAGTGGTGGCCCATGCAGGTCTCAATTTTTAGATTTGTGGGGGTTACCATGTTTAGATATCTCAATCACGATTATCTTTATTGATCTTCTTCGGATTATTCTCTACCTCTGATACTTGACTTGATATCTGTTTTGATCATTGATCATTCATGTTCCCATGATTGGTCTTGTGTCCTTCAACTTTCAAGGGCACTGTTCTTGATCCTTCTGATTATCTTGTTCGTGTTTTGCCGAGGGCAGCTCAGCATTCTTCAGCCAGGCCAGTTATGGAGGATCGGTCTCAGCATGCAGACAGAGATGTCAGTCCATCCCGATCAGCCAAGCGCTTCTGTCTTCGTATCTTGAGACAGGTGATAAAGTTCATGCATCTGTTTCAACTACGATGACACGTCTTGGGTAGAGTCATGTCTTGAACTAAGTTATTGGTACCGACTTACCTTGAGGCTTGACTTTTATCCATTTTTGGGAGTCAGCTTAGGCCAGCGAGGACGTTGTTTCTACACAACTGACTCAGGAGTCATATTGATCCATATGCCTCGAGCCCTTCTTGATCATGATTGTGTTTGTTCTTGTGCATTTACTTACCGCTTACGTATTTAATTACATTACTGATTGTTTTACTTTACTTATATGCCATGCTTGATTTATTGAGATTGTTGAGTTTCCTGGAGCTTTTGTTTTGTTATCTTACTCGACTAGCCTCAGGAAATTCCGAGGACGGAATTTTTCTAAGGTATGGAGAGTTGTGAGACCCGTCTCACTGTATCGATATTTTATACGGATACGTGTTTAATTTGAGCCGTGTTTCGTATTTCTCGATTTGCGTGATATTTTAAAATTTTCCTAAGTGTAGGATTTTCATGACTTGGTTTAACTTGGATTCGGTTTTATTTGGTTCGGTTCCACTTTGACTTTGTTTGGTTTAGTTTGGTTCTTTATGAGATGAGGTGTATGGTTTAGATTGAGTGGAGAGGAATGAATGGTGGAGATTGCTTGGGCTTGTTATATAAGCCACCTACCACTCTCTCTCCTCCATTATTTTCATTTCCATCTTCATCTTCTTCCTCCAGCCCAAGGCAAGTACACCTTGCCGAATGTTGGACGATCTTAATTTTGTTTGTTCCATTCTCTACTTTGTTATATTCTAAGCTTGTTTAGAATTTGGAGTTTTCCATTTTGATGGTTCGATTGTTGTAGATCTAGCTTTGAAGTAATTTTAGTTTTCATGGGTTTTGATCTATTTAATCTTGTTATTTCCGAGTTTTGATGTTTCTATGTTGTAGAACATTTCATTCTGCCCCATTTTGACCTATGGAAGTTCGGATTTGGGCTCCGGATGATGGAGTTATGGAGCTTGAGAACTTGGCTCTCATGGTGTTCTTCTTCTCGGAATTTTTGGAGAAGAAGAACTGTGCTTGACTTGACCGCATGAACATTTTATGCGGCAAGTGTTCTCCCAGCCGCATGGACTTTCCCCACTTAGCCGTATATGCGCCCTTGCCTCTCCTGGCCGCATGAACTTGTACTCCTTCTTAGTCGCATAAGCTCCTGAATTGACTTGGCCGTATGGGTTCCTAACTGAGCCGCATAGACCCCCTTCGTCTCCTGGCCGTATAAGCGCATGGCTCGTCCAGCCGCATAAGACCTTGCTCCCTGCAGACCGCATGAAGACCTTATATATATCTAGCCGCATATGCATCAGCACCCTTGGCCGCATGAGGCTGAGTCCATTATCAGCCGCATATGCACCCTTCACTCCCAGCCGCATAAACAGCCACGTTGACCCAGCCGCATGGGCTTCTACTAAGCCGCATGCGCCTCCTTCTATACCCAGCCGCATGATACTACACTTCCCAGTCGCATGGACCCGAACTCCTTCTTAGCCGCATGGGCTTTTCCCTTATCAGCCGCATGCGTCTGACCCCATCCAGCCGCGTGGGCTGTTCTCCTCCCAGCCGCATGTGATCACTTCTTGGCCGTATATGCCTGAGCCGCATGACTTTCCAATAGCCCTGTGTACTGTTAATTATCATTATTTGCCCACGTTTTTGTAACTCCTTTATTATATATTTTTATGCCCATTTTATATCCTTACGTCTTTTGTCCTGAACTTGATAAATCACGATTTGATTGACATGATTGAAATGACAATTGTACATGACATGGTGTGACAAGGAACTAGCATGACTTGATAGTGACCCTGAGCCGCAGGGCTCCTTCCTGTGCCTTGTCCAGCTATTTAATTATTGTTATTATTATTATTTCTCTATTGTTATTTGATCTTTACTGATGACTTGTGTCTTGTAAACTCAACATAACTTGAGTCTCCTGATTGAATGCTTGTACTATACTGTCCGGCACATGTACCCTAAACACGACAGTGACCCGTAGTGGTGCACTCCTGATTAATGACCAGACATGACCTGATGGTGGCCCGTCGTGGCGCACTCTTGACCAATAAACTTGACATGATAATGACATGATAGTGGCCCGTCGTGGCGCACTCCTGACAAGTAGACCTGACATGATATATCTTGATAAGCTGTTGCGACGGCTACCTGACATGACATGACCTATATAAATAATCCGGACACCGTGGGTGATTGTGCTTGTACAACTAATCCAGTCCTGTCTTGCATCATGTCTAGGAGGGGACTCCTGAGTACCACGGTCAGGAGTACCTATTGAAATGGACTAAGACTAAAAAACTAGATTAATACACTAGTCATAAAGAGATCTCCCAGCTACAGGCAATCCCATTACCTGGGCACACCTTGGGATCTGTAGCCTGCCGTCGAGTAGGGCACATTTCCAGCACACTGTCATGTGTTGCACCCTTCAAGCTACCTAAGGGTACATTCGTTTCCTGGACGATGTACCCACCTGAATTCAACTCTAAATCTTTTAACCCGGGTAACCTGGATGGTCTGCAGGGCTTGTGGCTGTGGAGTAATCTCACTGCATCTTATTAGTAACTAGGATTATGATAACCCTAGTTAGTTAATGTAGAAAGCCGTAGGCGATGATTGGCCGTGATTGCTTGGATGGAGTCTAGTCCAATATAGTATTGTCTAGAAGTGGTTGATTGCAAGATTGTACCAGAATGATTGAATGATTGACACTCCAGATTGTTACTATAATGATTGTACCCTATTGTCACTCTAGCGCATTGTACTCTTCATTGTCACTTTTATTATTGTACTCTTTTTTTTTCACTTTAATGATTGTCACCTTTAGCAATAAATGATCAGAGACCAAGTTCTGTTCAGGTGAAGGGTTACAATCTCGGTCCTTGTTTGGTTTAAGGATTGTAACCTGGCTTCCGGAACAGTGCCTTCCTCCTATCTTCGTATATTGCCGGGCTCTATTTATTTAGCATGTCTCCAGTTTACTTTATGTCAAATGATGATTTACTTATTGTCTTTCTACGTTCGGGATAAGTGCATTGGTACTGCACGAATCTCGATCCTCCCTTACTTATTGCTTTCTCTCCCTGTTGATTGCTAATGATTGCTGGTTTTAAGTTCATAGTTCGGCCTCCTTTGTGGTACTTGCTATTTGGGGTCTGACCCCACTGGTTTTGCATGGCCAGGTTCTGATAGAAGAGCCCGAAGAATCTACCGCACCATCTACTCGACGGTGACCAGCCGGAGCACCAGAGTGCCTCAGTGGGTTCTTCTTCATTCTCCCACTGATATATAAATTCTTTTCTTGTAACGTTTAGCCCCGAGCACGTGTTTAGCTCATGTTTTGGTATTTTTCTTGATATTGTAGCCTACGGGCATAAACATGATATGTGTATTCTAGAGTCCTAGACTATAGCTAGTCCTTATCATGTACGACTAATATTCTAGCTAGTTATCAGTTCTGTGGTAATGGCTTCATGATCATTCATGTATATATGGTTCGGGACGCCTTACTATTGTATGTATGATGATCGTACTCTTTGCTCTTGTATAATTGCCTGTGATTGAGATACCTAGGATTGTTAAACCATAGGATTGACTGATGGCTTGTAGAGTAACCCCCATGTCTTGACAGCTTATACGTGATTTTAGAGTATTAACGTACTTTGGGATTACGTAGCTGGCTATGTCTGCCCCCGCTTTCTAGTATTCTGGTTCTGGGGCGTGACAAGGGAGGACCATGCCGATCCCATTTTAGCCAAGGCCCATGCATTGGTGGATGTTCTTAAAACTGCATACACTTAGACTGGTTAGGCTACCTTATCTGTTAGGTATGAGTACTCTTGGTTTGGGTACTTGTATCTGACTGTGGCTTGGAATAATAACTTGTCGATGACTAGTTTGCCACATCTTGTCCTTGTTTGGTTGTAGGTGTGGCTTAATATTTCGATGAGAAGGTGTTAAACCTTGTTGTGGTCCGGATACCATATTGGATTCGTGACTTGGAAAGATACTTCATGGTGGGTTAATGTGCCATCTCCTGTCCTTGTTTGGTTGGGGGGATGGTACGCTAATTCAATGGTGGAGTATTAGACCATGATATGATCCAATTTGACTTATTTATTGAGCAGTTTATATTCAGTATTATGGCATGATATTATGTGTCGTGTTACGTCACTCTGAGGACCTGGTGATCTCTCCAGGTGTGTGTTCTTGTCTTCCGCAGGTATTCTAGCCAAGATCGTGATCTTCTCCATCCCTTCGAAGATGACGTGTCTTGGATCTTTCTTGCTCCCTTCGCTAAAACATTTCATATGTCATGTACTTATTTTCTTTAAATTGGTTGGTAGTGGATGTGTCTCCGCCCAACATATTGTACAAAGACAATTCATGGTTATTATATGCTATCTTTTGTTCTTTCATGTGGATGAGATTAGTTAGCTATGGTTTTACTGTATTTACAGCTTACGTATATTTATTATACGGCTGACATGTCTACGTTCCTAGTCCAACGTATTTTAAGACTGGGGCATTACAACTATTACTATAGTATTGATACTTAAACTTAGCATAGTCCTAATGAGCATTAACTTATCATACTTGCTATAATATATATGATTTGTTCGTCTAACATGTATTTGCAGAAAAGCAATAAGCAAGATCAACATGGACATATGCAATGAAGAAATCATGGTGGGCAAAAGACGACGGTATCCCAAAATAATTCTCTGAACCACCCGACGATATCTCCGGAGCCACGCGCTCGGGGGTTCCGCTGCCCGATTAGCGGACGGAGGTCGAGGGGGCAGTGCCCCACATAGGGGTTTGGGGACGAAGCCCCTGAAAGGTATTCAGTTTTCACAAACTGGGTATCTTCGAAAAACTGCCGTAAAAGAAAAAAGCCATTATCTATCAAAGAAAGAAGCCAAGTCATGCCATCATCATTTCAAGACTCTGAAGAAGCCTGCACCTGCTTGACTATATCTGAAGTTTGTAATGAGTCTTAGAAATAATTGTAAACACAAGAAATGGATGGCAAAATCAAAAGCAATGGTAGAAAATAACCCTGTATTACTTTTTGCCAAACAAGAGAATAATCCTAAGAATTTCTGCAGTAATTCGAAGGATAATCCGAATTATTATCGTTTGGATTCCAACGGTCGAATCATGTCCCATCGATGATCCCAAATAGTCGTTGCACGGTGTAGGAGGATAATCCAAAGGATTTTTGAGGAAATCCTTGGGATTATCCTCCTGCTGAAAGAAAGTTGCTATTTAGCTCTTTCCAATACTTTGTTATAAATAGCCTTGAACTCCTTCATTCAAGAAAGATGCTTTGAGCCTAAAAATTTCTAAACCACCAAAGCCTATCCACAAATAACTCTACAAAGCTTTCATTTGCTATCCACAAATTGTGTTAGAGTTATTGAGTTGTAAAAGAGAGATCTTCATCTTGTTGTAAGAAGATCAAAAACCTTCTTGTGAAAATGTTGAAGTTGGTGAGTTTTCGGATAAAAGCTCTCGGTTGAAGTTGGAGAGTCTTCGGATAAAAGCGCTCGGTTTGAAGTCGGAGAGGCCTTCGGATAAAAGCTCTCGTGTAAAAAGTGGGTGAGCCTTCGGATAAAAACTCACGTTGTACTATTTACGATAATAGTGGATTAAAGCCGGAGAGAGTTCCGGGACTAGAGTGTCCCTCGGATGGATACTAGGATACATCGGGTGTCGATATTGTTGTTGCTTCTTCTTGTAGTGCCATGTCTCGCTAAGTCAATCGGAGGAATCGAAACGCCAACGGCGTTCGGACTTAGCCTTGCAACGGCTGCTCGAAGACTCGCTCGGTCGAGGCGACTCCTTGCTCAGGTGGGGTAGTTTCGGTGAACTTGCCTCATCTTAGCCTTCATATAATAAATCACATAGAAAAAAGGTCCCACGGTCTGCTTAGAAGTCTGCTCAGCGTGCTTTCAAAATGACACTCGGTCCTTCGTCCCGTGGCTTGGGAGAAGGAAGTTGGCCTAAGTTGCTAAGTTGCCACAATGCTAGAATTAGCCTAAGTTATAGGCGTTGCCCGCGTGAATGCTTGATAAAGCATGTACGGCCCCGTCGTCCAAGGCATGGCATAGCCTTCGCCTGTCCCATGGTTTAAGTCGTGTTGCACGGCTTGTAGCTTAAGTCTAGGCACCCAAAAGGTTTGGTTGATCAAGTCGAGCGCGTGCACAACACTTCTCTCGATGCAAAGCTTGGCGTAGCCTTTGCTCATCAAGTCATTGCCCGAATAAGTTAGACAAGAGTTTTGCTGGGCTATCGAAGTCATAGCAAACACTATCCCCTATTGTCTGCGGTTGTCAAGTCACATAATCCCACGAGAACAAGGCTCGTCATATAAAGTATATGACTTGAATGATAGCTTCTCCTAGAGAACAAGGTCTGTCTAAGACACGAGCTACGGTAGGTTTACTGAAAAGCATGCCACGGGCAAAGGAAGTTCACAAGATTGGTTCCGCTACTAGGTAGTCTCGATAAGTCTCGATAAGGAAGTTCGCGAGATCGGTGCCGCTACTTGGGAGTCTCGATAAGTCTCGATAAGGATGCACACGAGATCGGTCCCGCTACTTGGGAGTCTCGATAAGTCTCGATAAGGAAGTTTACAAGATCGGTCCTGCTACTTGGGAGTCTCGATAAGTCTCGATAAGGAAGCACATGAGATCGGTCTCGCTACTTAGGAGTATCGATAAGCCTCGATAAGGAAGTTCACGAGATCGATCCCGCTACTTGGGAGTCTTGATAGAAAGTTAGAAAGCATGGTCATGAATAAGGAAGGACTTGATAGATCGAGTTGAGTCTTGCATGGTCATTGGACAACTTGCGCGCAAGGATAAATTCCTCGAGCGATCCCGGGGCGCCGGATTCGTGTCGACCTAGGAGGAATTGCAGATATTGTACGACCTTCATCGACGGTACGACTCGATTGAAGTGAACCATTATAATATAGGCTACGGGTCATTCGGTGGGAGTTCGTACCTCGCCACACGAATGGTCACCGTTGCAAAGATCCAGGATAGCTTGACATTGCTAGTGACCACTTATATAGATGTGTCGGCATAAGAGCGGCTACCCGCGTGTATGCCTTTGGATTGCGTCGAGTACTAGCAGGTTACGAGTTGGGTTAACAAGTTACGCCTATAGCAAGCGCTAACCTTGAATCGACATGGGTTAGGGTGTGCACGGTTGCATCACCAATCTAGAGCCTAAGAGTTGGCTATAGCAAAGATGCGTGCTTCGGCATAAATGTGGCCTCGTCTCGAGTTAAGTCAGGAAGGGCCGTAAGGCAAGTTGATTAAATCTGGTTGATACTTGGGAGGTACGACCTCGATCTTAAGGTAAGACCAAGTGTATTGGCACGACCAGCACGAGTCGCCCCTTGACGTCATTGGCATGAAAATGGCTAGAGGCACATAAAGAGAAGTAAAAGTCTTGGCACGGTCGAGTTGCATGAGTTTCTACTCGGCGAGACACTGCTTCGAATATATTGAAGTCACGAATAGAGTATAGCACGACCCTGTCGTTGCGCTGCCAAGTGTAGGCCAAGGCATCTTTGTCCTAAAATTGATCCTAAGGCAAGACTAGCATGACAATCAAAAAGGGATTAAGCTGCACAAAGTAAATGAACGTGTCAGTTTTATATGGGTGGGCGAGGAGCTCACTCCACTAGTACAGTTGTGTACTGACACCCACACAGTTTTTATGTGCAAGCACAGGTAGAAGCTCGTGGCGCAGAGCTCGTTTGGATGCGTCGAGGCATGGAGTTCCTTGGCGATTCGAAGCGTGCGGCCGCATGAAGTCAAGACTTATACGGGACATAATGTATGGACGTTGCCTTCCGAAGCATCCGCTAGCTCAAGTATTGTATCGAGAAGTGAGAGAGAGCAGAGTGACTTATAAAATGAGAGAAAAATTAGCTTGAGAGACTTGTAATAATGGCCTTGCTCCCCATTGTAATCTTATTGTTCAATCAATAAAGAGCACTTTTGAATAACTTGTGTTTTGCTTCTAAATTTTTGCTGCATATTCAATATTTTTGTTTGGGACTTCTGTGCGACGACCCCATCGCAGTCGCTGTAATCGACCGTTATGAAACTGCCTTGCACGAGCACAATCTAGGCTCGTACGGCATCACGTCTTAGCGAGGACGATCGCTCCTACGGGAGCAGGGCATGACATAATGGTATCAGAGCACGGCTTTACGTCCTTGGACTTCATGTCGATCTCTCAGTTTTGAAAGCTTATCGTTGATAAAGAAGTGTGCGCTCTCTCTCAAATGTCCCGCGGCATGTCCATACAATAAGTCTAAATATTTTCAAAAGCTCGTACAAGTGTTCAATCGAACGCATCGGTAGGCGATGGCCTTTGTGCCGAACGATGTCAAACTTGATTTGATAGAAAACACATGCTAAAGTTAACAAGTCGTGTACGTGCCTAAATAGTCATATGTCGACATTAGCAAGTGACCGTGCAAAATCAGAGTATAATCCATACGGGATAGCTATGTATACAGCCTTTTGGCTAAGTAGTGTCGCGTGTCGCCCACCTAGACTTTTTGGTGCAAACAAATAGCGAACGATGTTAAGTACCGCTCGGTTGGAAACGGAGATATACTTAGAGTGTATATCGATAGAAATACTATCGGACTAACGCTTACACATACACGGAAGATTGGTTTAGATTTTGAAAAATCGTGCGAACGACTTAGTGCGTCGAGACGACGTGAGCGATTACGCTAGAGATTCGTCGAACGAATCTGAAAGATGTTTTAGCGAATAATGCGAACGTGATTGTGGACAAAATTGGATGGCTCGAATCCTGAGTGGTGTATGGTCCGACTTGGAAATCATTCGAACAAAATTGAGGATTAGGGGTAACAACGCGTATGTCAGCGAGGCGATGCAATCGCGCAAAGCCTTAGAACGCATCACGCTTAGTTGGTCGTGACTTCGTATGTCCCGAACGAGATATTGTTCGGACAACTTGTGAATGGGCAACGCGAGTTAGGAAACGATATTGAATCATGATTCAGAACGATGAATAAAAATGAATGTCTTGATCGAGAAAACCTAGAGGATCGCACTTACGATTTCGGATTTGGTCGAATAGAATCGTAGTATATCCAATTCGGACAATAGCATCAGTTGCATGACTCGGAGTTCGTTGCAAAGGAAGATCGTCAGTTTACGTACATCATCGATGGTATTGAGGCGTATCAAAGATCGATGTGCGATAACTTGGGGGTACTCTGACTCGATGAATGATGATCGTGTAAAATATTATTGTTCCGATGGATGCTATACTCGGAATGTTGAAATGTGTCGAGGAAAAGATAGACTTGGCTCGAGGATTTTCTAGTTGAACGAATGACGGTCAGACTATCGAACTGAGATCTTGGCTTGGATGAAAATGAAATATTTGGATCGCTTCGACGATAACCACAACATTGACGTTCTTGTCTTATGCGAGCGCAACTCCAGCATCGCACATGCGTCACACCGGGTTAGGGCGATCATTCCGCGTGAGTGCTAGTATGGTGATTCATACAGCGGGGGTGATCGAGCTTGCATGGCGTGGCAATTTGATTGCTTCGACTTATGGTTTGATGCGAAGGTGGACTCGAGAATAACTCAGTGTGCTTGATGATTGAACTTGAAGATTGAGTAGGTCCAATCCACGTATCGAGAATAAATTAATCTAGACTCAAGCAAGAGTTACGCTCCAATAAGGACGATTATCCTGCGAGAACGTGGCATGGTGATTCATGTCCAACGTAGATAATCGAACTTGCATGAGATTGGGGCATAACAAATTATTTTGCTAGACGACCTCGCAATCGAATACATGAATTGGTTAGAATTGGTGAATTGAACGGATTCGAATTTACGCAACGTATGCCTTGATGCGAATTAGGTGATCATGCTCGATGTGTAGAAATCTGAGTGACACAAGCTTGGATAGAAAACCCTGTATTATCGAGTTTGGTTTGACCCTAGGATTGGGGTCAGTATTGGCATTATTATTGGGGAACTATGATTCCAATCCTGATATTGAATTTAGCCTTGAGAAATGGCCTAGCAGGTTAGACGAGACGTCCATGTTGCAAGAGTTAGCATCGGAAGATTGATCTTGATGATTGGTATGGATGGATAGAATGATTCTAGAGTATAAAATACCCCTCACGAGGTTCGACTGGCATGCATATATTTCAGGGATGCCTGAATATGTGCACGATGCGACTCGAGTGAAAATGATAAATTCTTTATCATGCGGCTTGGCTAAAATACATATATTTTGGAGACGCCTGAAATATGTGCACGATCCAATCAAGTGATGCGTTGAATTCAAATACGACTTGAGGAATGGAAAAGTATCAAGGAATATGAAATTGTGTTGTAAAGAAACTGATAGTAGTACGAGCGTGGCTCGGATTGAGAAAACACATAGGTGAAGTGTATACGATAGTCCTTGGATTAAAGTGGTCTAAAAGTAAGTACTCAGTTAGTTTTGAGGACGAAACTTTTTCAGAGTAGTGTATGATGTAGTTCCCCGTCCCGCTGAGTCAATCGGAGGAATCGAAACGCCGACGCCGTTCGGACTTAGCCTTGCAACGGCTGCTCGAAGACTCGCTCGGTCGATGCGACTCCTTGCTCAGGTGGGATAGTTTCGGTGAACTTGCCTCATCTTAGCCTTCACATAATAAATCGCATGTTTTCAACTTGCACAAGTTAGGCTTGATAATAAAAGAGACGCATCCACATAGCTAAGAGAATAATTCCGACGGGTCGGAATGTGTTAGAACATGGAAAAAAGGTCCCATGGTCTGCTTAGAAGTCTGTTCAGCGTGCTTTCAAAATGACACTCGGTCCTTTGTCCCGTGGCTTGGGAGAAGAAAGTTGGCCTAAGTTGCTAAGTTGCCACAATGCTAGAATTAGCCTAAGTTATAGGCGTCGCCCGCGTGTATCACGCCCCAAGACCAGAATACTGGCAAGTGGGGACGGACATGGCCAGCTACACAATACCAAAGTGCACCAGTACTCTGAAATCACGTATAAGCTGTCAAGACATGGGGGTTACTTCTACAAGCCAACAGTCGATCCTAGGTTAAGACAATCCTAGGTATCTCAATCACATACAATTATACAAGGTACAAGAAGTATGATCATCAGATATACAATAGTAAAGCGTCCCAAACCATATATATATTGATGATCATGAAGCTAGTAATACAAAATGGAGAAACTAGCAAGAATATTAGTCATACATGATAGCTCTAGCTGCAGTCTAGAATACGCACATCATGTTAATGTCCGTAGGCTAAATGTCAAGGACCAAAACACGAGCTAAACACGTGCTCGGAGGCTAAACGCCATAAAAGAATAATGTACATAACCAGTGGGAGAATAAAATGAGAAACCCACTTGGGTACTCTGGTGCTCTGGATGGTCACCGTCGAGTAGATGGTGCGGAAGATCCTCTGGGCTTCTCTATCAGATTTGGCCAAACAAAACCAGTAGGGTCAGACCCCCAATAGCAAGTACCACAAAGGAAGCCAAACTATGAACTAAAACCAGCAATCACTAACATCAACAATTAGAGAAATAAATAAGTAAGGGCAGATCGAGACTCATGCACTACCAATGCACTTATTCCGAACATAGAAAGACAATAAGTAAGCATCTTAGAGCATAAAGTAATTATCATGTGGCATAATGTAAACTGTGGACTTGTGAATTAAACAGAGAACTTGTGACATAGCTAAACCATGTAAGAGAAATGGTACATACGAACATGTACGGTAAGTGGAACATGTGAGCATGTTAGATAACTGAGACTTGTGAGCATGTAAGAATTATAGAAAGACAATGATAAGTGGACTTAGGAACTAATTCGGAAGTCAAGTTACAACCCTTAAACCAAACAAGGACCTGGGTTGTAACCCTTCTCCTGAACAGAACTTAGTCTCTAATCATTGTGCAGCATAAGGATCATGTAGAACATGTGAGTACTAAATAGGACGATAAGTGATAGGATAACTTAGGAACCATTCCGGAAGCCAAGTTACAATCCGTAAACCAAACAAGGACCGGGGTTGTAACCTTTCTCCTGAATAAAACTTTATCTCCGACCATTTATCGATGAAAGTAATCATAAACCATAGTATACTGAAATAAACATGTGGACACTGCCTAGACAAAACTAGAATGGACTGGACTGACTCTATCCATCAATCACGGCCAAACAATGAGTACGGCTTGATACATTAGCTAACTAGGGTTATCATAAGCCTTGTTACTAGCAAGATGTAATGAGGTATCCCTATGGCTACAAGCCCTGCAGACTATCCAGACACAAGTTACAAGGATTTATAGTGGATACATCGCCCAGGAGACAAATATATCCCATGTACATATAATAGTGGGTACATCGCCCAGGAGACAAATGTACCCTAAGAGAGTTATTAGATGACTTGGGGGTGCAACACATGACAGTGTGCATATTACTTATTTTATGAAGTGCCCCACATGACAGTGGGCTGGAAATGTGCCCTACTCGTCGGCAGGCTACAAGTCCATCAGAGAAGGCGCCCAGATAACGAGATTGCTTGTAGCCGAAATACCTCCCTATATGAACTAATTGATCAATCTAGTCATTAATCCTAGCCAGATTCAGTATGAATCCCTGATCGTGGGAAATCAGGAATTCATGTCCTAGACATGATGCAATACAGAACATGTAGCTTGTACAAACACACTCAAGAGAAACACCCACGGTGTCCAAATCATTCATTACTTGTAAGCCAATAAAGCCGTCGTAACAGCATTTATGGTTCATGTCATGTCATATCATGTTACTTGTCTGGAGTGTACCACGACGGGTTACTATCATGTTAAGAGTACTTGTTAGGGTGCGCCACGACGGACCACAATCATGTTAAGCAAAGAAGTGACATGTAACTTGAGTGCACCGCAACGGGTCACTATCGTGTTAAGCAAAGAAGAAAGACATATATTATGAGTGCCCCACCACGGGTCACTATCATGTTAAGCAATCATAGACGTAAGAAAGCTTGTAGATAGATCTTGATAAAAGGTACATCATAACATATGAGGAGGAATAAATGAGGTAACTACTTGGCCTAAAATACCAATTGAATCTGTGCTAGTGTTAAGGGTATGAGAGGGGTACAATCATTCTCGAACTGTACAATATTATCAAATCATGTTAAGAAATTCATTTATTAAAGAAATATCAAGCTATTTAGTAGGGTCGTCGCAATTTAGGACAAGATAGAAAACATGCAATGCAATCATAAGCTCCATATCAAGAATGAAAGAAACTTGCATAAAATAGTTGGTAATATATTCTTGAAGCCAAGGAAAAGATCTACAACTTTAACGTTGGGAGTTGGAAGAAATTCTGGCCACAAATCAGCCAAATAGGACATAAAATAGCCAAAAATAGCCAAAATAGACACTATGCAAGCCATGCGACACTATTCATCCATGCGGCACTATGCAAGCCTGCGGCACTATGCAAGCCATGCGGTACTATGTAACCATGCGACACTATGTAAGCCTGCGACACTATTCATTATGCGGCAATATTCATCCATGCGGCACTATGCATCCATGCGGCACTATGCAAGCCATGAGGTACTATTCATTTCTGTGGCACTATTCATTCCATGCGGTACTATTCATTCCTACGGCACTATTCATCCATGCAGTACTATGCAAGCCTGCAGCACTATACAAGCCATATGGCACTATGCAAGCCATGTGGCACTATGTAAGTCATGTAGCACTATTCATGCCTACGGCACTATTCATCGTCCCTGCCAGAATCAGGAAATATGACATAGAAGATGTCCAAATCTTATTTGACCATAACTTCTTCAAAATAAGTCGAAATCTAACTTTTCAAAGGTCTATTTTGGGTAAAATCTAATTCTCTACAACATAGAACAATCAAACCTTGAAAATATTGAAGTTTAGTAGATCAAAACCCAAGAAAATCGAAAAGGTTATAAACTTAGATCTACAAAAATTTATCCACCAAAATAAAAAATACCAAGTTCTAAAGAAACTTAGAATCATGTAAGGAATAGTTTAGAACAAACAAAATAATATTTGTCCAACATTTGGCAAGATGTACTTGCCTTAGGTCGGAGGAAGATGAAAAGGATGAAGATGAAGAGAAATAAAATAATGGAAGAGAGAGAGAGAGAGAGAGAGAGAGAGAGAGAGAGAGAGAGAGGAGTTAGGGTTTTATATAAAACCCTTTTCATCTCAAACTAATCCAAACCAAGTTGAACCAACCCAAATTAAACCAAGTCAAGATCAAACCAAGATTAGCTAGTTAAGACAAGTCACAATATGGGTCAGAATTCTGTACACGTATACTGAAAATACGTAAAACGAAAAATGGGGGTGACAGCATAAATGCTTGATAAAGCATGCACGACCGCGTCGTCCAAGGCATGGCATAGCCTTCGCCTGTCCCATGGTTTAAGTCATATTGTACGGCTTGTGGCTTAAGTCTAGGCACCCAAAGGTTTGGTTGATCAAGTCGAGCGCGTGCACGGCACGTTCTCTCGATGCAAAGCTTGGCATAGCCTTTGCTCGTCAAGTCGTTGCCCGAATAAGTTAGACAAGAGTTGTGCTGGACTATCGAAGTCATAGCAAGCACTATCCCCTGTTGCCTGCGGTTGTCAAGTCACATAGTCGCACGAGAACAAGGCTCGTCATATAAAGTATATGACTTGAGCGATAGTATCGCCTAGAGAACAAGGTCTGTCTAAGGCACGAGCCACGGTGGATTTAGTGAAAAGCATTCCACGGACAAAGGAAGTTCACGAGATCGGTCTCGCTACTTGGGAGTCTCGATAAGTCTCGATAAGAAAGTTCATGAGATCCGTTCCGCTACTTGGGAGTCTCGATAAGTCTTGATAAGGAAGCACACGAGATCGATTCCGCTACTTGGGAGTTTCGATAAGTCTCGATAAGAAAGTTCACGAGATCGGTCCTATCACGCCTCGACCCAGAATCACCCGAATCATCGTCCTCGCAGGGGGTGTGATACCGCACGAGCCTGGAGTGGCGCTCGTGCAAGGCAAGATGACAAGTTTTCAAATGGTTATCTTTGAGTTGAACAATAACAACGAAAGGAAAACAGAGTATACGAAACAAATCTCTTTATTGATATTCGAAATCAGATTACAAAGGCTTTGATAGCCCAACGGAATTTGCCAGATTGGCTACAACACTCATGTTCTCTCTTGCCCACAAAGGATTTTTCCATTTTATACATCATGCCTTCTATATCTCGGCCGCATCAATCCTGTCGCGAGTTCGAGCGTCAAGCGATCGCACGCTTCAATACGCTTCGGCATTCCAAGCCTCAACGCGTTCAAGCAACGCTTCGCCGCGGGCAATCCATTCCCTGCACCCTGCATGAAGCTGGTGGGAGATCAGTACGTTCGTCCTCGCATGTACTGAAGCAAAGATCTTCTTTCCAAACCGATATTTTAATATTTATGTTGAATCATGCAACTTAGCTTATGATCTTGCTATGTTCTCCTTAGGGTCAATTTTATGGCATATTCGAAGGCGTAAAGCATGTTATCATAGCAAGCATGTTATCAAATTGAATAGGCAAGCAAGCAAGCATTCTCGTGTTTGATTCGTGGCGCAACTCTTACTAAGTCGACGCACTCGCCCTTGCTCCGACGCAAGGTGAATACGCCCATCCATTTTTTCCTGTCATGTTATAAGTGCCTTCTATTCAGAATCCGTCCATGCAGGATATACGCATACCTTGCACTTCCAAACCCATCGCCCTTATCTATATGAAGGTCACTAGCTTTTCGGGCTAGAATGGACTTATATTTATCGAATCGAAACATAAGACGATGTTAACTCCGTGCGGTTGCTAACCAACATCGGAGGCCACCGAAATAATCGTAGCAAGTGGCTTATCACATTCACCAGAAGGTCGCTACCCTTCTAAATAAAGTGCACCAACAATACCGAAAACGAATCCCTCCTAGGCCGAACGGTCCCAGCGCCCTGGTGCGCCACGTTCGAGGGAATATCCATGCACGGGCTTTTATATCTTTAAGTCCATTTGACTATGCAACGAATCGTATCTTTCATACAACCAAACATGTTCGCTTATCTCTATTTCAATTGGCACAACGCCCGAATGTTCTCATCGAACGCCCGAAGGCCCCGAACATTTTGAAGGGCACCATGCCGCATTATCATCTCGTATTTCTTTCGTTAACTTTCTATGTTCTTATGTTTCATACTTCGTTTCAATGTTCAATGGCATTATGCCTCAACTCAATGTTCATCAACCGAACGACCCGAAGGTCCCGAACACCTTTCGAGGCATTATGTCATATCCGATAGTTCCGTCACATTCATGCCACAACTGTATTTTTTTGCAACGAAGCCATCTTTTATTATCCCGTGCACGTAGGCACGTTTCAACCGTATTCCGATGTTCTATGACTTAGCATTCAATGTCCGTGGCTTGTGCGCTAGGGCGCTCGCCTATTGTCTTTCAATGTTCTAGCCGTTCTAACTCGTACGCGAAGGCACGGTATGGTTCGTGCACTAAGGCACTCGCCGAGTACAGTTATCCTATATTCTTGCGGCTTGCGCACCGAGGCGCTCGCCTTTACAATATCCAATGTTCTATAGCGACTCGTACGTTTGCCGTACGATTCATTTCAATTGTTCTATCTAGTGTTTGATACGCACTACGTTTATCTCTCTATCGAGCCACGCCCGTGGCGTTGATAGGTTAACTCAGAATACAATGATATATTTGACTTATCGAATAAAGGAGTAAAAAGAAGTCAATCCTCCCACCTTGAGTCGATACGCCTTTATCGTTTCGCCGAGTCGATGCAGCTCGATTTCATAACTTTGTTGTACGGCCACTCTCCTGACTTAGCCATTCGAGCACTTCGTGCTTATTGAATTATACGTCCGATTTGCCTTAGCGTGCCAACGCTTCTGTCCGTCGCAAGGCGACGATTTGCTTTCACAGACCCCTTACTGAATAAGGCAAAAGATCGACCTCTAACATTTCAGCGTAAACGTATAGCCTGCACATGAAACCAACTAAAATCAATACTTGCATCGATTCGGACTTGCGCCTTGGTCGATTCGATTTCTTAGAATCTTTGAGCCGTCTCAACGCACTTATCCTTCGAGGCAACGCGACGCTTTGCATCGATTCACTCGATGTATTCTTTGGGACAAGGCAACTCTTCGCATCGACTTAGTTCGATGCGTTGCTTGGGACAACTTAACACTTGTATCGTTATTACTCGATGCGTTCCTCGGGTCGATACATTTCTCGGGACAACGTAACTTTTATATCGATTCGCATCGATACGCAATCGGATCAACGCTACTCTTCGAGTCAACGACTCAGCATAATGCACCGTACGGAGCGGAGCATTACATAATATACCACTCAAAACAAGGTTCGTCCCGAACCGAAACCAATACTAAATTTCCAAGGGTTTTATTAGATCGTTCCACGATCTCGTCTCACTATCGTTTGGATCGTACAACTTAGTTTGGAATCATACATATATTTTAGGCGTCCCACCAATATATATATTTCAGCCAAGCTCAGTTGTAAGATATCGGAACAATGTAAACACGTAACTCCTTATTCTCAATAACTTGCCGTCTCGTATTCTCGATCGGACTTGGGCTCTACCATAAGTTCTCTCGCAATTCTATTGCATATGCATATTGATACATACGCGATCCGCCGACAAAAGTCAAGGCACACGATGCGATTCAAAATTTGCATTTCTTACCTTGTATGTTTTATCGGGGCTATCAATTCTACGCTTCGTGTCAAGCCGTCGCGCATCCGATCACAACGAGTCTCCGCAATGCCTTGCGTTCGGCGTCACTATCCAACGATTTCTGATGTTTCACTTCATATCCTATCTCGACATGATTCTCTTTTGTTGACTTGCAAAAGCATCAACATTCAGGACTACGTCCGCTAGGTGACTTACCTAGACACCATGCTCAAATTCTTCCGACGCAACTTTAAATTGACATTGCACAAAGGCCACAATCTATCCGACACAAAGTTTATATCAAGGCGACGGTGCTCAAGACAACGATCGCCTTTTACATTCGATTCCTAGCGAGTAGGAATTCGCTAGCCAAATTCCCAACTTATCCATCTCGCAACGTCGAATATAAGTTCAATTCACACAAGCTCAATTGCAAGGTGAATCCGAATCTAACGACATGACTCGTAAGTCATTCCCTTATCGTTCCCTCTCGTACATCGCACGATTCTCGCAATCGCCTATCCGAATCACCAAGTTCGTTGGTGAATTTCTAGTTTGATCGTCGACCAACATAACCATTCAAATATTCATCCGACGAATACTCAAATCTAACTATATTATTCAATCGAAAGTTGTTTCAACAATTCTCGATCGCCTAGACTTATAGTCAACATGCACCACGTTGTATTTGTTATCGACGCAAATCTCATATGCGATATCGCATGGGTCATCTTACGGTCTGCAGCGTTCAATTTGATTTGGCGGTCAAGTCTTCTAGGGTCAGCTGCCCCGAAGCTACGCTTGATAATTGTGGATCATCACCGAAGGACAGTTTTACTACGAACCATGCTATATCTTATTTCGGAGCCAAATCACGTTCCGACGATTTTTATACGACTACCCAAATTCGTACATAACCATTTCTATCGGCGCAACTGATGCGCAACTATCCTCCGAGTAAAGTCATACACGGCCGTCGATGATTCCGCAATTTACGAAATATCTACTCGTATCGAGTTCGATTCTATCTTATTTCGCAGTCGACACACGAGATGCTATACACATCGAGCAATCGTCGATGACTTATAGTCTCGTCTTTGATCAATCACAAAATTTACGATCAACCAAGTTCGTTCATTCTCGTATCGTTACTTACAAAATTTCATAGCACGAGGCACACTCTATTTTGTATTCTCACCTCGCTTACGTTTTCTTACGTATCGATCTCGATACGCCGTATCCATTTCGATAACGTAAGGGTCAACTTTGAATCCGTTTCAACGTCAACTTAACTCGCATCGCATACATCCAAGTTCGCAACGAACTTTTCCATACGCATTGACTCGTTCTCCGATTTGCCGCATCCCGCTATACTTCGATCGCGTAACTGAGTTACCGATTATCCAACATCGAACCCTCAAGTCATACGATCTCGCCCTCTAAGTTTCGCGTGTTTTCAGTCGTACTCAAATGAGTTTCGCCGCAATGTAACCAACTATTTCTTAGGCACGATTACCTGCGTCAACCAACTTTCTTACCGAAGTCGCACATCATGTGATTCGATTGTAATTCATATCGCCCCACATTTTCATCGAGCTCGCAAGTCGTGCGGTTCGATTTTAATGTTTCGAGTTTCCTATCCCGTCGATTCGATTGTTGCCTCAAGGCATAATCGTTTCGCTAGTTCCCGTCATTCGTCCGACACATAAACTTTTCAATCGACGTATCGTTCAATGTTACAAGTCACGCCATACCGTTCTAACCGAGCATCGAAGAACACTTGCATCAATATGCCGTCGTACAAATTCTCATTCGAGACTCGGTGCTATCCCGTCCGTTGCGGACAAACCTTCCGCAATTCTCACAAAACGTCGATGCAATTTATCGCACAAATGGTATTACATATACCACTCGGAATTGAGCCATTTTATTGCATCGGTGGTATGCCATATACCATCCGGAAATCAAGTTACTTCCGTCGTAACTTACTCTTTACGAACCAACGATCTCTTCCGACTCACGATTTCCGCAATGATCGTGCTTGATCACAACCGTAACTTTGATTAATCAAAATCCAACGTAACTCGGCCAATGCATTCATTTGCCAACGCAAGATCGGTGCGCAACCGAACCGATTTCGTTTTTCGATTTATAACTTTTGTTTTCTTCCGTTGCATCTTGTGCAAAATTTCATTCTCGATATCCGTTGCACTTCGTGCAGCGATTACTTTGATACGCGTTGCACCACGTGCAATAATTTTACTTTTGACATACGTTGCACCACGTGCAATATTTTACTTTTAATACGCATTGCACATCGTGTAACGATTTATTTCCGATATTTACCGTACCTCGTGCTTTGATTTATTCTCGAAACGTATTGCACATCGTGCAACATTTCCTATCCGATATTCAAAGTCAATGCTCAAATCCGTTTCAACACATTCGATATTGACTTACCGCTTTTCATCGCAAACGCACATTCGAAATTGATATGTGAATCTGTTCGACACATTCCATATCAACTTTCATTTCTTTTCAATGCATCGTTTACAATCAACACGTGGCAATTGCTGCAGCAACATTCCACAACTATCATTGTATCGATGCAACCAACATTTCTCGTATCGTTCGTTGTAAACAACGAATATCTCAAACCACAATTCACGACGTGTTGCATCTACGGCAACAAATTCTCGAATTCATATCTCGCAACTTGTTGCACTTGCAGCAACAAACCTTTTTTGACTTTTCCAACTAACACCATGTAATTTCCAAACAACACGCGGCAAAATTACATAATTTGCATTAGACTTATTGTATGGAACATCCAGTGCGGCATCGAGTAGAGTCAAGAGTGATTTTGATTGGTGGTGGACAACTTTTAGAACTGAAATGAAGCAAGCGTCCAGAGAAAATTGAGCCTAGAGCTCTGATACCAATTTGTCACGCCCCGACCCGGAATTACCCGAATCATCGTCTTCGCAGGGGGCGTGATGCCGCACGAGCCTGGAGTTGCGCTCGTGTAAGACAAGATGACAAGTTTTCAAATGGTTATCTTTGAGTTGAACATTAACAATGAAAGGAAAACAGTGTATACGAAACAAATCTCTATATTGATATTCAAAATCAGATTACAAAGGCTTTTGATAGCCCAACGGAATTTGCCAGATTGGCTACAACACTCAAGTTCTCTCTTGCCCACAAAGGATTTTACCGTTCCATACATCATGCCTTCTATATCTCGGCCGCATCAATCTTGTCGCGAGTCCGAGCGTCAAGCGATCGCACGCTTCAATACGCTTCGGCATTCCAAGCCTCAACGCGTTCAAGCAACGCTTCGCCGCGGGCAATCCATTCCCTGCACCCTGCATGAAGCTGGTGGGGGGTCAGTACGTTCGTCCTCGCATGTACTGAAGCAAAGATCTTCTTTCCAAACCGACATTTTAATATTTATGTTGAATCATACAATTTAGCTTATGATCTTGCTATGTTCTCCTTAGGGTAAATTTCATGGCATATTCGAAGGCGTAAAGCATGTTATCATAGCAAGCATGTTATCGAATTGAATAGACAAGCAAGCAAGCATTCTCGTGTTTGATTCGTGGCGCGACTCTTACTAAGTCGACGCACTCGCCCTTGCTCTGACGCAAGGTGAATACGCCCATCCGTTTTTCTCTGTCATGTTATAAGTGCCCTCTATTCAGAATCTGTCCATGCAGGATATACGCATACCTTACACTTCCAAACCCATCGCCCTTATCTATATGAAGGTCACTAGCTTTTCGGGCTAGAATGGACTTATATTTATCGAATCGAAACATAAGACGATGTTAACTCCGTGCGGTTGCTAACCAACATCGGAGGCCATCGAAATAATCGCAGCAAGTGGCTTATCACATTCACCAGAAGGTCGCTACCCTTCTAAATGAAGTGCACCAACAATACCGAAAACGAATCCCTCCTAGGCCGAACGGTCCCAGCGCCCTGGCGCGCCGCGTTCGAGGGAATACCCATGCACGGGCTTTTATATCTTTAAGTCCATTTGACCATGCAACGAATCGTATCTTTCATACAACCAAACAAGTTCGCTTATCTCTATTTCAATTGACACAACGCCCGAATGTTCTCATCGAACGCCCGAAGGCCCCGAATATTTCGAAGGGCACCATGCCGCATTATCATCTCGTATTTCTTCCGTTAACTTTCTATGTTCTTACGTTTTATACTTCGTTTCAATGTTCAATGGCATTATGCCTCAACTCAATGTTCATCAACCGAACGACCCGAAGGTCCCGAATACCTTTCGAGGCATTATGTCATATCCGACAGTTCCGTCACATTCATGCCACAACTGTATTTTTTTGCAACGAAGCCATCTTTTATTATCCCGTGCACGTAGTCACGTTTCAACCGTATTCCGATGTTCTATGACTTAGCATTCAATGTCCGTGGCTTGCGCGCTAGGGCGCTCGCCTATTGTCTTTCAATGTTCTAGCCGTTCTAACTCGTACGCGAAGGCATGGTATGGTTCGTGCACTAAGGCACTCGTCGAGTACAGTTATCCCATGTTCTTGTGGCTTGCGCACCGAGGCGCTCGTCTTTGCGATATCCAATGTTCCATAGCGACTCGTACGTTTGCCGTACGATTCATTTCAATTGTTCTATCTAGTGTTCGACACGCACTACGTTTATCTCTCTATCGAGCCACGCCTGTGGCGTTGATAGGTTAACTCAGCATACAATGATATATTTGACTTATCGAATAAAGGAGTAAAAAGAAGTCAATCCTCCCACCTTGAGTCGATACGCCTTTGTCGTTTCGTCGAGCCGATGCTGTTAGCCCAATGATTATATCATGTTTTTGAATATGGCTAATCAATTAAGTTTAACATAATGACATCACTAATATTCATGTAATTACTATCATGTTGTTACTTAAACTTAGCATGTCTAATATTAGCATTGTCCTAAATGTTCTATATCATATTGCTATGCTTGTATCATATTGGTTTTGTTTGTCTAACATGTATTTGTAGACATGCAGTAAGCATGATCAAGCTTTGTCAAACCAGGACATATGCAATAGAGAATTATTGATGGGCCAAAGACGGCGTCATACAAGAAGCTTTCTCTGAACCGAAAGGTATTCAGATTTCCAGATCTGTTTATCTTTGGACGACCGCCGTTAGTGAAAAAGGCGTCTTCAAGTCTGTTCAAATATTTGAAGAAAGGCATCATCAAAGGGCTCTTGGTTTTCCTATTTTCATCAATGTATTTTTCATATTTATTGAGTCTAGGAATACGATGTACACTGCATCGTACTGGCAAATAGGCTACCCAAGAAACGTTTTCAAAATACCCTTTCGTTTTGAAAACAAGCCCACTTACAAAAGCCCAATCTACTTCCTAACTGCCTGACTTTTCAAAAAGCCCAAAAACTAATTTGTAAAAACCCTGACAGAACTCCAACAGAACTCAAGGAGAACTCGGCCAGAATTCGGCCAGAGTTCGGCCAGAGTTCGGTTAGTGAACGTTGCTTTTTGAACTTGGTCTTCCTGCAGTTACGGATCCCACCGAGATTTTCTCATAGAGTTCTGCCCGAATTCTGCCCGAATTCTGTCAGAATTCTGCCTTTGGAAAAACTATAAATAGAGAAGGATTTCGATCATTTCAACACACCAATTCACTTTCATATCTCTTCTCTATCAGCCTACTACTTCTTCCAAAGTATTCTTAGCTTTCAATTTCAGATCCCAAGCCAGTTACAATCCTCTAGTCGATTTGCCAGTGCGGTACGGTCTAGAAGTTTCAGAGTGGTTGTAATCGGAGGCTTGATTGAAGTTACACACTTCACAATTGAAGTTGGTCGAGTACTTCGGATCAAAGCTCGCGTTGTAGAAGTTGCAAGAACTTCGGATGAAAACTTGTGGTGATTTTCCATAGTGGATTCAACTGGAAGCTAGAGTTCTTCCGACTGGACTAGTCCTCAACAGAGGAAAACCAGTATACATCCTTGTTTTTGCGTTTGCTCTCTACTCTCTATTTTTCATTTACATATCTGTGATATATTATCTATGATCTTGTTACTAACATTTTTAAATAGTTAATTTCCGCTGCCTACTCTATTCACCCCCCTCTAGAGTATTGCGCTTTACAACTCGTTCCTACAATCGGTCCTACAATTGGTATCAGAGCCAGTGCTACAACTAGAGAGCGGGTGCTTGGTATATAGATATTGCTGCTCATACCAATTGCTCCTACAATTGGTATCAGAGCCAGCGCTGCATCGAGAGGTATTATATTCTGATCCCAATTGTTCCTACAATTGGTATCAGAGCAGGTTCGCTCTATAGAGTTATCAAAGCCAGTGCTCCATCAAGAGGAATTATATTCTGATCCCAATTGCTCCTACAATTGGTATCAGAGCGGGTTATACAGGTAAAGCGAGGTAACATTGCTATTATCTTCTTATTTATTATAGCTATTACATAGATCACAGTATCACATATGGCAAGTATGTACTTCACAACTGAAGAGCAATCCTCAAATAGACTTCCACTATTTGATGGAACAAACTATAGCTATTGGAAGACACGGATGAGCTTCTACTTGAAGTCTCTAGATTTTGACTTATGGTCAATTGTTGTCACCGGCTACAAAAAGCCTACTGTCACTTCTATTCTTACTTCCTCTATAATCAATAAGCCTTATTATAGTTACACGGATGAAGAGAAGAAGTTAGCTAGCCTTGATGCAAAAGCTATGCATATGTTTTATTGTGCTGTAGACACAAATGTATTCAATCTTATTTCTACTTGCACAATATCTCATAAAATTTGGAAAGTTCTTGAAGCTACTTATGAGTGCAGGTATGAAAGCAAAGCTAGCAACTCCAGAGAGAAGGATAATCTTCATAATGATGCAAATATTTGTATGACGAAATTTAGATTTAAAGTACAGCATCATCCCTTATACGAAGAAGAGCTTGTATGTGAAAACTACAAGAAGATAGACCACATCCAAGAAGATTGTACTACTACAAGAAAGGAGAGTCACTACGAACAATCAAATGAAGGAAGATCATCGGGCATATGGTGTGAAAGCGAAGCAAGCGTTTCTGAAGAAGAAGAAGAAGATGATGAAGAAGAAGAGAGACCTCATCAAGCTGCAAATTTATGCTCAATGGCATTATCTAACGAGGTACAAAATATTTCTTTTTCTGGAGAGAGTGAATTTTCTTATGATGATTTATCTGATGCTTTCAGTGATCTGTTAGAAGAACACAAGAAAGTATTAGATAAATATAAGCAAGCTAGAAAGGATATTCGATCCTATAAGCGTGAGATTGAAAAGCTTACTTGCTTATTGAATGATGCTAGAGATACTTCTACTTCTGATAATTCTACTGAGATTTCTACACTGAAGTTTAGATTGCATGAGGCACTTGATTGCATTGAGAAAAGCACTCAAGAAAATGCTAAACTTAAGGAGGAATTAGAATCAGAAAAGAAGAAGTATTCTATTGCTTCATGTAGAATTGATGCTCTCTCTGCTACGTATGATGAGATCTGTGCTAACTCTAAAAAGTTAGAGATTAGACTGGGAAAGCAGGTAGTACAACCTACGACTCAGTCTAACACAAGACACTTAGCACATCACAAAGTCACACACGACAGATCATATAGAAAGGAAGCAAGCAAAGCTAAAGCTTCACACAACCATGCTTTCTCTTACATGTATCCACGCACATCATATCACACTACTGCACATTCTCATACTACTACACATAGTACTAATGTTAATTCTTTCTGTCATTATTGTGGTATGAATGGACATGTTTCTAATCATTGTCAAATTAGAAAACTTGTTGATATGAACTTATGCAAATGGGTTCCCAAAGCTAACAAATGTGGATCCAAGTATTGGATACCAAAGTCTTCACCTAATATTGCAGGTGAAGCTTCTTATATCAAATAGAACCATGGAACATGTTAGTGATTGCAAAGCTACAAAGGTCATCTTCCATGCAATTGCACCAACAGAAGTGTGGTCACTAGAACCACTTCGGTAACATGCTTTCTAAATAGTTCTTAATATTTAGCATGTTCTTATTGATTTTTTCATATTAGCTTTCATTGATGTCTTTTAAATTGTTTATTGTTTGAATCAATGTGAGACATAATCCTAGCTTGACTAGCTGTTTAGCTCAAATGTTTAGTTCACACTATATAGTGTTTATTTTCTAGTAGTGTGACACATTTGTCTATGTATACTCTTTATTTTAGTTTTATCCTTGAAGCATGCATATCACTCTAGTCTATTGGAGCTTAATTTTGTTTTGGTTAATATGTTTTTGACTCTCTGTATTTAAAATATTTTTAATGGTCACTTCTTACCGATTTGTCTTTAACATGTCATATTTACTTTGATCAGTATTTTGTGAGTATGTATGTTTATATATTCACTATTGATTCTCATATTTTATTTTGATTAATTTCTTATGAATCAATTACATCTTTGTCTGACAAAGTTTATTTATATATGTTTTTGATGCTTGTTAATGATACATACATAATTCATTTTCATTTATATATTGCTGATATGTTTTTTATATTATATAAATATCTTTGTGGGGATATATGAGTTAAGTTCAAGTTCTATATTATTTTAAAAAGTAATTTCAAACTGGTGCTTATCTCATACTTAAGCTATTGATTACTTTGAACAAATTTATGTTCTTATCTTTATTAGCTTCTTCCTCAAAGCCTCTTTTAATAATGTATGTTTTTCTTGGCTTTTTGGTTGACATTTTTGATACATGATATTTTTTACATATCTAGATCTTGATAAACCATTCCTTGGGTATTTACTTTTAGGAATTCTGGATTTTGATGTTGTTCGATGATACTGCATATATTCCTTTGAATCTAAGTTCTTAAGAGTAGAAATCATTTTAGGAACAAGCCGAAAGGGTCCTTCTGTCATACAGGTGTAAATAGCCTGAAGCGATACGGTGCACTAGTCTTCGGACTACCGCTAGCTGGGAACCGGCCCCTACAGCTAACCCGAAGTGATCAATACTTTATAGACTTAAGATTTATTAAGGTCTACTTGCAACTATCGTCTAGTTCTGGATCCAAGGTACTGAACCCAGTCTCCTAGGTTCCAGAATACATCAACGTATCTAGGTTCTACATTTTGTTTTACAAATGTTTTTATATTGTTACCCAATGATTTAGTAGCACATATGGATAAATATAATTTATACATCTTATACAGTATGCTACATTGTTCTAGATTTTTTTTCAAGTCCATAGAATATAATTGATTTCATATTGCACTAATTTTTTCTTAAATCCTTGGTTATTAAAGAAGAGATTTATTTTGGGTACACGCCTACAAAAGGTCTGTCTGTCACCACGACTACGGTCGAAGCGAAGCGGTAGTTAAGTATTCCCCGGTGAACCTCCGTTAGCTGGGACAGTACCTCTACAGCTAACCCAAGATTGATCGACGCTTTTTAAACTAAAGATTTATTGAGATCTAGTTGCAATTATTATCTGATGGATTTTGAATTTTAGATTTGATGAATAATATTCTCTCTTTATATTTTCACAAAAGGTAGCATATGTTGATCTATCTTGTCGATTATGAGATTCTATAGCATAGATCAATTTATGTCATCTTTTGACTTATACGATTATTCATCATGCAAATTTGAAATATCCTTTGATTGTTTTATTTTTAGTTTAATATTCATTTAATGTTCATTTAATGGATATTAATGTTCATTTAATGGATATTTCTTCTTTTGTCTAAAGATGATTGTTTTTCGTATTCATGACTAATCATTGAATATTATGATATTGTGATTTCATCTTTAGCTTGTGTAATATTCGTAATATTAATGATTTTGAGCTTGATATTATTATTTTCTTATTCAAGTTACTTACTGTCTATAACAGTAATTCTTTGCGGGAAGAAGTCAAGCAAATTGAATCTTTCTCTCAAAGCGTTTATTTTCTTTAAACCTTACGGTTGTCAGGTGGACACCGTGCTAAGATTTTAAAAGGAAAGAAATGAACTTTGATAAGAAGACCTAATATTTTTGAATTAATTTTCTACTTCTGGAAATATGTCTCTGAAATTCTTAAATTTATCTATATTATTATTTTTGGATATAGCCATGTAAAGGTGGAGCAGTTAATTGTTTCAAGTCAATTATCCCCTTGACATGCCATATATCTAGAATACACTTTTTTTTTGGGACATTTATCAGGTTATGTTTATTTGTTCAAATGGATTTATTTATGATTTATGGATTCTTTTATTGAAATTATTTCTTTGATTCGAATCGACAGCTTTCAGTCTAAGGACTAAATGGACGCATTCGAACATTTACTAAGACAGTTTTTCGTAATAAATTTCACATTTTTGAAAAGTCTTTTTGATTTATTGAATCTGTCCGGTACTCAAATGTTATTATTAAAGACAGTTTTCAAAACCTTTAATGTCTTGAAATATTTCTTTTATATATGTATTGAAGACATATTTTGTTCATCTTTAAGCATTTATTTATTGGATATTTTCTTTTGCCTAAAGATGATATTTATTTGTTTTTGGAATTTTATATGCATTTGATCAAAGGAAAGAAAAGATGCATATCTTGGATATCCCTTAGATCTTGTGATTATTTATTTTATCTATTTTATGCATATAAATTATTTTTGAACTATATACGCATATTTTAAGGGGGAGCAATTTAATTATTTCAATTCTTTTATGCCCTTAATATGTGGTATACCTAGTTCATCATGGACATATATTCTTCTACGTTAAAATATCTTGTTGAGTTGTTCATGATATTTGGATTTGTATTGGTTTTATGAAAGAATATATGATTATTATTTATTTTTAATTCTCTCATTTTTGAGTTTCTAAAAGTTATCTTGCTATAATTAATTTAATTTAATGATTCTTTTGAGTTTAAACTGATTTGGCATCTCTAATTTAGATTTTATCTCAAAGTTCATGATTATCTTATTTAGACTGATCATGTCAAAGGGGGAGAAATAAGTTTATTGATTTCAATGTTCTTTGTTTTTTAGTTCAACCAACTATTTTTGACAAGTTTTTCTACTATTGTTATGTAATTTTCTACACTTGTCATTACACTGTTCTCCTAATCCTTAATCATGATTATTTGTGCTTTCCTCCTTTACTTATGCTTGAGTTCATTTTAGCTCTAATTACGGGGGAGCTTATTTTTGATCATGTCAAAGGGGAAGAAATAAGTTTAAGTGGGGAGAAATAAGTTTAAGAGCATACAATATTCTAGTATTATGTGTTTATTAGTGATACATGCATCTATTGTATATATATTAAACTTAAAGGATTTGTCATAATAAAAAAGGGGGAGATTGTTAGCCCAATGATTATATCATGTTTTTGAATATGGCTAATCAATTAAGTTTAACATAATGACATCACTAATATTCATGTAATCACTATCATGTTGTTACTTAAACTTAGCATTGTCTAATATTAGCATTGTCCTAAATGTTCTATATCATATTGCTATGCTTGTATCATATTGGTTTTGTTTGTCTAACATGTATTTGTAGACATGCAGTAAGCATGATCAAGCTTTGTCAAACCAGGACATATGCAATAGAGAATTATTGATGGGCCAAAGACGGCGTCATACAAGAAGCTTTCTCTGAACCGAAAGGTATTCAGATTTCCAGATCTGTTTATCTTTGGACGACCACCGTTAGTGAAAAAGGCGTCTTCAAGTCTGTTCAAATATTTGAAGAAAGGCGTCATCAAAGGGCTCTTGGTTTTCCTATTTTTATCAATGTATTTTTCATATTTATTGAGTCTAGGAATACGATGTACACTGCATCGTACTGGCAAATAGGCTACCCAAGAAACGTTTTCAAAATACCCTTTCGTTTTGAAAACAAGCCCACTTACAAAAGCCCAATCTACTTCCTAACTGCCTGACTTTTCAAAAAGCCCAAAAACTAATTTGCAAAAACCCTGACAGAACTCCAACAGAACTCAAGGAGAATTCGGCCAGAATTCGGCCAGAGTTCGGCCAGAGTTCGGTTAGTGAACGTTGCTTTTTGAACTTGGTCTTCCTGCAGTTACGGATCCCACCGAGATTTTCTCATAGAGTTCTGCCCGAATTCTGCCCGAATTCTGTCAGAATTCTGCCTTTGAAAAAACTATAAATAGAGAAGGATTTCGATCATTTCAACACACCAATTCACTTTCATATCTCTTCTCTATCAGCCTACTACTTCTTCCAAAGTATTCTGAGCTTTCAATTTCAGATCCCAAGCCAGTTACAATCCTCTAGTCGATTTGCCAATGCGGTACGGTCTAAAAGTTTCAGAGTGGTTGTAATCGGAGGCTTGATTGAAGTTACACACTTCACAATTGAAGTTGGTCGAGTACTTCGGATCAAAGCTCGCGTTGTAGAAGTTGCAAGAACTTCGGATGAAAACTTGTGGTGATTTTCCATAGTGGATTCAACTGGAAGCTAGAGTTCTTCCGACTGGACTAGTCCTCAACAGAGGGAAACCAGTATACATTCTTGTGTTTGCGTTTGCTCTCTACTCTCTACTTTTCATTTACATATCTGTGATATATTATCTGTGATCTTGTTACTAATATTTTTAAATAGTTAATTTTTGCTGCCTACTCTATTCACCCCCCTCTAGAGTATTGCGCTTTACAACTCGTTCCTACAATCGGTCCTACAGATGCGGCTCGATTTTATAACTTTGTTGCACGGCCACTCTCCTGACTTAGCCATTCGAGCACTTCGTGCTTATTGAATTATACGTCCGATTTGCCTTAGCGTGCCAACGCTTCTGTCCGTCGCAAGGCGACAATTTGCTTTCGCGGACCCCTTACTGAATAAGGTAAAAGATCGACCTCTAACATTTCAGCGTAAACGTATAGCCTGCACATGAAACCAACTAAAATCAATACTTGCATCGATTCGGACTTGCGCCTTGGTCGATTCGATTTCTTAGAATCTTCGAGCCGTCTCAACGCACTTATCCTTCGAGGCAACGCGACGCTTCGCATCGATTCACTCGATGTATTCTTTGGGACAAGGCAACTCTTCGTATCGACTTAGTTCGATGCGTTGCTTGGGACAACTTAACACTTGTATCGTTATTACTCGATGCGTTCCTCGGGTCGATACATTTCTCGGGACAACGTAAATTTTATATCGATTTGCATCGATACGCAATCGGGTCAACGCTACTCTTCGAGTCAACGACTCAGCATAATGCACCGTGCGGAGCGGGGCATTACAGGTCCCGCTACTTGGGAGTCTCAATAAGTCTCGATAAGGAAGCACATGAGATTGCTTCCGCTACTTGGGAGTCTCGATAAGGAAGTTCACAAGATCGGTCCCGCTACTTGGGAGTCTCGATAGAAAGTTGGAAAGCATGGTCATGAATAAGGAAGGACTTGATAGATCGAGTTGAGTCTTGCATGGTCATTGGACAACTTACGCGCAAGGGTAAATTCTTCGAACGATCCCGGGGCGCCGGGTTCGTGTCGGCCTAGGAGGAATTGCAGATATTGTACAGCCTTCATCCACGGTATGACTCGATTGAAGTGAACCGTTACAATATAAGCTGTAGGTCATTCGGTGGGAACTCGTACCTCGCCACGCGAATGGTCACCGTATGCAAAGATCCAGGATAGCTTGACATTGCTAGTGACCACTCATATAGATGTGTCGGCATAAGAGCGGCTATCCGCGTGTATGCCTTTGGATTGCGTCGAGTACTATAGCATGTTACGAGTTGGGTTAACAAGTTACACTTATAGCAAGCGCTAACCTTGAATCGACACGGGTTAGGGTGTGCACGGTTGCATCACCAATCTAGAGCCTAAGAGTTGACTATAGCAAAGATGCGTGCTTCGGCATGAATGTAGCCTCGTCTCGAGTTAAGTCAGGAAGGGCCGTAAGGCAAGTTGATTAAGTCTGGTTGATACTTGGGAGGCACGGCCTCGATCTTAAGGCACGAGCAAGTGTATTGGCACGACCAGCACGAGTCGCCCCTTGACGTCATTGGCACGAGAATGGCTAGAGGCACATAAAGAGAAGTGAAAGTCTTGGCACGGTCGAGTTGCATAAGTTTCTACTCGGCGAGGCACTGCCTCGACTATATTGAAGTCACGAATAGAGTATAGCACGACCCTGTTGTTGCGCTGCCAAGTGTAGGCCAAGACGTCTTTGTCCTAAAATTGATCCTAAGACAAGACTAGCAAGACAATCAAAAAGGGATATTAAGCTGCACAAAGTAAATAAACGTGTTGGTTTTGTATGGGTGGACGAGGAGCTCACTCCACCAGTACAGTTGAGTACTGACACCCACACAGTTTTCATGTGCAGGCACAGGTAGAAGCTCGTGGCGCGGAGCTCGCTTGGATGCGTCGAGGCACGGAGTTCCTTGGCGATTCAAGCGTGCGGCCGCGTGAAGTCAAGACTTATACGGGACATAATGTTTGGACATTGCCTTTCGAAGCATCTGCTAGCTCAAGTATTGTATCGAGAAGTTAGAGAGAGCAGAGTGACTTATAAAATGAGAGAAAAGTGAGCTTGAGAGACTTGTAATCATGGCCTTGCGCCCCATTGTAATCTTATTGTTCAATATCAATAAAGAGCACTTTTGAATAACTTGTGTTTTGCTTCTAAATTTTCGTTGTATATTCAATATTTCTGCTTGGGACTTCTGTGCGACGACCCTGTCGCAGCCGCTGTAATCGACCATTATGAAACTGCCTTGCACGAGCGCAATCTAGGCTCATGCGGCATCATGCCTTAGCGAGGACGATCGCTCATACGGAAGCGGGATGTGACACTTCTTCTCTTGCATCTTAATCTTAAAATTGCATATTAGCAATCGTTTAGTGCTTGATTAGTCAGCTTGACCCTATTCACCCCCCTCTATGGTGCTATTAATCGGGGGGCACTGCTGGAGTGGTGTAGCCTGGTGGGGGGGGGGGGGGGGGGTGTGGGAGTGAGGAAGGAGGTAGTTTCTTTAGTTTTGAGGGTATCAAGTTGACGATACCAAAGTTTAGTATACCATGTTGAAAAACTTAAATACTTGAGGGTTTAAAGTTGAAATTAAGCCATTAATTATAGTATATACTTAACTATTTATCTATATTAGATAATTATCCTTGATAATAATAAAAATATAAATTGTCCAGCGCTTGTAGCTTATGTGGAAAGCATGGAGGAAACCAGGCGGGACGACAGGGTTTGAACCTCCCATTATAAGGACGTGTAGGTGTATGGGTTGTAATAAAAAAACATAAGAAAAAAGAATACAAATTGAGTAACAACAAAAATAATTTCATCAACCAAGTATGAATCTTAATAAATAAAATAATTAATAATAATATAATGATATTAATTGTGTTTAATTAATGAACTCACCCTTGGGAGTTTGGGATCCACCAAACGTTGATGCACAAAAAAGAGAGAGGCATCACTCCCTAGTCCTTTCCTCCTCCTTTCCGGCACAGCCAAGCAACAGCAACTCCCAACCAAATCTCCACATTCGGTCAGTGTGTGGACAAACACAAACAAAGAAGAAGGTGACGAAGAAGACCCAAACGTGTCAGCGCGCCAAAACCTCAACAAAGTCTTCTTCCTCCTCCTCCTCTCCGTGACGAAACAAAGAAAAGTCCACACTCTCTTCTTCTTCTTCTTCTTCTTCTTCTTAATGCGGTGTCCTCCCTCCTCCTCCTCCTCTCCTGGATCTCGCCCCCTCCAAACCCTAGATCCAATCGAGAAACCCTAATTCCCCGGAGATCCCAACCGAGACCTCGCTAGATCTGAAGGAGGGGAGAGCGGGATACAATGGACGCGGTGTCGATCCGGGTCCCGTACCGGAACATCAACGACGAGGCGGATCTGGAGATGGTCCGCCTCGACGGGGAGATCGCCCGCGCCGACGACGAGTCCAGGCTCCGGATCTCGTCCTCTTCTTCTTCTCCTCCTTCGTCGCCGGCCGGTTCGAGGTCCGGTCAGGGGACCGGCATGAAGACGCTGGTCCTCGGCTCCATGGTCGGCGCCGGGGTCCAGTTCGGCTGGGCCCTCCAGCTCTCCCTCTTGACCCCCTACATCCAGGTCAGATCTCTCTCTCTCTCTCCCTCTCGAACTCTCGATCCCAAGATTCGAGCGCTTTAGGGAAACTACCGATCCGACACGCCAAACTCAATGCCGTGTCGTGTCCGTACCCGCACAGTACGGATCGGAAGATACAATGCGGTTTAATTACGTATGGGTTGCTAAGGAACTGCTTGGTAACAACAGGAAGTGCAGTTCTTGGATTTGCACTTCTCGGCAAAGTTGTTAGGTTGGAGGTGGAAGTGGCACACTGCGGTAGTTGGGTAGTGATGAGGTGTTTTTTTTTTGTTACGGTGTCGTGGTGGCAACTTGCTAATAGAAATAGTTCATGGTAAGCAATTTGCTAAAACGTGGAAGTTGAAGATGTTCCAAGTGCAAATTAACCAAAGGTTAAAAAAGACGGAGTGCAGAAAGGGAGAGAGCTTCGGTTAATAGTAATAAGGAGCATTTGCTGTATTTGGAAGAGCACTTCACAGAAGGAAGATGTGCACTTCATGGATCTGGGAAGGACTCTTTGTTGCACTGTTGGGGCCGAACCAAATGCATGAATTTTAGTATAGGAGAAGAAGAGACCGCCTGTTTGGTTCACAGAAGTAATGAGTTGAAGTGGCTAGGATGTGAATTTGTTTTGCATCTGCAGGAGTTCAGGTGTTTGGTTAGTCTCCCTCCGGAAGTGTGTTTTTTATTTTGATTTGACATTCCCATTTCCCAGTCCCCGTTATTTCTGATTTTTTGACTTCCAATTTTTTAAAGAAGTCATCTCCGGAACTCCAAAGAGCTCAGTAGTGTCTGTGTTGTGTGGTCACCCAAAAAAAAAGGAAGGGAGGAGAAACGGGTCGTTGGAAGAGGAGGTCGCGGTGGAGCCGTCGAGATACCAGCAGCCAGCCAGCTTGCTGTCTTTCTCCCCAGCTCCCCGTGCTGCTTGAGCTAGCGTCGTCGTCGAGCTTCGGGCTCAGGGCCGCCGTTTTCTTTGAGCTTGGAGCTCCACCGGCGTGGAGCTTCGCTAGCTTCGGGCGTTGAACTTCGAGCTCCGGGCAGAGGCGAGCTTTGGCAAGCGCGAGCCTGCGGCGAGCTTCGAGCTCCGCTGGCGCCGATCTGAAGGCGAAGGCGGTGTGGGCTTCAACAAGGGCGGAGCACGGAGCCACAGTGAGCTCCGACCGCTGGTGGGTCTCTGGTGGAGGGGTGTAGTTGCAGAGGCAAAGGAGCATGGGGAATTGGGGGAGAATTATTTTTAATCCATACAAAAAATGAATAATATTAATTGGAGGTAACCTCACCCATATTCAAAACTGGAAAACAATATCATTTCTCAACTACCACTTTGTTACAAACCAAACGAAAGAACTACAAAAAGTTACACTTTCCAACTCACTTCAACGACCATCCAAACGAAGGAACTCATAATATATGCATACACATGACAGCATACGCAATGCGTATGCAAACTCTCCACTTCTAGATCTTTTACTTCGCTCCACTTTGCCGAACCAAACAACTCCTCAACCCTCAGTACAATGAACTAAACAAGCCGCAAGCTAGTTCACGTCTTATTGATTTGGACTCCGAATCGAGCGCTTTAAGCAATGCTAGGTCCAATACATGTTAAGAAGTAATACATGGACATGAGTTTATGTAGCTTTTTATTTAGATGAAAACCAAGAGTATATGTACGAGAGAATTATTAATAAAAAGTGGGAAAAGAGAATGAGTTGGTGTTGATATTTTCTCCTGCCAGCTGGTTTATGTGAAATACTAAAATCTAACTGAAATAGATAGTTTTTTTTGTTCTCTCAAATAAGAAAGATAATGAGAATCTAAAGGCCCTCAAGGATGTTGATAGGGCATATCTACTACGTACCTTTTTGAACTAGAATAGTGAGGATTTTAAGTTTGGAAGAACTTTAATGTCCTATCCACCTATCTTAGTTAATGATTACAAAATTAAGGACATTGGAAATGAACTTTTCTTTGAAATTATCCGTCATGAACCAAACTAATGCGAGTACATAGACACAAACTAAGGGGGTGTTCTATTTTTTCACTTAAGTGAATTTGACTAATCTGTGTGGGGCCTCACTTACATGTGAATTTGGTCCGAATAAGTGCGTTCGTTTTTTGTAAGTGGCTCCAAATTCATAAGTGAAAATTTTCACTTATTGTATTGCTTAAGTACTTATTGCATCTAAAAAGTCTATTGTCCCTGTACAAACTTAAAATTTTCTTCACTTGTCCAAATTCTGATAGAAACTGGTTTTCCTATATTTAAACCTAATCACTCCTTCCTCTCCCCTTTCCGTTCCTAACAAATTGGTATTAGTATAATGCTTTAAAACTATAATTTTGTGTACGACGAACTTTGAATTATGGAACACATTGTATGTGTATTTGTGTTGAACTAAACATTTTAGTATTTGTAGTACAATGTTTTGGTCTGCATATTTTTGGATTGTCATATATTCTCCATGTTTTATATGAGAGTGCATAATGGTAAAATAACACTTATAAGTGCCAAATAAAAGAACAACAAAATCACTTATAAGTGAAAAAAAATCACTTACAAGTGAAAATATGGAACATGTTTAATAAGTGCACTTATAAGTGAAATGGAGTAAGTGGCACTTATAAGTGACTATCACTTATAAGTGAAAAAAAAGAACACCCCCTACTTAATCGGATGCGAAGATTGTATTTACTTTCTTTCTTTCTTTTTGTCAATTGTCAATTGTTTAAGGTTCCAATTTTAATATCATTTCGTGCACTAAACCATTGATAATAGAGCCATCCATTTTAAAGAACAAATACAAACAGGTTGTGCTTATGTCTCTTTTAAGGTTTCTTTTATTTTTATTTGTATATTTATATCTTTTGTGGTTTCTTTGCTGATTTTAAGGGATGTCTGTATCATCTTTTTATTTTGTTATAAGATACAAGATACATGTTTATTCATTTAACAATGTTTTTCTTTGTGATGCAGACATTAGGTATAGAGCATGCCTTTTCCTCGTTCATTTGGCTTTGTGGTCCTATTACTGGATTAATAGTAAGAACTTTGACCCTTTTTACTTCTTAATTGTTGTTTTTTCCCCTTTTCCAAAATAGTGTTAGTTCTCAACATCATGCTTCTGAAGAAGTGTTTATTCATTGGAAAGCCTCACGAATATTTTCTCCCTATCAAGTTTGTGATTCAAGTGATTATCTCTTGTTTAGGTCAATTTGAATTTTTTTCTGACCAGCATCTCAACTTTCATCACCTGTACAATTATATGCATAAACTGGTTACTACTTATAAAAAACTGCATCTCACCACACTGGAAGTTACAGTTACCTAGGGAGTTAACCTTTCCCTTAAAACTGGACCATCTAAACAAAAGTTATATGTAGATAGAAGTAAATATTACTCTAGCTGCCTCTCCCATGTGGGATTCATTTGTTTGTGAAAAATTTGATGATCGCTTCTCTAGGTTATGCAATATTTCGTAATAACCACATGCTAACCTCATAACTTGAAGGGCCTATTTTGTCAACAGCCACATACTAACATCCCTCCATGTAACCCTGGCTCTTATAACAGCAGTGTGGATGGGAGCTCTTTGATGTGTCAGAATAAGATTAGAGATTCGTGGTATCTAGAGTGACTCCATTTTAAATTAAGGATATAAATTCTGTAACATGTTTTTTTTGCCAATGTGTTTGTGGTGCTGTAGTCAGGTATTATGCAATCGGACTTAAATATGATGCTATTTTTGCCTGCCGTCTACATTATCACCTTAAGAGTATCTGTGCAGTCTTGCGATCTAGATTATGTTGCCAATGTCTTTGTTCCTTCTTTCTTGGGTTGCTTGAAGACCCTAGATATACTGCTGCACGACTGTTCTTAAAAAAATTTCGTGGAAGTTTAGTGCAATTTCCTTTCATTTTGATCTACACTCAATTAGTAAGAGACATCGTCATTCTGCAATATGGTCATGTGTATTGTGTATTCCTTTTACTTTCTCAATAATGACAAGTTCTGATTTTAATCTTTTGTGTTTCTCTATTATATGCTCATTGAAAGTGACTGTTGTTTCAAAGGCACGGTTTGAAGAGATGTAACTTGTTAAACTCATCTCTAATTTAGAGAAGTCACCGTGGAACTAACATATACTTTTCAACTATTTTTTTGTAGGTGCAACCATGTGTTGGTATATGGAGCGATAAATGTCACTTAAAATTAGGAAGGAGGCGACCATTTATTTTGGCTGGATGCATCATGATATCTCTCGCTGTGAGTATTCTAATTCTTTATCATGGTATTCCTGTGCATTTTTTGCATACTTTTCTTTGTTTCGATGATTCGTGTCATTATCTAGGTCACCTTGATTGGGTTTGCTGCTGACGTTGGATACGCATTAGGAGATACCAAGGAAGACTGCCTGTAATTTTTCACTCCTCTCCTTTTCACAATGAACATAAATTGAAGGCTACTGATATTTTTTACGTAATATAGTACTTATAAAGGTCCCAGATGGCGAGCTGCTGCTGTGTTTATCCTCGGCTTTTGGATGCTGGACCTTGCTAATAATACAGTGCAAGTAAGCTTCTTCCAACTTTGCAGCACTCTTTATTGCCGGCTTATATTTGTTACCATCTTACCTACACTCAATAACTTGACTGAGCTTAAGTGGCCTGTTGATTCATCAGAAAGTTTGACCATAGATTTTTACATTTTTGTTTATTATAGGGTCCTGCTCGGGCTCTTCTGGCTGATCTCTCAGGTGAGTCTATGTCCATATCCAACTTATTGCTGCTGGATAGGCCATGCTTCATCCAGATAATCATTTAGGAAAAGGCTATTTGTAATCATACAAAAACTGTATGAATTTGACAATATGTTTTCTGTAGGCCCTGACCAATGTAATAATGCAAATGCAATATTTTGCTCATGGATGGCTCTTGGAAATATTCTTGGATTTTCATCTGGTGCCAGTGGACAGTGGCAGAGGTACTTTGAAATGGGTTTTACTCCTTTGGTGTATTAATTTTGTTTCTAATTTGAAGCACAGAGAGGATATCTTGTACTAGAAAACATATAGTCATATTTGTATTAGCCTGTATTTAGAGATCAACTCAAGAGTTTACCTTTCCATATGAGTCTATTAGCCTATATTTCTTTTTGAGTTTTCAGAGTCTTTCCATATTTGTCCTCTTGAGTTGTTATAAATAAAAATGAACTCTTCTATATAGATTATGCTGCTTATTCCCTAATCTTATTCTCCCCACCTTATTAGGGTTAGCCACCATCTCTCCCCCGCCCCCAACAATAGTTTCTTCTTACCATGGCCATAAAATGGAGCATAAATTACAGTTGTTTAAGCTGATTAAAGGAAAAAAAATTGAGGATAACAAAGTCATGTTACATTTTTCCTGCTTATACAACAGATATTTCTACACCCATTAACTTTGAACTGTTGTATTACTTTTTTATGAAAGCTGTTCTCTCCAATGCAAACAGAGATTAGACAGATATTCTTTTGGGGAACCTGCTTACGTATATCTTCTGTGCATATGTTCTACTCCTCAATTCAGTGTTGTATATTTTGAAATTGATAGGATTTTGAATCAAATTTGTTTCACAGGTGGTTTCCCTTTTTGAAGACAAAAGCTTGCTGTGGTGCTTGTGCAAATCTCAAAGCAGCCTTCTTAGTTGCTGTGGTGAGATTTCTATTTTTGATGGATTTTAATATAATATGCGACCTTTTACATCTCCAATTCTATTTATGGCTTAGACCAATGTTTTTATTTTGTACACTTGTGCTTATTGGTGGGCCAAAGATATCAGAGCAGTCAATAGTTTCACAGGAAATTTTGCTTTAATAGTTTCTTTGAGCTTAATTTCTTTGCTGTCATCTTATTCTTTAGCTTCGAAATATTTAGTGGGTAAAAGATGGAAGTGAATTGTGTTTCTGGTACTGCATGTAATTGTAGTTATAAGCCCCTTACTCTGGGGAATAGATGAACTATAAACTTGAACCGTTTGTCAAGTCCTTGCATATCTGATAGTCCTCCTGAATTTTAAGGGAGGGACACTTGACCTCCCTCATTTCAAAAATAGGACATGGGGATGCCTTCAACTTTATAGTCCCCCCCGGAGACGAGGAAAGGGCAATAGTATACCTATAACCTTTCCAGCAAATGTAAGAAGCCTAAAAAACTTATTGTAAAAGATTTGAGAAGTAAATAAACCTGTAAATGAACAGTAAAAGGTGTTCAGGCCTAAATTGATTCAATAAATTGAATTCCACTAAAATTAGTATCTAACATGTCACGTTCTGGTTCCGCCGAACCGATCGTCCTCGCTAGGGCGTGATGCCGCGCGAGCCTAGGTTGCACTCGCGTAAGGCGATTTCCATAACAGCCGATTACAGCAGCTTATCGACGTGGTCGTTGCACAAAAGTCCAAATGTAGAAAAGTTGAATGTACACAAGTTATACAAAAGAATGCTCTTTATTGATATTGAAATGAAAGGTTACAACGGCTCGAAGCCAAAGTTACAATCACTCAATTCACGTTTCTCTGGATACAAATCACTCTGCTATCTTTCTCTCATTTACAATACAATCTCCCATGCCCGAAGGCTTACAACTTGCGTATGCTTCAGAAGACAATGTTCATATATTATGTCCCGTATAGGTGAAGACTTCAATACGGTCGCACGTCTCGAAACGCCAAGGAATTCCATGGCTCAGCGCATCCAAGCGAGCTCCGTCCCGAACGAGCAAGGGCCTGAACCTGCACATGAAAACTGGTGGGATGACAGTACACAACCGTACTGGTGGGGGGGGGGGGGCATCTTGCCCACCCATACAATTCCAACACGTTATTTTAGTGAGTGCAACTTGTTCTTTAATGGTCTTTCTAACATTGTCTTAGGATCAATTCTAATACACAGACTCCTGGCCTACTCGTATTGCAAGAGACATGATCGTGCTCCAAATCCTTGTGACCGTGCTAGAAAATCCAATTGTGCAACAATGTCGAGGCCATGCCTCGCAACATAGTGTAATTTACTCAACACTTGCCTTATGACTCCCCCATCCCATTTCATCTCAAATGAATCAATCATAGACTTGTGAACTTAGTGTCAATGACCCAAACATCCGACGCCACGTCTCGTGCCGAAGCACGTGTCTCTGATATAGCCAAATCTTAGGCTTCATAAAAGTTGTGTTGCAACCCATGTATACATTTCTTGACTCATTCATACCGTACTTACACTTCTTGTGACTCAACCGACACCGTGCATGCGGATATATGCTCAACGCACCTATATGAAAGGTCAATAGCAAATTAAGCCATCTTGGACATTCATGGGTTAGACGACGATCATTTCAGTAGCAAGATAGCTAGTCCCACTGAAAGTCCCGAATCACCAAGCATTCCGGAGCACCCTTCAGTCTAACTACCCGAAGGCCCCACAATACCCCGTGCCAGTACGTCGGATAAGGCGAACTTGTTCCCCCTAGGTACAAATCGATCCCGGTGTCCTGGCAATCGTTCGAAAAACCAAACCTTGTGCACAAGTTGTCCATGACCATGCAAGACTACTCAATCTGACGTACTTATAACTATAAGACAATGCCTCGTCTCATCCTTTCATCGCTATGCAGCTCCCAAAACTAGAGACTGCCTCGGCGACTATCGGTTCCGAGAACTTTTCATGTTACCATATGATAATCTTCTGTCTCAAACCCAGGAACGGCTATTTGATAGCCCTCTTACTTAACTTGACCCATCCGTGTTTTGTGCATTGCCCCCAACCAAGTCATACTCTATATGACAAGCTTGATACCATAGGAAACGTGGAAATGAAACCGTGGGAATGTTCTTTGAAGCCGTGGGGACATATGGACTATAACATCAAGTCGATAGTCTAAGTGGCAACATAAAACTCCTTACTTGACCCAGGTCGTGCGATCAAAAGATCGAGTGCCAACTTTGAAAACCCAACGTGAAGTGAAATCTAGGCATCAAGTTTAATACTTCTATGTTCTACACAATCTGACTCAGAATGGGATTATTTCCTTTATCTATGTGGGTTCGTCTATTTTATCAGCATACCTACTCAGTGCAATTGAAAACATTCATTTATTAAGTGTGAAGGCAAAGCTGAGACAAGTTTGTCGAAGCCATCCACCTTAGCGAGGAGTTGCCTCGACCGAGTGGGACTTTGAGCAAGCCATTGCGTTGCGAAATCCAAACGTCGTAACGTTTCGATTCATCCTGTTGAACTGAGCTGGACGGGGAACAACATAACATGTCCGGTTGGGTCAATCTGACTAATTATATACCAAACCCAGGTTCATCAGAGTCTCTCTGCTTCTCAACTCTTATCCTCTCTTTCTTCCCTTCCAACCACTTTTTTTTTACTGTGCACCTAATGTTTTGGATGCCGCAGAGTCCCCTTCTCGCTCTCTTCTATAGATACTATCTTGGTCCCTCACTGTAGGTAGATTTGGCAGCATAGGGCACAGAAGAATGCCACCCGATCTAACAATCTGGCATGCTCATCAACTTGCCGGCAGGGGTACAATAAATATAGATAGAAATGGAGATAAATTCTCTAAAAAATATTCTTTTGCGAGCTAATTATACACATCGAGTATTTCTGAGATGACCATTTAGTCAAAATGTAAGCTTGTGAGTATATCTAAGCTAATCATGCAATGGCCGGAGGGCTGGAAGATCTCTCTCGCCACTATGCACGTGAAGAATACAGTCCCGGTCCACTAGTCAAAACACAGTATGGTGCCTAGAGGTAGTATTAGCGTCTTATTGGTGCCAGCCATTTTCATGCACATAGGCTCAGTATTATTTATGCATCACAAACCAGGACATTCCTACTCTTTTCAATTCTAGTACTAGCTCATCATTTCTATCACTACCATCATCGTCAATTTTTTTCACCATTAGCAGAGTGGGATATGGAGCATAGCTTTAAATTGAGAACAATCTGCCAAATTGCACAATTTTATAACTGTCTATCGGCCTGCAACCATCTCAAGATGGTGTTTATTTTTGGCCAAGGGAACTATAGACAATAGAACGGCTTCATATACACCTAGAAGGCTAGTATATAAGTCATCACTTGTCTTCTCTTTGTTAATTTAAATGCTTTTAGGATAACTATTATTTGACACCACAGTTGAGTGTATACATTATCTATTTGTTGCAATTTAATTTCTGTGTTTGATAGTGTTTCCAAAAACTTGTTTCACTTATTCAGGTGTTCCTCATGTTCTGCTTGCTTGTAACACTATATTATGCTAAAGAGGTCCCACTAGAATCAAAACCTGCACAACAGTCATCTGATTCTTCACCCTTACTGAAAGAAACTCGGCAAGGTGGTCATAGGCTATCACAGGCAACCTCAGGGAAAGATAACAGTCACGAGTCTGATATTAGTATGGTGGCTGGCAAACCTAACACTAATGGAAACCTTGACCATGGCAATGCTAAACATAACGCAGTTGATGCACTTAGTGATGGACCATCAGCTGTTCTGGTTAAACTCCTAACTAGTTTGAGGCATTTGCCACCTGGAATGCACTCGGTGCTTCTTGTAATGGCGCTTACTTGGGTATGTGATTTCAGAGCTTATAATTAGTCTGTTTTTCCTTGAATTTATATGTTGCGTAAATGGTTTCCTTTTTCATTCTTGTACATTCTTTGTAATCAATCACAACTATGTTGAGCGCAGACGTCATGGTTTCCCTTTTTCCTTTTTGATACTGATTGGATGGGGCGTGAAGTCTACCATGGGGATCCAAATGGGAGTGAAGCTGAAAATAGTGCTTATCAAAATGGTGTCAGAGAAGGTGCATTTGGTTTACTATTGAATTCAGTAAGAACTCATGCAAACAGTTCACTTCTTTTAGCTCTTTCTAGATTTATTTTATCATAATATTTAACATAAGCTGACATTTATAGGAAACTGAATAATGTTTTGCTTCTCTCAGATTGTTCTTGGAGTGAGTTCTTTCCTTATTGATCCCATGTGTCGGAGGTTGGGTGCGAAACTAGTTTGGGCTATGGGAAATTTTGTTGTGTTCGTGTGTATGGCAGCTACAACAATCATTAGTTTGTTGTCCGTCAGTGATTATTCAAATGGTATTCAGCATGTACTTGGAGCAAATAAGGCAATTAAGATCGCATCTCTGGTTATATTTTCACTTCTCGGGTTTCCTCTGGCAGTAAGTAACACTTTACGTTACAGTTATTTTCTGTTCTTTTATTGCTTGCTACTGAACACATTTTTAACATTATGCTTGTTTCAGATTACATATAGTGTGCCATTTTCTGTAACTGCGGAGTTGACTGCTGGTACAGGAGGTGGACAAGGTTTGTGTGATATTGACCTTTCTCATATATCTTTCAGTTCTTAATCTGAATAGGATCTCTCTTATTGCAGGATTGGCTACTGGGGTTTTAAATTTGGCAATTGTGGTTCCTCAGGTATGCTTATTTTACGTACTTTCATTTTTGTTCCTCAAATAGAAAACATAATCCAGCCTTGCATTATAAATCAAAAGATGGTTTGGAATGGTGTTTCCTATTAGTCTCAGCTTGCACATTATACAGTATACAGATTTGGTATCTATGTCGAAGTCCCCAAAGAGTATATTGAACTTGTTCATGTAAAAGTCACCCATCATGATTTTCTTCCCCAGTTACATATTTGAGGCATACCTTTGTAACATGATTTCTTATCTGGTATTTATGCAAGATGGGATTTTGAGAACAAAGCCTCAAAATCTGGGTTAAGAAATGACCAGGTCCATAAGACAGATTGCATTTTGACACCAATACCTAAAGAGAAAGGGTTCATTGCCCAGTAATTTCAATAGCAGGCATCAAATACTATTTGCGGATAGTATACAATTCTAATCTCTCTTCTTTAATTTCACGAAGTTCCAAATGAACATTGCCTTAAAAACTGCTGTTTTCCTTTCTTGCGAGGCATTTAGGAGTTTAAACATGTATGTTAGTGTAAGCAAAGCAATACATGGTAGTTATTTCTTAGTTGCTGCGAGTTTTATCGTCGTCATGTCTGCATAGGTATTGCTAATGTATTCAAATTTTTATGTAGATGATAGTATCTCTTGGTGCGGGTCCTTGGGATGCTCTGTTTGGAGGAGGGAACATCCCTGCCTTTGCCCTAGCTTCCATCTTTTCCTTCGCGGCAGGGGTGGTTGCACTTGTTAAGTTGCCTACTCCTTCCAATTCCTATACATCAAGTGGCTTCCATGGATTTGGTTGATTTGCTTATTGACATTGCTTCCTGATCTTATCAGGACATTTGTCCTTAGCCACCACATTCATTCTTATTCATTTATATTAATTCTTTTCACCTTTTATTGCATTTAGTCAGTGTATAGTTAAATACAGGTATATCCCTCTTGTAAAGGAATTGACCAAGAGAAAACCGAGCACAGTAATAGTAGCAATATGTAGTAAAAAACTACAAATTACATTCACAATGCATTACTTACATATTTCTTTGATCATGTACCTTACATGTAATTTTTCCTAATACTTGGAACTAAATTTCTTGTATACAGTGGGCTAGGATTTTTTTTTTTTAATGATTGTTGTGAAGTGGGCTCAACTTAATTGACTTAATTTGGAAATGAAGATTACAATATATAGGGTATGATGACTCATCATTTCTAGTATTTTTTTCAATCTAGGACTAAAAGTAAAACCTAATACAACCTAATGCAAAGAGCCATTCAAATAGATTAACTATCTTCTACTTTCTCTCGCAAGCTAGAGCCTAGATGTCGGGAGCATAGAAAGAAAATGAAGATAAGTGGACGAGGTAAGGCCTTAGTATGTGTATTAGCGATTTGTGTAGTGACAAAAACATGTTGTTGAACCTTAGCAAGCTTGGCCTTCTTCTGAATGAAGTGGACAATCTATCTCAATGTGTGTGGTGCACACAAAAAAAATTTGGTTTTCAATAATGTGAATGTTTGCCTGGTTATTACAGCAGCCGGAGGAGCAAGAACAAAACGACTTTCCAACCATATAGAAGCGATACTCGGCTTAAGTAGAAGGAACGAACAACAACGATTTCTTTCTTGTTCCGCCAAGTAACAAATTTTTCTCCAAAATACGTTCATAAATTACTCGTCGAGCGACTGTCATCCACCAAACATGCATAATCAATGTTTTTGTAAGCGGTCAGTGAGAGAGACGAAGAAGGATGGTAAACAAGAATCTGTCCAGGAGACTTCTTCAGGTAGTGAAGTATGTACTCAATAGCCCAAAATGAGATGTTCGGGGGAGATTGTATATACTTGTAGTAGTGTTCACATAAATGAAATATTTGGACGGGTGACAATTAAATATATCAATTTGCTTACAAGACGACAATAATAATTTGGATTGGGCAGTGATGAGTCTGATGCAGAGCCAAGAGAACAAAACTTCAAATTTACATCAATATGGGTATCTACTGGCTTACACCCAAAATAACTAGAATCGTGCAAAGATATATACATACTTTCCATGAGAGAATAAAGAAATCACCATGGGGCAGCCTCGATTCCCTAATAAAGGAGACAAAGATCTTTAGTTTGGAAATAAGAAGACATTTGTGCTTTAATCATGCAAATTCTTGAAGTACCATTGTCAGTAGTAATAATATCATCAACATATACAAAAAGAATTATTGGCCCCTACTGCCATCGGTGGGTAAAAAAAGAATTAGCAATATTTCGAGTAAAACCAATCTTTTAGACCACCTGGCTACACTTGTCAAACCAAGCACGAGGAGGATGCTTAAAACCATATATAGTCTTACATAGATGACAAAGAATAGATTCTCACAATCTCATAAGTAGGAGGCTACTACATATAAACTGACTCAACTAAACCGTCATTTAGAAATATATTATTGATGTCTAGTTGATATGAAGGCCATATATGGTCCATCTGTCACGCCCCAGAACCAGAATACTGGAGAGCGGGGGCAGACATAGCCAGCTACGTATATGAAATGGAATCCATCTCGCTATACGGTCACGGCTGTCTAGATACATGAGGGTTTATCTACAAGCCAACAGTCTCTTAAGGTCATGAACAAGCCTAGTGTCTCAATCACAAGCAAGTAAGTAAAAGTCACAAGATGTATGATCATTAAATATACAATAGTAAGGCGTCCCAAACATTACATATTCAGTTGATCATGAAGCTAGTCGTTACAAAATGTCAGGACTAGCAAGAGTTTAGTCATACATGATCAACCCTAGGATCTGTTAATCATGTTACAGTCCGTAGGCAGACAGTAAGTAAGTACAACCGAGCTAAACAGGTGCTCGTCGGCTAAACGCCTCAAAAGAATATTTTTACAAGGGAGTGGGAGAGCAAAATAAAATCCACTCGTTGCCGGGATTCCTTCTAGTGTTCACCATCTGGCAGGAAGGTCGGTAGATCCTCTGGAGCTGCTCCGAAATCTGGCCACACAAAACCAGCTGGGTCAGACCTCAGAAAGAGCAAGTGCCACAAAGGAGGCTTCACTTAAGAACTAAAACCAGCAAACAGTACAAGATATAAATAAAAATAAGAACTGAAAATAAAGAAAATACACCAGGATGATATACGACGAGATAACCATGGAACTATTCAGATAACCAGGTTACAACCCGTAAACCAAACAAGGACCGGGGTTGTAACCCTTCGTCTGAACAGAACTTGGAATTCTCACCATTTATCGGTAAAATAAATGCAAGCATTCTGGTCATGCAGCAATCTGGAACAGGATCAGGGCAAGACTAGACTGGTTCGACTCCATCCAATCATTTCACGGCCAAACAAGAATTACGGCTTGATACTTTAACTAACTAGGGTTGTCACAAGCCTAATTACTAACAAGATGCAGTAAGATTATTCCACAGCCACAAGCCCTGCAGACCATCCAGGTTACCCGGGTTAAAAGATTAGAGTTGAATTCAGGTGAGTACATCGTCCGGAAACGAATGTACCCTTAGGTAGCTTGAAGGGTGCAACACATGACAGTGTGCTGGAAATGTGCCCTACTCGACGGCAGGCTACAGATCCCAAGGCGTGCCCAGGTAACGGGATTGCCTGTAGCTGGGAAATCTCGTCATGACTAATGTAATAATCTAGTTATTAGCCTTAGTCCATTTCAATAGGTACTCCTGACCGTGGTACTCAGGAGTCCCTGTCCTAGACATGATGCAAGACAGGACTGGTTTATTTATACAAGCACAATCGCCCACGGTGTCCAGGTTATTATACAGGTCATGTCATGTCAAGTAGTCGTCGCAACAGCTTATCAAGATATAACATGTCAGGTTATCAGGTCAAGTGTACTAGTCAGGAGTGCGCCACGACGGCCACTATCAGGTCATGTCAGGTTACTCATGTCAGGAGTGCACCACTACGGGTCACTATCGTGTCAGGCTCAGTTATCAATTCCAAACATAAGAAGTAAATTCGTGATTATCAAGTTCAGGACAAAAGGCGTAAGGATATAAAATGGACGTTAAATATCTAATAAAATATCAATATACAGGGCTATAGAAGAGCCAAGCTTAAGGAAAGTAAAACCAAACTGACACGCTGACATAAGACCAAGTCAGCCAAGGCCATACGCTCAGTGCAAGTCATACGCTCAGGTCAGGCGTATGCAAGTCATACGCTTCCAAAAGGCACCGTATGTACTCCATACGACTCCTCGTCAAGCAAGCGAGCGTATGCGAGTCATACGCTCCCAAAAGGCAGCGTATGGGGTCCATACGACTCCTTGTCAAGCAAGCGAGCGTATGCGAGTCATACGCTCCCAAAAGGCAGCGTATGGGGTCCATACGACTCCTTGTCAAGCAAGCGAGCGTATGCGAGTCATACGCTCCCAAAAGGCAGCGTATGGGGGGGGGGGGGTCGACTGCGCTGCGCTAAAGAGCGCGCGCAGCTCAATGGCACAAGCTAAAAAGCTCGCGTACACTGCTCACTGTCTTCTCCAAATCAGCAAGAACTCCATGGGTTGAACCCAAAGCTTCAAAATTCCATAACTTGGTCAAAATAAGTCCAAATCCGACTTTGCAAAGTTCTATCTTGGGTGAAATTCAATTCTCTCCAACATAAGAACATCAAAACCCATAAAAATACAACTTAAATAGATCAAAACCATGCAAAACCGAAAATAGAAGAAACTTAGATCTAGGACAATGGAGACTCCAAATCACAAAATGTCAAGTACTAATGTTGATCACCATGGCCTAATCTAGCTAATGGACAAATAAAGAGTGGTTCTCAAGTGGTGGCAAGGTGCACTTGCCTAAGGGGTGTTGGTGTTGTGTGGAGGAAGGAAGAAGAAGAAGATGAAGAAATAAATGAGAGAATTATGAGGAGAGAGAAAGGTAGGTGGAGATAATAAAGAGGGTGGTTGTGGTGGAAATGAGGGAGGAGCATAGGCTAAAGTGTTCCAATGTAAAATAAACCAAACCAAACCAATCCTTCTCCACAAAATAAACCAAGCCGGGTCGAGAACCAATGTACGAGAAATCCAAAATCCGCTAGTCAAGAAAATAAGATACATGCCAAAATCCAACTTCGAGTATAATTACGAAATACGGGAAACGGGGGTGACAACTCTACCCACCTTAAAAGATTTCCGTCCTCGGAATTAAATCAAGAGGCTAGAGGAGCAATGGCAAGCTATACTAATCACATGCAAGCTATAACTAGGCAGACAATCATTCATTCAAGCAAGGAATCGAAGGCATAAGGCATAAGAAAGATATTATACCTCACGAGTCAAACAAGTCGGGATATCGCGATCGGATATCATCCTCACGCTCTCACGTTGACTCACCCAAAGAGTGATGACCCCAAACAACTCGGACTAACTTGATAGTCTTGTTCTTGAGGATCTTCTCTCTCCGGTCCAATATAGACACGGGCCTCTCCTCATACGAAAGGTTGGTACCAACAACCAATTCCGAATGATCCAGGATGTGGCTCGGGTCCGGGATATACCGTCGTAATTGGGATACATGGAACACGTCATGCACCTCGCTTAGCGACGGTGGAAGAGCGAGACGATAGGATACATCTCCTACTCGCTCCAGAATGTCAAACGGTCCTATATACCTAGGACTAAGCTTGCTCCGTACGCCGAAACGAATGACGCCACGGTTAGGCAAAATCCTCAGGAATACATGATCGCTGACCGAAAACTCGAGAGGGCGCCGATGAGAATCGGCCCAATGGCGCTGGCGATCTTGGGCAACTCGAAGATGATCTCTGACTCGCCTGACCACTTCAACTGTCTGGGCAATCATTTCTGGACCGAGCATCTGTCTCTCTCCAACATCATCCCAGGCTAGCGGGGATCTGCACTTCCTACCATACAGTGCCTCGAACGGTGCCATCTGGATACTGGCCTGGAAACTGTTGTTGTACGAGAATTCCACCAGGTGCAAGTGATCTTCCCATGAACCACCGAAGTCAAGTGTGCAAGACCGCAACATGTCTTCAAGAGTCTGGATCGTGCGCTCCGACTGACCATCTGTCTGCGGGTGATATGCTGAACTGAACTGGAGATGAGTTCCCAAACTCTCTTGCAAGCTACGCCAAAAGTGCGACGTAAATCTTGAATCTCGGTCCGAGGTGATACTGACTGGCACACCGTGCAATCTGACAATCTACCTGAGGTACATCTCTGCTAACTGAGCCGTCGACTGACCAACTCTGAATGGAAGAAAGTGAGCCACTTTCGTGAGCCTGTCAACTATAACCCAGATAGCATCTCTACCAGCTGGGAATCTAGGTAGTCCAGTCACAAAATCCATGGTCACATGCTCCCACTTCCATTCTGGAATCGGTAAGGGCTGAAGAAGTCCAGCCGGTCTCTGATGTTCGGCTTTAACTTGTTGGCAAACCAAACACCGAGAGACAAACCGAGCTATCTCCCGCTTCATGCCATTCCACCAAAAATGCTGCCGGATATCACGGTACATCTTCGTACTGCCAGGATGGATGGAATACTGAGAACTGTACACTTCTGACATGATTTCCTGCCTGATATCTCCACTGGGTATACAAAGGCGATTACCATGTCGAAGTGTACCATCCTTATGAATACATAACTCTGGTCTCCGTCCTGCCTCACACTCTGCTCTGAGTCGCTGAAGCTTGGAATCTGCCGACTGCGCCATCCGGATCCTCTCGACTATAGTGGACTGAACTTGCATACTGGCCATCAAGGCCACACTGGAAGGGAGAACAACTTCAATACCCATCTTCTGAAGATCTGCTAACAGCTCTGGTTGTGCTGTTAGAAAATAAACTCTCGCTCTTCTGCTCAATGCATCCGCAACAACATTGGCCTTCCCAGGATGATACTACAGGTTGACATCATAATCCACAAGAAGCTCCAGCCACCTTCTCTGACGCATGTTAAGATCCTTCTGGGTGGAAACATACTTCAGGCTCTTGTGGTCGGTGAAAATCTCCACCCTGTCTCCATACAAGTAGTGCCTCCATAACTTAAGTACAAACACCACTGCTGCCAGCTCCAAGTCATGGGTTGGGTAATTCCTCTCATGATCACGAAGTTGTCGTGACGCATAAGCTATTACCTTCCCATGCTGCATCAGAACACATCCTAAACCTCTGCCTGAAGCATCACAGTACACTGAGAATCCTCCGGTCCCATCTGGAAGCGTGAGAATAGGAGCTATTATCAGGCCTCGCTTCAACTGCTCAAAAGAATTCTGACACTCTGCTGTTCAAGCAAACTGCGCATCCTTGCGGGTCAACTACGTCAATGGCGCTGAAATTCGAGCAAAATCTGAAACAAACCGCCGGTAGTAGTCGACCAATCCAAGAAAACTACGAACCTCTGCAACTGTGCTGGGCACTGGCCATGACTCAATGGCCACAATCTTCTGGGGATCCACTTCTACTCCTCCTCGAGTGATGATATGACCCAAGTACGAAATACGATCGAGTCAGAACTCGCATTTACTGAACTTGGCATATAACTGGTGCTCCCTGAGAGTCTGAAGAACTACACGAAGATGCTTCTCATGCTCCGCCTCACTCTTGCTGTAGACCAGGATGTCATCCAAGAACACAATCACAAACTGATCCAAGTAAGGCATGAAGATGCGATTCATGAGGTCCATGAATACTGTCGGCGCATTGGTTGCTCCAAAAGGCATAATAAGGAATTCCCAATGCCCATATCTCGATCTAAAAGCTGTCTTCGGGATGTCCTGCTCTCTGACTCTGATCTGATGATAACCTGAGCGCAAATCAATCTTCGAGAATACTGAAGCCCCCTTGAGTTGATCAAACAAGTCATACATCCTCGGAAGAGGGTAGTTGTTCTTGATTGTCACTGAGTTCAAGGTACGATAATCAACATATAACCTGAACGTACCATCCTTCTTTTTCACAAGAAGCATCGGGGCTCCCCAAGGCGATCCACTAGCACGAATGAATCCCTTGGTTCTGCGTTCTTCAATCATCTTGTACAAGATCTCCAACTTTGATGGCGCCATCCTGTAGACTCTCTCTGACACCGGGGCTGTCCCAGGAATCAAGTCTATAGTGAACTCGATCTCCCGCTCCGGAGGCATACCTGGAAGCTCTTCTGGAAAAATATCTGGGAACTCATCCACTATCCTGGGCAACTGAACTGCTGCTACTGCCATCCGCAATATCGGAGGAGAAGGCTCAACCTCACCTCGAGAGAAAGAAAACTCCGGCTCTCCTGGAATGCTAAAAACAACCCTGCCAATGTGGCAGTCTATCCTAGCATACTGGTTCCTCAACCAATCCATCCCTAGGACCACATCATAATCGGCCATCGGGAACTCTATCAATCTAGCGGAGAATTCTCTACCGCTAACTACGATCCGACACGAGGAAAACACTCTATCTACTCCCACAAGTCCGTTACTAGTAAGTATATTAAGCCTTACCGATAATGACTCGGGCTCCAATCCTATTCGTGTCGCGAATCGAGCAGACATAAATGAATGCGATGCACCAGAATCAAATAAAGCTGAAGCTGGAAAGGAGTTGATGAGAATAGTACCTGCCATTACCTCTCCTGGTGCCAATCCTTCCTCCATGGTCATCACCATAGCCTGACCGTGCCCTCGGGGTGCTGGTCCCCTCTGCTGAAATCCTCGCTGTCTGTTCTGACTCTGGGCTTGGACTTGTGCATACTGCTGGGGGTTCTGCTGCTGGAACACTTGGGTCTGAGGCGGCAAGGGCCTCGGCAATGGATACTGCTGCTGCTGGACCGGAGCTGGTCCTCTCACCGAAGAGCTAGAAAGGTTGGACGATGATGAACCACCCCTATTCGGGCAGGATCCAACCCTATGGTCTGGTGCTCCACAAGCCAGACACAATCCCTGTGCCCTGCGACATTCTGTCACCACATGGCCTGGCTTCCCACAATGAGAACAACCCACTGCGGAAGATTGCTTCTGCTTCTGCTGCTGAGGGTGCGTCGGAGTTGAATGCTGAACCGACGTTACTGAGGCCGCTCGCCTCGGAGCTCCAATAGTCAAAGCCCTGACTGCCGGGGCTGGTGCTGAAGACTGATTCCTCTGGCCGTGAGATCTCTTCCGACCTCCGGTCCTATCCACAATCCTCTGGGAGGTATACTCATGCCTCCGGGCTGCTCTCAAGACTGCATCAAAAGTCTGATTCTCAAATTGCTCTACTGCCAACAAGATCTCCAGGTGAAGTCCCTGCTGGAACCGCTGGGCTCTATCATACTCGGTTGCTACCAAAGTGGGAGCAAACCGACTGAGTCTAGAAAACTCGGCCGCATATCCGTCGACCGTCCTGCCTCCTTGCTTCAGATTGGTGAACCTCGTCTGCAGATCATACCGAGCCACGGCATCGAAATACTTGGTCTGGAATCTCTCTCTGAACACTGCCCAAGCAATGGGTGCTGCTAATCCAATGGCCTGCGCTGTCCACCAGCTGCGGGCAAGATCTAACAACTACAGGCGCACAACGGCCACCTTCTCGTTCTCTGGGGTCCTGGCTGCTTCTAGAATCACCTCTGTGTCCTGAAGCCATGCATCTGCTGCGATAGCATCTTCACTACCGTCGAAGAATGGAGGGTTCAAGCGCTTGAAGCTATTGGCCACGCTGTTACCCTGATGACCACCCCGGGTCAAAGCATCCGTCACTGCCTGGTACAAGGCATCTCCACGCCGGTCTTGTAAAGCTATCAAGGTCCTGACGAGTCCTACCAAAGTGCCGTCATCATGTTCTACAGGTTGAACTGGCTGGACTGGTGGCTCTCCGCCAGAAGGCACGACTCTAGAGGCTACTCCGGAATGCTGGACTTGATCTCCAGGTTGCTGCTGGTCCGCGGGAGGTGCTCCGCCTTGCTGGTCGGTAGGACCACGAACAATACCGCTGAAGAAGACGACATAGGGAACAATAAGGAAGGACCAGGGCAGATCAATGATACAAGCATATGATCAGGACAAGAATCCAGAGATTCAGAAGATACGAGCAGAGATCAAGGACGAATACTGATTGAGACATCTATTCGGTAAACCCTCACATATCTTTATTTACAAGACCTGCATGGGCCACCACTTAAACCATGTCACGCCCCAGAACCAGAATACTGGAGAGCGGGGGCAGACATAGCCAGCTACGTATATGAAATAGAATCCATCTCGCTATACGGTCATGGCTGTCTAGATACATGAGGGTTTATCTACAAGCCAACAGTCTCTTAAGGTCATGAACAAGCCTAGTGTCTCAATCACAAGCAAGTAAGTAAAAGTCACAAGATGTATGATCATTAAATATATAATAGTAAGGCGTCCCAAACATTACATATTCAGTTGATCATGAAGCTAGTCGTTACAAAATGTCAGGACTAGCAAGAGTTTAGTCATACATGATCAACCCTAGGATCTGTTAATCATGTTACAGCCCGTAGGCAGACAGTTAGTAAGTACAACCGAGCTAAACAGGTGCTCGTCGGCTAAACGCCTCAAAAGAATATTTTTACAAGGGAATGGGAGAGCAAAATAAAACCCACTCGTTGCCGGGATTCCCTCTAGTGTTCACCATCTGGCTGGAAGGTCGGTAGATCCTCTGGAGCTGCTCCGAAATTTGGCCACACAAAACCAGCTGGGTCAGACCCCAGAAAGAGCAAGTGCCACAAAGGAGGCTTCACTTAAGAACTAAAACCAGCAAACAGCACAAGATATAAATAAAAGTAAGAACTGAAAATAAAGAAAATACACCAGGATGATATACGACGAGATAACCATGGAACTATTCAGATAACCAGGTTACAACCCGTAAACCAAACAAGGACCGGGGTTGTAACCCTTCGTCTGAACAGAACTTGGAATTCTCACCATTTATTGGTAAAACAAATACAAGCATTCTGGTCATACAGCAATCTGGAACAGGATCAGGGCAAGACTAGACTGGTTCGACTCCATCCAATCATTTCACGGCCAAGCAAGAATTACGGCTTGATACTTTAACTAACTAGGGTTGTCACAAGCCTAATTACTAACAAGATGCAGTGAGATAATTCCACAGCCACAAGCCCTGCAGACCATCCAGGTTACCCGGGTTAAAAGATTAGAGTTGAATTCTGGTGGGTACATCGTCCGGAAACGAATGTACCCTTAGGTAGCTTGAAGGGTGCAACACATGACAGTGTGCTGGAAATGTGCCCTACTCGACGGCAGGCTACAGATCCCAAGGCGTGCCCAGGTAACGGGATTGCCTGTAGCTGGGAAATCTCGTCATGACTAATGTATTAATCTAGTTATTAGCCTTAGTCCATTTCAATAGGTACTCCTGACCGTGGTACTCAGGAGTCCCTGTCCTAGACATGATGCAAGACATAACTGGTTTATTTATACAAGCACAATCGCCCACGGTGTCCAGGTTATTATACAGGTCATGTCATGTCAAGTAGCCGTCGCAACAGCTTATCAAGATATAACATGTCAGGTTATCGGGTCAAGTGTACTAGTCAGGAGTGCGCCACGATGGCCACTATCAGGTCATGTCAGGTTACTCATGTCAGGAGTGCACCACTACGGGTCACTATCGTGTCAGGCTTAGTTATCAATTCCAAACATAACAAGTAAATTTATGATTATCAAGTTCTAATAAAATATCAATATACAGGGCTATAGAAGAGCCAAGCTTAAGGAAAGTAAAACCAAACTGACACGCTGACATAAAACAAAGTCAGCCAAGGCCATACGCTCAGTGCAAGTCATACGCTCAGGTTAGGCGTATGCAAGTCATACGCTTCCAAAAGGCAGCGTATGTACTCCATACGACTCATCGTCAAGCAAGCGAGCGTATGCGAGTCATACGCTCCCAAAAGGCAGCGTATGGGGTCCATACGACTCCTTGTCAAGCAAGCGAGCGTATGCGAGTCATACGCTCCCAAAAGGCAGCGTATGGGATCCATACGACTCCTTGTCAAGCAAGCGAGCGTATGCGAGTCATACGCTCCTAAAAGGCAGCATATGGGGTCCATACGACTCCTTGTCAAACAAGCGAGCGAATGCGAGTCATACGCTCCCAAAAGGCAGCGTATGGAGGGGGGTCGACTGCGCTGCGCTAAAGAGTGCGCGCAGCTCAATGGCACAAGATAAAAAGCTCGCGTACACTGCTCACTGTCTTCTCCAAATCAGCAAGAACTCCATGGGTTGAACCCAAAGCTTCAAAAGTCCATAACTTGGTCAAAATAAGTCCAAATCCGACTTTGCAAAGTTCTATCTTGGGTGAAATTCAATTCTCTCCAACATAAGAACATCAAAACCCATAAAAATACAACTTAAATAGATCAAAACCATGCAAAACCGAAAATAGAAGAAACTTAGATCTAGGACAATGGAGACTCCAAATCACAAAATATCAAGTTCTAATATTGATCACCATGGCCTAATCTAGCTAATGAACAAATAAAGAGTGGTTCTCAAGTGGTGGCAAGGTGCACTTGCCTAAGGGGTGTTGGTGTTGTGTGGAGGAAGGAAGAAGAAGAAGATGAAGAAATAAATGAGAGAATTATGAGGAGAGAGAAAGGTAGGTGGAGATAATAAAGAGGGTGGTTGTGGTGGAAATGAGGGAGGAGCATAGGCTAAGGTGTTCCAATGTAAAATAAACCAAACCAAACCAATCCTTCTCCACAAAATAGACCAAGCCGGGTCGAGAACCAATGTACGAGAAATCCAAAATCCGCTAGTCAAGAAAATAAGATACATGCCAAAATCTAACTTCGAGTATAATTACGAAATACGGAAAACGGGGGTGACACCATCACAAGAGAGATCTGTCACGACCCGCACCCGGAAGCTCGGGTACGAATACGTGAAAACACGTCCAGCCTATGCCGCAGAGTTGGCGATAGTAAGCTGCCAAATCCTCAAGTATATCCAAATCCAGCAATAAAATGTAGATCATGATAAACAGAATCTAACTCAATCATAAGTAATAGCAGTTAGATATGAAATGGAAAGATAAGTCTACAGAGTACAAATCTGAGTACAGTAACCCTCAGAAATAGTATAACTCAACAAATCTTCTGATAACAGAAATCTAAATGAAAGAACGTAAAGACTGAACTAGACTAAACATCATCCAGTAGTACGTCTGCTATGTCATCTCCTGTATTCTCAGCTAAGCCATGATCTGTTTCAGGTGTGCCATAGTAAGTGGAATACCAGTCCACAAAGTCATCGCCTAAAAATGTGGTTATCCAGTCATGATTGGAGCAAGTGCAACACATGATCTATTGTTCATAACATGATAGGAACTATATAACATGAATTAGAATATGAGACATGGAAGTAAATATTGTAAACATGAACTGACAAGTATATGAACATGAAAGATAATCATAGCAGAAAATCAACTTATGTGACAAGATCAGTATGAAATGCATAAGTCATAACTACAATAAGTGTGTTTGAAATACCACGTTCTATATGTGATAGGGTTGAGGGATCTACTTGGTCCGGCTAAATCATACATGTCGTGTATGATTAGCTATCGACAGGGAACAAAGAACATGAATATGAACTTTAATCACATATATACTAAGATATTTCACGTCAAACTAGAATCATGAATTCATCTCAACAAGAAACATGTATAGGATAAACTCAGGAACAGTAACATGATAATAAGGTAATAGAATCCATAACACTAATCTCGTGAAATAGTCGTGTCAATAATCAGGAAATGTATATCTAAATCATGAATAGAGTAACTATCAGGAAATGAAAGCGATCAGTGTAAGTACTTGTCTTCGGTAGTTGAAGTCGACATGCGCGACATGAACGTGTCGATACGGAAAGTATCACAGTCTAAAGTCCAGTAATTGTTACGCTCCGACCCAGAAAATTGCTCGTCCTTTCATCGATTTGTTCGAATTATCGTCCTCGCTGGGGCGTGATGCCGTACGAATCTGGAGTTGCACTCGTACAAGGCAAGATGACAAGTTCTCAAATGGTTATCTTTGATTTGATATTAGCAACGGAAGTAAACAAAGTATACAAAACAATTCTCTTTATTTGATAAATGAACTGAGATTACAAAGGCTTTCAATAGTCCAACTGAATTTGCCAGATTGGCTATAAAACTCAAGTTCTCTCTTGCCCATAAAGGATTTCACCGTACCATACATCATGCCTTCTATATCTCGGCCGTATCAATCCTATTGCAAGTCCGAGCGTCAATGCGATCGCACGCTTCAAACGCTACGGCATTCCATGCCTCCGCGCGATCAAGCGAAGCTCTGCCGCGAGCAGACCATTCCCTGAACCTGCTAGCAAACAAGTGGGGGATTAGTACTTTCGTCCTCGCTATACTGATCAAGACCCACTTAACTAAATCGACATTTAGTAATGTATTGATTCATGCAACATACAATTTAGTTATCTTTCTATGTTCTCCTTAGGATCGGTTTTAGGGCATATTCGAAAGAAGCAAGACATGATATCATAGCAAGCATGTTATTTCGATTCGCATAAGCAAGTAGACAATCAATAGCACTCTCGTGTTGTTTCGTGACTTCTTACCAAACATTGATGCACTCGCCCTTGCACCGACGCAAGATGAATACGCCTCATTCCTTCTTTGTCATGTTATAAGTGCTTTGTGCAGGAGCTCTGTGTTCCTGTACTTTTGGTCCACTGTTCCTTAACTATATGAAGGTCATTGGTGTATCCGTGCCGGAATGGACTAACTTGTTTCTCTTTTCTTTTCTTTTCTTTTATCAAACTGGATAACCCGGCCTCCTCCTCATACAGGTTTGCTGGCCCAGTATCTGAAGGACGTCGAACTTACCATCAATTGTGGCTTATTACATCAGTAGCAGATCGTAAGTCATACCCAAAAGATGTGCACCAACAATGATTATTCATCCCTCTTAGGCCGAACGGTCCCGGTGCCCCGGCAAATATAACTCGTTCGAGGGAAATTACTACACCCTGTGCACGTGCAATATCTCAAGTCCATTCGACCATGCAACGTGCGTCTTATTCAAACAACCAAACATATCTTGAGTCTGCGACTCAAACTTTGTATCATCTCGTATTTCTCACCTTAACTTTCTATGTTCTCACATTCTATACTTCGTTTCAAGGTTCAATGGCATCATGCCCCAACTAAATGTTCGTCAAACGAACGACCCAAAGGTTCCGAACATTTTCGAGGCATTATGTCACATCCGATAGTTCCGTTACATTCATGCCACAACTGTTCTCTTTGCAATGAAATCATCTTTTATGATTCTCATGCACGTACGCACGCCTTGACACGATTGTTCTCTATTCTTCGAGTCGTGCATGCGATGCACGCCTCGATACCGTAATTCCATCTTCTATGTCTTAGTGTACAGTGTATGTTCCTTTTCTCGGACTCGTGCAAGTGAGGCACGTCTCGATAGGGTATTCAATGTTCTATAGCTCGTGCACTGAGGCACTCGCGCCGATATAGTCTTTCAATGTTCTAGCATACTAGCTCATGTGCGGTGGCACAGAATGACTCATGCGTTGAGGCACTTGTCGATACAGTTATCCCATGTTCTTATGGCTTGCGCACCGAGGCACTCGCCTTTGCGATATTCAATGTTCAATAGCAACTCGTACATTTGATGTACGTTTCATTTTAATTGTTCTATCTAGTGTTTGACACGTACTATGTTCATCTCTCGATCGAGCCACACCCGTGGTCTCGATAGGTTAACTTAGCATACAACGATATATTTTACTTAGGCATGAAGGTGTAGGAAAGAGAAGTCAAAGTCCCCCCACCTTAAGCCGATACGCCTTATCGTTTTACCGAGTCGATGCAGTTCGATTTCATATCTTTGTTGCACGACCAACTCTTCTGACTTAGCCATTCGAGCACTTCGTGCTTCATTGAATTATAACCGATTTGGCTTGCCGAGCCTATGCCTCAGTCCGTTGCGAGGCGATGATTTGGTTTTGCGGACCCCGTTGTAAATAAGGCAAAATATCGACCTCTTATATTTTAGCGTAAACGTATCTTATATTTTACCGTAAACGTATAGCCTGCACACGAAACCAACTAAAATCAATACTTGTCCGAATCGGACTACTGCCTTGCGTCGATTCGATTTCTTATAATCTTCGAACCGACTCAATGCTTTCTCTCGGGCCAACTTAACACTTGTATGGATCTTACTCGATGCGTTCCTCGGGTCAACGTAATTATTTGCATCGATCCGACTCGATGCATTTCTTGGGTCAACGTACTCTCGTATCGATTTGCATTGATACTTAATCGGGTCAACGCAACTCTTCGAGTCAACGACTCAGCATAATGCACCGTACGGAGCGGGGCATTATATAATATACCACTCAAAACAAGGTTCGTCCTCGAACCAAAACAAACACTCAATTCAAGTGTTTTCTAGATCGTTTCACGATCTCGCCCAACTATCGTTGTTCCGTTTCAAACACTCGTGAAAGCTTTCATTAACTTTCAGTTTTCCTGCAGCTCAATTTGAATTTAGTATACAACTTGATTTGGATCGTACACATATTCAAGGCATCCCAAAAATATATGTATTTCAGCCAAGCCTAGTGGTAGAAAATTGGAACGAACCTAACAGGTAAATTTTCAATCCTATGTTTGCCATCTCGTACTCTCAATCGAACTTATCTTTAGCAACTGTTCTCAAAATTTTATCGCGTACGTATATTCGATACATACATGATTCATTCAACAAAGTCGTCGCGTGCGACGCGATTCAAAAATCGCATTTCTCATGTTCATAAGTTTTGTATGGACCATCAATTCTATGCGTCGCGTCGAGCCGTCACGCATCTGATCGCAACGATCCTCCGCAACACCTTGCGTTCGAAGTCGCTGCCCAACTATTTTCGAGGTATGGCTATGCAACTTTTTTCGATACGATTTCCTTTTTTGACTTACAATGCATCAACACTCAGGGCTACGCCCACTAGGTGACTTACTTAGACACCGTGCTTAGATTCTTTCGGCGCAATTTTAAATTGACATTGCACAAAGGCCACAATCTATCCGACACAAAAGTTCGATTTGAGTCGACGATGCTCAAAGGCAACAATCGCTTTGACATGAACGTCTTTATGACGCGTCTTACGTTCGATTCCTATCGAATAGGAATTCAATAGCCTAATTCCCAACTTCTCCGTCTCGCAACATCGAATATAAGTTCGATTCACGCAACTCAATTGCAAGGTGAATCCAAATCTAACGACATAACTCGTAAGTCATTCTCTTACCGTCCGCTCTCGTGCATAGCACGATTCTCAAAATCGCCTAGACTTATCATCAACATGCACCACATTATATTTGTTACTGATGCAATTTTATATGCGACATCGCATGAGTCATCTTATGGGTCTGCAACATTCAATTTGATTTGGCGGTCAAGTCTTCTAGGGTCAGCTGCCCCGAAGCTACGCTTGATAATTATGGATCATTAACGAAGGACGGTTACTACGAACCATGCTATATTATTTCGGAGCCAAATCACGTTCCGACGATTTTTATGCGACTACCCAAATCTGGACAAAACCATTTCTATCGGCGCAACTGATGCGCAACTACCCTCCGAGTAAAGTCATGCACTACTATCGATAATTCCGTATTTCATGAAATATTTACTCGTATTGAGTTCGAGTCTTTCTACACACGGTCGACACCCGAGATGATATACGCATCGAAATAATCGTCGATAACTTTATAGTCTCGCCATGATCAATCACAAAGTTTATGATCAACCAGTTCGACACTTCCGTATTGCTATTTTCGAAAATTCTAATATCGTAAGCCTGGTCAGTTTTGTATTCTCACATCGTGCTTACGTTTCCTTGCGTATCGATTTCGATAGGTCATATCAATTTCGATAACACGAGGGTCAACTTTGAATCTGCATCAACGTCGACTTTAGTTCGTATTGCATACCTCCAAGTTCACTACAAACTTTTTCATACGCATCAACTCGTTTTCCGATTCACCGCATCTCGCTATACTTTGATCGCATAACCTAGTTACCGATTATCCAATATCGAACCCTCGAGTTATGCCAGTCCCGCTTTTTGTTATACGTATTTCCAATGTACGTATACGGATTTTGACCCGTATTTTATTTTACTGTATTTTCGTATTTCTTTATGGCTTGCCTTGATATATCTTGACTAGGGTTGACCTTGGGCTGGTTTGGTCCAACTTGACTTTCTTTGAATGGCTTGGTTTGGTTTATTTTGATGGTTGGTTCAACATGTTGAACCATCCCCTCTCTTCATAAAACCCAACCACCCCTTTCTCTCTTCATTACTTCCATTCATTTCTTCACCTTCTTCTCCATTACTCTCCCACCAACCTAGAGAGCTTAGGCAAGTGTAATCTTGCTTCATGATGGATCTTAGATTTTATTGTTCCATTATCTTTTCCTCTTGATTCTAAGCCTCTTTAGAACTTGGAGTTCTTGGGTTAGATGAAGGGATCCTTGTAGATCTAAGTTTGTGTTATTTTCGGTTTTCTTGGGTTTTGATTTATCAAACTTCATTATTTTCATGTTTGAATTGTTCTATGTTGTAGAGAATTCGATTTTACCCAAAATGTACCTTTGAAAAGTTAGATTTCGACTTGTTTTGAGGAAGTTCTGACCAAAATAAGATTTGGACATCTTCTATGTTCATCTATCCTAGTTTTGACAGAGACGATGAATAGTGCCTGGCCGCATAGTGCTAGTCCGCATAGCTGTATAGTACCAGTCCGCATAGCTACATAGTGTCACGTCCCACTCCCGTAGGAGCGATCGTCCTCGCTAAGGCGTGATGCCGCACGAGCCTAGATTGCGCTCGTGCAAGGCGAGTTCCATAACGGCCGATTTCAGCGGCTGCGACGGGATCGTCGCAGAGAAGTCCCAAGCAGAGACATTGAATAATAGCAGCGGAAAGTAGAACCAAACATAAGTTATTCAAAAGAAGCTCTTTATTGATATTGAAACAAAGGTTACAATGGGACGCAAGGCCAAGAATACAAGTCACTCAAGCTCACTCAAGCTCACATTACAAGTCATTCAGCTCTCTCTCTCTCATCTCTCAATACATGTTTTGAGCCAGCGGATGCTTTGGAAGGCGACGTCCATACATTATGTCCTGTATAAGTCTTGAATACATACGGCCGCACGCTTCGAATCGCCAAGAAACTCCGTGCCTCGACGCATCCAAGCGAGCTCCGCACCACGAGCTTCTACCTGTGCCTGCACATAAAAACTATGTGGGTGTCAGTACTCAACTGTACTGGTGGAATGAGCTCCTCGCCCACCCATACAAAACCAACACGTTTGATTTGCTTTGTGCAACATAGTCCCTTCTTATCAATTGTCTTTCTACTCTTGCCTTAGGATCAATTTTAGGACCGACGCCTTGGCCTATTTTGTGTCTCAAGACCATTTCGTGCTTGCAACGTAACATTAACTCAACAACGTTAACCTATCAAGTCGTGCTTGCCTTACGGCTTAAAATCAGAGGCGCAACTACACGATAGACTTCAGTTCCATGTGACCGTGCTACATACCCATATTGAGGCCGTGCCTCGCAACTCAGTATGACTTAACCATATCGCCACCTCGCGGCCCTTGCCGCCTCGCGACCCTTTGCTACTTAATCATCAACTGACCCATCAGGACATTGTGAACTAAGTGTCACTCGACCAACTTTTCCTTGCGGCGTTTTCTGACTTAAACTCAAGACAACTCACATCCAAACTATGCAACTTATATGCCAACAACATAAAACTCGACGCCACATCTCATGCCGAAGCACGTCGCCTACGTTGCAGCCAAATCTTAGGCCCAACATTTTGTGTTTCAACTGTACACACACATTCAACTCAACTTCCGTGATATACTACACTCAATACTCGACTCAATCCAAAGGCATACACGCGGATCACCGCCCATGCCGACTCATCTATATGAACTAGTCACTAGCGCCCAGCGCTATAATGGACTCCTTTTGAGATTTTGATTAGACGGACGCTCCTTGCCAGCACGACTAGCTAACTTCGCTGCAAGTTCCCGCTAACCCGTGCGGTCATCCAGCACAGCTACGAATGTCTCTATCGCAACGGTTCCCATGGGCCGCCGTTCGAGAAACAGTTTATTTTACCTTGTACAAGTTGTCCAATGACCATGTAAGACTCGACTCGAACTGACGTCTCACACAGTCAATCTACTTCTAGTGTTACCATCTCTTTTAGGACTAAGTTCAACACTTCTCACATCTGAGACCTTGCCTCGACGACCCAGTCGTGAGCATTCTACTTTCTTGCCTCAACGACCCAGTCATGAGCATTCTTCTTTCTTGCCTCAATGACCCAGTCGTGAGCATTCTTCTTTCTTGTCCTATCATTCCACTTAACTCAAGAACAACTATTGAGACACTTTCCAAACTCAATGAATCAACCGTGGCCCGTGCCTTAAAACACTAAGTTCGTGCCATCGTGTCTTAAACCAACTTGAAACTCTATATGACACCACCGCCTAAGTCATACCCTATATGACAGGCCTTACGATCGTGGGACTATGTGGTTATACCCAGCCGTAGAACTCATAGGACCGTGCTTGCTACTACTCCTAATAGCTTAACATAACTTGCCTAACTTACTTTGCAACAACTTGACGAGCAAAGGCTGCGTCAAGCCTCGCGTCGTGGGAACGTGCCGTGCACGCGTTCGACTTTGAACAACCAAATTTTGGGGTGCCTAGACTTATGTCACAAGTCGTGCAATACAACTTAACCCGTCGGCGAGCAGAGGCTATGCCACGCCTTGGGCGAAGAGACCGTGCATGCTTTATGAAGCATTTATGCGGGCGAAGCCTATGACTTAGGCTACGTTCATAACTTCGCCTACTCAACCAACTTTTCTTCTCCCAAGCCACGGGACGAAGGATCGAGTGCATTTTCAAAGCACGCCGTACACCAACTCTAAGCCGACCATTGGACCTTTCCATATTCTAACTCATTTCGACCCGTCGGGATTATTCCCTTATCTATGTTGATTCGTCTCTTTTATTATCAAGCCTACTTGTGCAAGTTAAAAATATGGAATTTATTATGTGAAGGCTAAGATGAGGCAAGTTCACCGAAACTACCCCACCTGAGCGAGCGGTCGCCTCGACCGAGCGATGTCTTCGAGCAGCCGTTGCAAGGATAAGTCCGAAAGCCTTTAGCGTTCCGATTCCTCCGATTGACTGAGAGGGACGGGGCACTACACATAGTGCTTGGCTACATAGTGCCAGTCCGCATGGATGCATAGTGCCTGGCGTATAGTGCCTGGCCGCATAGTGCCAGTCCGTATAGCTCCATAGTGCTTGGCCGTATAGTGCTAGTCCACATAGCTGTATAGTGCCTGGCCGCATAGTGCCTTGCCGCATAGTGCCTGGCCGCATAGATACATAGTGTCTGGCCATATAGTGCCTATTTTGGCTATTTTTGGCTGCTTTATGTTCTATTTGGCTGAATTGTGGTCAAAATTTCTCCCAACTCCCAACATGAAAGTTGTAGATCTTTTCCTTGGCTTCAAGAATATGTTACTAGCTATTTTATGCAAGTTTCTCTCATTCATGATAATGTAAGGATAGAACACGATAGTGGCCTGTTAAGGCGCACTCTTAATAAGTAACAAGTAACTTGACATGATAACTCTTGATAGTGACCCGTCGTGGTGCACTCTTGACAAGTAATTTGACATGATAATTCTTGATGGTGGTCCATCGTGGCGCACTCTTGACAAGTAATCTTGATAAGTAACCTAACATGATAATTTTGATATGCTGTTGTGACGGTTATCTTGACTTGCTAAGTAACTCTTGTCTTGATACCGTGGGTGTTTGTGCTTGTATAAGCTACATGTCTCGTCTTGCTTCATGTATAGGATATAGATTCCTAGTTACCACGGTCAGGGATTCATACTGAATCTGACTAGGATAATGATTAGATTGATCAAGTAGTTCATGAAGAGATTTTTCAGCTACAGGCAGTCCCGTTATCTGGGCGCTTTAATTGGACTTGTAGCCTGCCGTCGAGTAGGGCACATTTCCAGCACACTGTCATGTGTTGCACCTCCAAGTCACCTAATCCAACTCCCTCAACTTGCAACTGGATAACCTGGATTAAGTCTACATGGCTTGTGGCTGTTGGAACATCTCAATGCATCTTGTTAGTAACTAGGCTTCTGATAACCCTAGTTAGTTAAAGTATCAAGCCGTACTCATTGCTTGGCCGTGATTGATGGATGGAGTCTAGTCTAGTCTTGCCTAGACAAGGCCAGTACATGGTTTCTTCAGCCCGTTACTGTTATGCTTTACTTATTCGATAATTGGTTAGAGACTAAGTTCTGTTCAGGTGAAGGGTTACAATCCCGGTCCTTGTTTGGTTTACGGGTTGTAACTTGGTTACTGGAACAGTCCTTTAGTTATCTTATCGTTTATCACCATGTTTTCTCTAACTCATGTTTTTCGTTATCCTTTATGTATCATTTGCTAATATGCTGGTTTTAGTTCTTAAGTGAAGCCTCCCTTGTGGTACTTGCTCTTTCTGGGACCGATCCAACTGGTTTTGTATGGCCAGATTTCGAAGCAGCTCCCGAGGATCTCCCCACCTTCCAGCCAGATGGTGAACACTAGAAGAAATCCTGGCAACAAGTGGATTTATTTTGCTCTCCCACTCTAATTGTAAAATTATTCTTTTGAGGCGTTTAGCCGCTGAGTAAGTGTTAGCTCGTGTTGAATACTTTACTTACTGTCTGTCTACGGGCTGTAATATGATTAACAAATCCCAGGGTTGATCATGTATGACTGAAGCTCTTGCTAGTCCTCGCATTTTGTACGACTAGCTTCATGATCATATGTATATGAAATGTATAGGACGCCTTACTATTGAATATCTGATGGTCTAACATCTTGTAACTATTATTACTTGTTTGAGATTGAGACACTAGGCTTGTTCTTCACCATAAGAGACTGATGGCTTGTAGATAAACCCTCATACATCTAGACAGCCGTGATCGTATATCGAGGTGGATTACACTTCTATATATGTAGCTGGCTGTGTCTGCCCTCCGCTCTCCAGTATTCTGGTTCTGGGGCGTGACAAGTTATACGATCACGCCCTCTAAGTTTTGCGTGTTTCAGTCGTACTCAAATGAGTTTCACAATAACGTAACCAACTATCTCTTAGGCATTATTTACCCGCATCAACCAACTCTTCACTGAAGTCGCACATCGTACGATCCGATTATAATTTGCATCGTCCAACATTTCTATCGAGATCACAAGTCGTGCGATTCGATTACGTTTTGCCTCACCCAACATTTCTATTGAGATCGCAAGTCATGCGGTTTGATTACGATTCGTCTCTTCCAACATTTCTATTGAGATTGTAAGTCGTGCGACTCATTTATAAGTTCAAGTTTCCTATCCCGTCGATCCGATTATTGTATCAAGGAATAATCGTTTTGTTAGTCTCGGTCGTTTGACCGACTTATAAATTTTCGTCCGACGTATCATTCATTGATACGAGTCCCCGTCTTATCGTTCGAACCAATGATCGAAGAACACTTACATCAACATATCGTCATACAAATTTTTAATTGAGTCTCGGTACTCTCCCGTTCGTTGTGGACAAATCTTTCGCAAATTACACAATGTGTCGATGGAATCCGTTGCACAAGTGGTATAGCATATGCCATTCAAAATCGAGTCATTCATTGCATACGTGGTATGGCATACACCACTCGGAAATCAAGTCATTTCCTTCGCATCATACTCGGTATGAACCAACTGTTTATTCCAACTTACAATTTCCGCAGTGATCATGCCGATCACAACTGTAACTTTTTGATAAATAAAAATTCGACACAACTCGGCCAATGTATTCATTTGCCAACACAAGCTCGGTGCGCAACCGAACGATTCGTTCTTATCGACTTACAATTTAGTTCCGTTCGTTGTACTTTGTGCAGCGATTTATTTTCTGACATTCGTTGCACCTCGTGCAACAATTTATTTTCGACTTCCATTGCACTTTGTGCAACAATTTAATTTCGACATCCGTTGTACCTTGTGCAATAATTTATTTCCAACATTCAAAGGCAATGCTCGAATTCGTTCAACGCATTCGATATCAACTTTCACGTTCATTGCAATGTATCATTCACAACTCGTTGTATTTGATACCGCAACATTTCACGACTTTCATTATATCGATGCAACCAATATTTCTCATATCGACTATTGTATTGAAACAACAAACATTTTGATTCATATTTTTTAACTTGTTGCACCTGCAGCAACAAACATCGTAATTCCCATCTCGTAACTTGTTGCACTTGCAGCAACAAATACTTCACGGCTTGTTGCACTCAATGCAATAAACCTTTCACGACTTTCTCAGCAAACGTCATGTAATTTCCAAAACACATGCGACAAAATTTACATGACTTGTATTAGACTTATTGTATGGAACATCCAGTGCGGCACCGAGTAGAGTCAAGATTGATTTGATTAGTGGTGGACAACTCTTCGAAATTGAAATGAAGCAAGTGTCCTGAGAAAATTGAGCCTAGAGCTCTGATACCAATTTGTCGTGCCCCGACCCAGAAAATCGCTCGTCCTTGTATCGATTTATCCGAATCATCGTCCTCGCTGGGGCGTGATGCCGTACGAATCTGGAGTTGCACTCGTACAAGGCAAGATGACAAGTTCTCAAATGGTTATCTTTGATTTGATATTAGCAACGGAAGAAAACAGAGTATACGAAACAATTCTCGTTATTTGATAAATGAACTAAGATTACAAAGGCTTTCAATAAGCCCAACTGAATTTGCCAGATTGGCTACAACGCTCAAGTTCTCTCTTGCCCACAAAGGATTTCATCGTTCCATACATTATGCCGGCCGCATCATTCCTGTTGCAAGTCCGAGCGTCAATGCGATCGTACGCGTCAAATGCTACAGCATTCCATGCCTCCGCGCGAACAAGCGAAACTCCGTCGCGAGCAGACCATTCCCTGAACCTGCTAGAAAACTAGTGGAAGATTAGTACTTTCCTCCTCGCTGTACTGATCAAGACCCACTTAACTAAACCGACATTTAGTAATGTATTGATTCATGCAACATACAATTTAGTTATCTTTCTATGTTCTCCTTAGGATCGGTTTCATGGCATATTTGAAAGTAGTAAAGCATGATATCATGGCAAGTATGTTATTTCGATTCGCATAAGCAAGCAGGCAACTAATAACACTCTCGTGTTGTTTCGTGACTTCTTACCAAACATTGACGCACTCGCCCTTGCACCGACGCAAGGTGAATATGCCTCGTTCCTTCCATGTCATGTTATAAGTGCTCTGTACAGGAGCTTTGTGTTCCTACACTTTCGGCCCACTGTTCCTTAACTATATGAAGGCCATTGGCGTATACGCGCCGGAATGGACTAACTTGTTTCTCTTTTCTTTTTTTTCTCAAACTGGATAACCCGGAGTCCTCCCCGTACGGGTTTGCTGGTCCAGTATCCGAAGGACGTCGAACTTACCATTAATTGTGGCTTATCACATCAGTAGCAGATCGCAAGTCATACCCAAAAGATGTGCACCAATAATGATTATTCATCCCTCCTAGGCCGAACGGTCCCGTGCCCCGGCAAATATAACTCGTTAGAAGGAAATTACCACACCCTGTGCACGGGTAATATCTCAAGTCCATTCGACCATGCAACGCTCGTCTTATTCAAACAAGCAAACATATCTTGAGTCCGCAACTCAAACTTCGTATCATCTCGTATTTTTCATCTTAACTTTCTATGTTCTCACATTATATACTTCGTTTCAAGGTTCAATGGCATCATGCCCCAACTAAATGTTCGTCAAACGAACGACCCGAAGGTCTCGAACATTTTCGAAGCATTATGTCACATCCGACAGTTCCGTCACATTTATGCTACAACTGTTACCTTCGCAACGAAGCCATTTTTTATGATTCTCGTGCACGTACACATGCCTTGACACGATTGTTCTCTATTCGTCGAGTCGTGCATGCAATGCACGCCTCGATACTGTAATTCCATGTTCTATGTCTTAGTGTCCAATGTATGTTCCTTCCCTCATGCTCGTGCAACTGAGGCACGCCTCGATAGGATATTCAATGTTCTATAGCTCGTGCACTGAGGCACTCGCGCCGATATAGTCTTTCAATGTTCTAGCATACTAACTCGTGCGCAAGGGCACGGAATGACTCATGCGTTGAGGTACTTATCGATACAGTTATCACATGTTCTTATAGCTTGTGTATCAAGGCTCGCCTTTGCGATATTCAATGTTCAATAGCGACTCGTACATTTGATGTACGTTTTATTTCAATTGTTCTATTTAGTGTTTGACACACACTATGTTCATCTCTCGATCGAGCCACGTCCGTGGTCTCGATAGGTTAACTTAGCATACAACGATATATTTTACTTAGGCATGGAGTAGGAAAGAGAAGTCCAAGTCCCCCCACCTTATGCCGATACGCTTTATCGTTTTGCCGAGCCGATGTGGCTCGATTTCATATCTTTGTTGCACGGCCAACTCTTCTGACTTAGCCATTCGAGCACTTCGTGCTTCATTGAATTATACGACCGATCTGGCTTACTGAGCCTATGCCTCAGTTCGTTGCAAGACGGTGATTTGGTTTTGCGGACCCCGTTATAAATAAGGCAAAATGCTGACCTCTTATATTTCAGCGTAAACGTATAGCCTGCACACGAAACCAACTAAAATTAATACTTGTCCGAATCGGACTAATGCCTTGCGTCGATTCGATTTCTTAGAATCTTCGAACAGACTCAATGCTTTCTCGGGCCAACTTAATACTTGCATCGATCTTACTCGATGCGTTTCCCAGGTCAACGTAACTCTTTGCATCGATCCGATTCGATGCATTTCTTGGGTCAACGTACTCTCGTATCGATTCGCATTGATACTTAATCGGGTCAACGCAACCCTTCGAGTCAACGCCTCAGCGTAAATGCACTGTGCGGAGCGGGGCATTACAGTAATAGTCCCAAGATCATATCATTCCAAGTCATAGTCATCGAAGATCATAACGTTCAATAATGTCCAAGATCGTATCCGTCATCCAAATATCCCAATAGTAATGATAGTCCCGTAGATAGATTGGAAGATTGAGTAGAGTCACGAAATAGGAACGCACGATTAGTTTGGGATTAACACGATAATAGAAGCGAAAGTCTCAACCTAACATATATAATTAATTAAGGAAGATATTTACAATATTTGGAAGCTAGGTTTTCTTAGTCCAAAATATTTAGAATTAATATTTTAAAAATACATTAAAACATTATTTGGTAAATTCTACTTAAAGTAAAAATATTTGTAATAATATTCAATAAAATTTTACCAAAATATTATTACTACTATTATGATAGTGGAAAATATATATATATACCATTATTTATATATACTAATAATGTTTTCATCTAATATTATATATACAATACATATATACCTATTTATGGAAAATATTGGAAACTAAGTTTAATAATATTTGAAAATGTATATTTAGGCTAAAACATAAATTTGGTAAACAACATTTATAGCTTAAAATATATTTTAATTAAATAAGACACTATATTAATATTATATACAAACTTTTTAAGTTTCCTAATTAAAATCAAAGCTAAATAGTAAGTCTATTTGGTAAATTTTATAGAAACATCAATCAAAATATGATAAAATAACAGTATAAAATACATGTATTTATATTTAATATAGTATACTTACATATATTATATGGGCCTAAACCAAAATTAACTACTACAAACAAATAAACAGTTGTTACTGGGCTAGCCCACTAGCCTACTGGCGTAGCCCAGCTGCATGCACCTAATAACTTAATTCATTGACCTAAAAGCCTAAAGCCCACTGGAACGGGCTTGAAGCCCAATCCAGTGTTGATATTAGGGTTTTAAACCCTGATTCTTCTCTCTCAAGAGAGAGAAAACCAAGTAGCCGCACAAAATCTACAGAGAGAATGGAACGAAGCGGAGGAAGGAGTGCTGGAGAGAAGAAGACTGGGGAGAGGGAACGGGGGAGCGAGAGAGGGACACGAGAGAAGAGGACATGAGAGAGACAGACAGAGAGACGGAGAGAGGAGGAGATGCTCACCGAGCTGCTGCGGCTGCTGACGGGAAATCGTCGTCGAGGAGGAGCGGACGTGGTCGTCGACTCGGGACATCGGTGGATCTGTACGGATCTGCTGGAATCATGGCGGCGCACACGAGGATCGAGGTAGGGCGTAGCTCGAGGTAGACGATGGTGGTCGTCGAGGTCTGGGCCGTGCGACGGAGGTGAGTAGATCTGGTCCGTGGAGTTTGGGTGTTAGTGGTGGTGGTAATAGTGATGGCTTAGCTTGGTGAGGAGAGGGTGGCCGGTCGGGGAGATAACGACGGCAGGGGTGGTTGTGTGGTGGTGTGGGTCGAAAAAGACGGATGGCGGTGGTGTCTAGTGGTGGAGTTGGGAGTCAGTGGTGTACGGACGGAGTTGGCCGGATCTAGGTCGCTGTGGTGGTGGTGAATCGGGGATGAAGTCGATAGTGGTCGGGGTGGTTGCAGAGGAGGCGGCGGCATGGTGGGGTTCACCGGAGTTTAGGGTGGTCGGAGGAGACAAGGGTTGGGGTGTTGACGATATGATGGTTTGTCAATAGTCACGGTGGATGAAGGCGCTGGCCAAGGATGATCGGAGGTGGTCGACGAGTGGTTAGGCGGTGGTGACTGTGTAGAGTCAGTGGGGTTATGGTGACACTGGCGGTGGTCAGTGGCGGAGAGTGGAGACGAGGAGAAGAACATGAGGAAGAGAAGAAGAGGCGGCGAGGCAGTAGTGCTCACAGGAGTTCGGCTGACGGAGCACGGCGGCGACGCGGAGGAGCGGCGGTGGAGGAGTGGCTGGCTGGAGAAAAAAAAGTGTAGGAATTATTGTAATAAAATATTGGAGAGTCCCCAATATTTTAAAAGGAGGAAAATGGAGTGCTCCAAGAGCCATGATGGCACAAGGTGTAAATTGTAATAGATCTAGGGGCATATAGTGAGGACCACTAACTAACCATAACTAACTAATTACTAACTAATCAATTAATTAACAACTAAACCAATAATTAAAACTAACAATTGAGTATTCCCTAGCCCAAGGTCATAGGCCCACAATCCAAGCCCAAAGCTTGGTAGGCTCATAAATAAATAAATAATAATAAAATAATTATGAAAATAAGATTAACTAATTACTAATTATTAAATAATAATAATTAGAATTAGAAATAAATTCTCAAATAAGTTTGAAAAAGTAATTTTTTAAATTCCAAAAATTTTGATATTAATTTCCAAAAATTGAATTTCGAATTTAGGTAGTTACAAGTCTACACACCTTAAAAAAAATTCTCCTCGAAGTTTAAATTAACATGATCAGTAGAATTCAAAATCTAAATACGATTAAAGATAGTATTAAAATCTAAGTATAAATATTAATATAAGCAAAATCACTTGGCCACAATAAAATACAGGAATGATGCAATTTGGCACGACTAATATTAATCAAAATAAAGGAATTTAGGAATGGTATGGCTTAGTATGATTAAATTCTAATCATGATTAAGGCATGACCACGAATATAACCAAATCGTTTAGTCACGATCAATAAAATGGTTTGATTTAGCACGACTAGGATATTCAAATATAGTTATCAACAAAATCATTCACGCACGATCAAACCAATATGGCATGAGGAAGATCGTTATCAAAGTATGGTCAAAACCATTTAGACATGATTAAATATAGCATGATTTAGGCACGATCTAGAATGGATTCGAAATCATAATCATATAAGCACGATGAAGAAATAAATTCAATCTCTTAGGCACGATATAGAATTAAAATGGTATGGATCAAAATTATTAGTTTATGATCAAATTGGAATCTAAGCACAAAATGGTTAAATCACGATCAACTCAAGATCGAAGTCATATGGGTGCGATTAAAGATTCAGAATTTAAGCACGATTGAAGGATAAAATCAATGTATGAAATCAAAGTCACATAATCATGCGAAGTCATATAGGCACGACTAATAATTGGCATGTTTAAGAATAGATTCATGTCACAGATAGAATCTAGTCAGATATGACCTAAATATGATTAAATATATAATCAGGATATAGGTAGAATTATCATATTGTCGTGAATGAAGAATAGAACTTGGGCATGATTAAGAGTGAAATAGTTGCGATCAAATGGAATAAAAACTTAGGTACGATCAGTAGAATCTAAATCACAAGGTCATGACTAAAATTAAAATTTTGTGCACGATTTGAAATAAATTAAGTCAAAAATAAATTAAAATTTAGATGTAATTAAGAATATAATCGAAATCACGATTAAAAGATTTCATGTACGATTAAGAATATAATCAAAAGCGTACAGTCGCGATCAAAATGGAATTAATAACGAATTCAAGGGTGATTTACAAGAATAGAAAAATGAGATCTCTATTATAGGAAAAAAGTATTACAGGCTATGAGATACAGAAAGGGAATACAAGATAATCACCTCACCTTACTACTACAAGGTTTATCTGGTCGTCATTCCTCAATTATGCTTCTATTTAGCAATCTAGATAAACCACTAACAGAATCATCAATTCATTAATCCTGAATATAATATACGCCCTCAATCATAATACTCAAATCTTTTTATTTTTCCTTCGCCGTAATCCATTATCAAACTTAGTCATCCTTAAAAGTTTAAATTCCTCAAATTTAGATTCAACTCAACGTCTTAACCTTAATTCAATATAAAAAATATCTCAAGAATTTGTAACATCCGGTATCAAATTTTTTTCGAAATCAATTCACTCCTGGATATCCTTACCGACCTTACAAATACAACTCTCATATTGTTTATAATTTCTCTCCATTTAAATTCATTATCTACTATTCTTCTCCTTTTGAATTCTTCCTCTTCTATCTTTATATGATAATAATCCATACTATAAATAATTTCTTAAATATAACCATTTCTAAAATTTCAATGATGCTACTATCCTCTTGACTTTGCTTCCATTTCTAGTTACACATTTTCTCCTTCAGTTTCAACTCATAGTCTAAAATATCATAACCAGTCTAAAATGTATCACTACCACATTATAACTGATTTTTTCAAATCTTCAGTGTCCCGTGTTTCATTCTTCCTTGGTTCCTCAAAATTTGTGGAATAGCTTGATTTGGCACGATTTTGAATATCATCAAAATATGGTCAAAATTATTTAGGAATGATCAATTATGGCACGATTTCAAATCATTAGATACGATTGGGGATGGATTTGAAATCATAATTCAAAACCGTAGGAACGAAAAGAATAAAATCCAAATTTTTAGCTCGAGCTAGTCACAACTAAAAGGATCATATCGTTTAGATCAAAATCATGTTCATGTTGGAATATAATCAAAATTTATGCATAGGATAATCTAGGCATAATCATAGTATATTGGCCAAAATTAAAATTTAGAAATCAATTTAGGCATGAATAAGAATCAAACTTTAGGTAAAATGAAGAACCTTGAAATAATCCAAATCACTAGGGCATGATCAAAGATGGAAATGTTGTGATTTGGCATGATTAGGAATAATTAAATTCATAGTCATTTACGCACAATTAAGTCATGTTAGCACGATAAGGACAAAATCGAAAATTGGTCAAACTGCATAGGCACGATGAATCATTTACGCACGATTTAAGAATAGATTGAGAATATAATCTAAATCGTACATGGTTTATTAGGAATGATATAGTCGTGATAGAGTCAAAATCATTAACTATGATCAAGTCGAAATGATCAAAATTTAAGTGTAGGATGATAGGTACAACCAAAGTCAAAATTAAGTCATATTGAAGATCAAAGCTTATGCACGATTTAGAATAAAATCAAATATAGTCACGATCAATGGATCAAAATCACCTAGTCATGCAAGGTTCTCTAGTCATGATCAAAATTAGAATTTTGGTACGTTCAATAATAGGATAATAATTAAGATAGATTCTAATCATGATTAAGATATGATCAAACTTTAGTCATGAGCAATAATATAAATGAAATCTAGGCATGATGGCATGATCAAGAATCAAAATTTAACACGATCGAGATTATAATCAAAATCATGTAATCACGATCAAATATGATTGAAATTTAGTAATATTGAAAAATCAAAGGGTGATTTCAAAGGTAGGAAAAATTGAATTACTCTTACGAGGATAGGAGAATCAAAAGATAGGATTTTCCAGACGAAAGACGAGGTAATCATCATACTCTACTCTTCCTACAATCAACACTGATACTCAATGACACAAATCTATCTGTAAGTTACCAACTATTACACTATCCAAGGAATCTCAAGAATTGATAGAATGAAGCTCTATAAGGATCTTGACTAGAGGAACTAAGGATATCCCTACTCTTGATCTAGGGAAGGTAGAATGAATTCTATAATAACATGAGTGAAATGATAGAGAGGATATGTTAAGCACCAATTTAAGATATAATCTGATAGTCATATACGTCTATCCATAATTATGTTACCCAGAATCTTTGCCACGACAGTAAGCATAGCTGCAATAAACGATAGAGTCCATAACTAAGGTATATACTTCTATAATTATGTTATCTAGAATTCTCGCTACGCCAACCGATATGGCTGCAAAAAACTCTAAATTCCATAACTAAGGTAAGTATATCTAAAATCAGGCTCTATGTCCTTGTCACGCTAGCTAGTATGGCTGCGATAAACTCTAGACTCCATAACTAAAGCAGACATTTACCTTTCACAATGTCCTCATCAATTATGTCATCAGAATATACCTTAATTTAGTCCATAAAATCCATCCAGATACAAAATCAAAGTCAACATCGAATATCAAGAATCAAATTCAACAAAAAATCAAAGAAAGTAGACAGAAACAAGTGGAAACGGATTTCAAAATAGGCTTTATAGTGAGATTCTCAGGGGTCGTCCTAAAAAACTCTCATGAAATGCTAATTTGTGATTGAGTACTCTTCATTCTTTAATCAATCGATCATATCCTATTGTAGGCTCGCAGCAGTACGACTAAACCTACGTACTACCACGACATCGCACTAATTACGAAGATGAGACCTGCATGACCACCATAAAAACGTGTCATGAACCGTACCCAAAAGTTCGGGCACGAATACATGAAAACATGTCTTGCCTATGCTACATAATCGGTGGTAGTAAGCTGTCAAATTCTCAAGCATATCCAAATCCAGTAATATAATATAGATCATGATAAATAGAATATAACTCAATCACAAGTACTAACAGTTAGATATAAAATAGAAAGATAAGTCCACATAGTACAAATCTGATAGTCAAGTACAGTAACCCTCAGGTAATAGTACAACTCAACAAATGTTTTGATAACAAAAATCTAAATGAAAAAAAGTAAAGACTAAACTAGACTAAACATTCTCCAGTGGCACGTCTGCTATGTCACCTCATGTATCCCCAGCTAAGCCATGATCTGCCTCAGGTGTGCCATAGTAACTGGAATACTACTCCATAAAGTCATCGCCAAAAAATATGGTTATCCAGTCAGAATTGGAGCAAGTATAACACATGATCCACTATTCATAACATGATAGAAACTATATAACATGAAGTAGAATATAAGACATGGAAGTAAATACTGTAAACATGAACTGACAAGTATATGAACAGGAAAGATAATCATAGCAGAAAATTAACATATGTTACAAGATTAATATGAAATGCATAAGTCATAACTACACTAAGTGTGTTTGAAATACCACGTTCTATATGTGATTGGGCTGAGGGATCTACTTGGTCCGGCTAAATCATACGTGTCGTGTATGATTAACTATCGACAGGGAACAAGGAACAGGAATATGTGCTTTGATCACATATATACTAAGGTATTTTGCGTCAAACTAGTACTCATGGATTCATCTTAACAGAAAACATGTACATGATAAACTCAGGAACAGGAACATGATAATAAGGTAATAGAATCCATAACACTAATCTCGTGAAATAGTTGTGTCAATATCAGAAAATGCATATCTAAATCATGAATAGAGTAACTATCAGAAAATAAAAGTGATTAGTGTAAATACATGCCATGGGTAGTTGAAGTCGAGGTGCGCGACATGAACGTGTCGACACAAAAAGTATCACAGTCTAAAGTCCAGTAATAGTCCCAAGATCATATCATCCCAAGTCATAGTCATCGAAGATCATAACGTCCAATAATATCCAAGATCGCATCCGTCATCCAAATATCCCAATAGCAATGATAGTCCCGTAGATAGATTGGAAGATTGAGTAGAGTCACGAAATAGGAACACACGATTAGTTTGGGATTAACACGATAATAAAAGAGAAAGTCTCAACCTAATATCTATAATTAATTAAGGAAAATATTTACAATATTTGGAAGCTAGGTTTTCTCAGTCCAAAATATTTAGAATTAATATTTTGAAAATACATTAAAACATTATTTGGTAAATTCTACTTTAAGTAAAAATATTGTAGTAATATTAAATAACATTTTTTACCAAAATATTATTACTACTATTATAAGAGTGCAAAATATATATACCATTATTTATATATACTAATAATGTTTTCTTCTAATATTATACATACAATACATATATACCTATTTATGGAAAATATTGGAAACTAAGTTTAATAAATTTGAAAATATATATTTAGGCTAAAACATAAATTTGGTAAACAACATTTATAGCTTAAAATATATTTTAATTAAACAAGACACTATATTAATATTATATACAAACTTTTTAAGTTCCCTAATTAAAATCAAAGCTAAATAGGGTTAAAGTCTATTTGGTAAATTTTATAGAAATATCAATCAAAATACGATAAAATAATAGTATAAAAATAAATGTATTTGTCTTTAATATAGTATACTTACATATATTATACGGGCCTGACCCAAAATTAACTACTATAAACAAATAAACAGTTGTTACTGGGCTGGCCCATTGACCTAGCCCAGCTGCACCTAATAACTTAATTCCTTGACCTAAAAGCCTAAAGCCCACTAGAACGGGCCTGAAGCCCAACCGAGTATTGATATTAGGGTTTTATATCCTGGTTCTTCTCTCCCAGAAGAGAAAACCAAGTAGTCGCACAAAATCTACAGAGAGAGAATGGAAAGAAGCGAAGGAAAAAGGAGTGCTGGAGAGAAGAAGACTGAGAGAGAAGGAATGGGAGAGCGAGAGAGGGACACGAGAGAAGAGGACATGAGAGAGACAGAGAGAGGCAGAGAGACAAGAAGATTCTCACTGAGCTGCTGCGGCTGCTGACGGGAAACCGTCGTCGAGGAGAAGCGGACGTGGTCGTCGACTCGGGACAACGGTGGATCTGTGCGATTCTGTATGGATCTACTGGGATCATGGCGGCACACACGAGGATCGAGGTAGGACGTGGCTCGAGGCAGACGATGGTGGTCGCCGAGATCTGGGCCGTGTGGCGGAGGTGAGTAGTTTGGGTGTTAGTGGTGGTGGTAATGGTGATGGCTTAGCTTGGTGAGGAGAGGGTGGCCGGTCGGGGAGATAGCGACGTCCGGGGTGGTTGTGTGGCGGAAAAGATGGGTGGTGGTGGTGTCTAGTGGTGGAGTTGGGAGTCGGTGGTGTACGGCCGGAGTTGGCCGGATCTAGGTCATTGTGGTGGTGATGAATCGGGGATGAAGTCGGTAGTGGTCGGGGTGGTTGCAGAGGAGGCGGCAGCATGGTGGGGTTCACCGGAGTTTAGGGTGGTCGGAGGAGACAAGGGTTGTGGTGTTGACGATGTGATGGTCTATCGATAGTTGCGGTAGATGGAGGCGCTGGCCAAGGATGATCGGAGGTGGTCGACGAGTGGTGAGGAGATGGTGATTGTGTGCAGACGGTGGGGTTATGGTGACACTGGCGGTGGTTAGTGGCAGAGAGTGGAGTCAGCAAGTCGATGGTCGGAAGGTAGGTGGAGAAGAACAAGAGGATGATAAGAAGAGGCGGTGAGGAAGTGGTGCTCGCCGGAGTTCGACCGACGGAGCACGGCGGCGACGCGGCGGAGCTGCGGTGGAGGAGTGGCTGGCTGGAGAAAAAAGAGTGTAGGAATTGTTGTAATAAAATATTAGAGAGTCTCCAATATTTTAATAGGAGAAAAATAGAGTGCTCTACAAGCCATGATGGCACAATGTGTAAAATGTAATAGATCTGGGGGCATATAGTGAGGACCACTAACTAACCATAACTAACTACTAACTAATTACTAACTAATCAATTAATTAACAACTAAACCAATAATTAAAACTAACAATTGGGTATTCCCTCCCAAAGTCATAGGCCCAAAATCCAAGCCCAAGGCTTGGTAGGCTCATAAATACTTAATTAATAATAAAATAATTCTGAAAACAAGATTAACTAATTATTAAATAATAATAATTAGATATAGAAATAAATTCTCAAATAAGTTTGAAAAAATTAATTTTATAAATTCCAAAAATCATGATATTGATTTTCAAAAATAGAATTTCGAATTTAGGTAGTTACAAGATCAACACACAAACTTCTTCCAATTTGACAACTGGAAAAAGTATCTCCATAATCAATATTGCTGAGTAAAATCTTGAGGAACAAGTTGCACTTTCAAGCGCTCAATAGAACCATCAGGATTATATTTAGAAATGAACACACATCGACAACTACACGGGAATGACTAGATGGTAGAGGAACCAATTCCCAAGTACTGGTTGGACAAACGAGCCTTCATCTCTTCATCCATGGTGGTCTTCACCCCGGATGTTGAAGTGCCTAAAGTTTAGAAATAGAGGAAATGAAACAAACAAATTTGCGCAATGGGGGAGCTAGGCGATGCTAAGAAACAAAATAACCAATAAATGCATACTACAAGTACATTGCTCTTACAAAGAGCAACACAAAAATCATCCATATGAGGTACAACATCAGTAGGCCAGTTGGTCCTGAAGTAGAAGTGTCCTTGTGAAACTTATGTTTATGGCCACATGTAGGTAGTCGTGGTGTAGTAGAGGAAGTGGTTGGTACTGGAGATGGAGTATGGACAGATGGCCCATCGACATGAACGAATGGACATGAAGGTTCTGGTGGTGATGGATTAATGGACAATGGGGCGGTGAAAGACTGATTCTCATAGAAGGTAACATCAGTCGAAGTAACAAGCTTTCGGTCGGGAGGGGAATAACAAGAGTAACCCTTCTGAGTAGGACTATCCCACAAAAATTATATAAACATGACAGCCCGGGGAGCTAATTTATTAACAGTTGTTCCAAGATGGAGAACAAAACATATATAACCGAATAGTCATGAACCAGGGAGAAGGGTTCTTAGTAGGAAACATGATAGAGATAGGAGATTTGTATTTTAGACTCGTGATGAGCATACAATTAATGCTATAATAAGCAGTAGTAACAAAAAAGTTCCAATAAACCTTAGGAACATTTATTTGTACAAGTAATGAGCATTGAGTGCAACCACAAGAAGGTAACAATTTTTACGTCCTGCCACACCATTTGTTGCGAAATGTTTGGGCAAGAGGTTAAATGAATGATTCTCTGAGAAGCACATTTATCCTGAAAATCATTGATAATGTATTCACGAGTATTATTAGTCCAAATACTTTTAATCATAGTAAAAAAAAACTATGTATGAGAATAATCATGAAGAAGATATAATCACATATGAGATAATCATAAAAAAATGTGGCAAAATAACAGAATCCAAATAGACTTGTCGTCTTATAAGACCCCAAATATCATAGTGTACTAGAGAGAACAGAACTTCACTTCTAGAAAGGTAGGCGAGAATATGGAGAGTGGTGTTGTTTGCAAAAAAAAAAAAAAAGCATGCCTCATAAGAGATTTTTGAGAAGGAAAAACTAGGAGTACTTTTTGAATAATAAAGAAAGGGGCACGTCCAAGTCGTTGATGCCTACGAAAGAAACATATGCTAGAATAGGTTGTAGAATATCCAAAAAAATATAATCCATTGACCGTTCGGCCACTGCCAAGTATTGCCTGAAATTATTGAATCGTTAAGAAGAGAAGGTGATGGAGCGGTTATGATAACATAAACAAGATTGAAGTGTAAATCATAAACATTAAGCACAAAACAAAAAATGAACAGTAAGCGTAAGAGGCACTCTTTATAATCCATGAACTAGATCGGTTTTCCCCATTGCCCACAATATTAGACATGGGGAACTTAGCATCAATAAAGCGTACAGCTTGCAGAGTAACATGTTTGGTCACACAGGAATCTAGAATCCACGAAACCCCATGAGTCAAATATGGGATACCAGGGCGATGATGAGTTAGCTTGTGCGATCGGGACATCCACAACGTCGGAGGCCTGACGATATAGGGCTACGAACTGAACCTGCGTGGGGCAGAATGAGGCGTCCGTGTAGCAAACTCAGTGCACGGTCGTCGTGCGACGGATCGGGGAATCGGCACCATTCGTCCACGGGTATAAGCGACAGGCCGACCACGCGGTCCGTCGTGCGGCGCTGCTGAGGGCGACGAGAAGACGTCCGCCATAAACGATCGCATGCTCGATCGTAAGGGCGTCGGCGATCGTCGCCAATATGCGCGTCGTGCGCATAGAACGGACGGCTGGGCGGAATCGGTAGTCGTAGGCGACAAGGAATCAGTGGCCGTCGTACGGACGGTTACCCTTAGTCGTCGAGGGCGTCTCTTCGGCGTCGTGGGCAAAGCAAGGTGTTGAGTAACTGCCGTCGAAAGACGGTGTGCTGCCGAGCGGAGCTCTGGAGCGCGCGGAGTGCGCGGGGTGCGTGTGCACGGCGATGATGATAAGGCCAACGGACTACGTCCGCACTCCAAAAGTCGTTCCATACGACAGGCCAAGAATCGTGTGCGTGGGACACATGATTATACTGAGCCCGCACGCGTTAGAGAAAAAAATATATATATGGGATACCAAAAGCAAAAGCAGATGGGAGACTGTGCATCTCCTGTGATGAGAAGTAATAAGGACAAAGAAGCCAACAGAGACGTCGGACATACTTTGAAGATATTGAGTTGTGAGCATGTAGTTCTATTCGTTTGTGTTTGGACTATGAGGTTCTATAATATACTTCGCGAGAATACCACGACAAGTTTCTTCGCAAAGCTTAAAAGTATCTATCTACAGGACCTAGAAACCAATCAACAAAAAGCTGTCGAGTGACAACAACAAGTGACCGAGTAATTTTGCAATCGAGTAATTTTGTAGTAACAACTTCCTTCATAACAGAATTACTAGATAAGGACAACTTCCTTCATGACAGAATTGCTAGGTAAGGTCTCCGATTGACATCCAAGATGGTTCAACTGCCCCCAAAGTCTCTAAGGCCTCCCTATGGAAGAGTCGAAGAGCACGAAATGTCGCCCTTTTTGATATTGTCATTAGGATACTTTGTTCTATTCTACTGCCACCATGCTTATAATGTTAGTCTCGGGGCTTGATCAAAGATGAAAAACTGATACAATCGAGATCTGAGAGTCACACAAAACTTTGTAGTAATCAAACTCAAGATCTACGAAGATACAAAAAACCAAATAGCCAGATTACAATATGAAGAAGGGAAATAGAGAAGAGAAGATCTCTCGTTCTTCCTTGCAAACGTGTTGCAATTGGGACAGAACGAGTTACAATAATCTAGAGAAAGATGAGATGAAGAAAAGTTGCTGGGGTGTCAAAACACCATTGCTCAAAGCAAGATTCGTCCCACACGAATTGCTTCCAGGAACAAACAAGTTGAAGAACTTGTGGAACGCTCGAAGTCACCTCTGTTCTGACTCCTCGGATGGATTTGCAATGGCGACAGCAGCTCCCTCTCTCTCTCTCTCTTTTCTGACTTATAAAATTCGTAGTTTTTTTTTCACAAAGGAGGCCAGAAGAGAGTATATATAGAGAGAGGGTGGAAACCTTAGCCGCCTCTTCAGTTATGAAAATATTAATTCAAATCCCACAAAGATGGAAATGAAATTAATTCAAATCCCACAAAGATGGAAACAAAATTAATTTCAAATCCCACAAAGATGGAAACGAAATTAATTCAAATCCCACAAAGATGGAAACGAAATTAATTCAAATCCCACAAAGATGGAAACGAAATTAATTTTAAATCCCACAAAGATGGAAACGAAATTAATTCAAATCCCACAAAGATGAAAACGAAATTAATTTAAATTCCACAAAGATGGAAACGAAATTAATTTCAAATCCCACAAAGATGGAAACGAAATTAATTCAAATTGAATCAGTCTTTCCATAACTGACTTGTATCCTGCACAGTCAGCGGAGCCCTCCATGCGGCAGCAGCAGCAGTAGCTTGAGCCGCATGAGCCGCATGGACCGCATGGACCGCATGAGCCGCATGGACCGCATGGACCGCATGAGCCGCATATGACCTGATGAGCCCGAGCCCGAGTCCGAGTCCGAGTCCGAGTCCGAGTCCGAGTCGCTAAGCCCCTCCAAATGGAATTAATCCAAGAGAATGACAAAAGCATTAATGCTTAATCCTTGGAGCCTTATTCTTACCTCCTAGTAAAATCACCCACATGGTTCCCTCCTTAGGGTCACCAGTACCCCATGTGCATCTCTCAACAACACAACCATGTATATATGTTGAGATAACTCATGGTACATTTTCGATGTGGGACTAAACTTTTACAAGGCATGTTGAGAGCAAGCTCTCTCCATATAAAGAAAGCACCAACAATCCTCCACATATCACAACATATATATGTGTCCAGGGTTGAGCGTTCCCCACAGTAACTGTCTATTTTGCATTAGGATAGATGTCGCTGACGACTTGAATCTTTCCGTATGGGTTAAATAACAATATGATACAAGAATGGACTACGTCTTGAATTCTGCACCACAATTGTAATTCTTTCCACTCACAAAGTGTAGTTACGTGTGCTTCTGGCTGCACATTAAAGGCCCTGTGCCAGCCTGGTTTCAGTGTATAATTTTGGACGTCTACAAGTTTACCCTCAAGAGACGGCCTGATATCTCTTTCCATACACTATAGGTGAGTTCTTTATTAAAGAGACATGACATGAAGCCTTGCGCTTCCTTGCGGTGCTACGCCGCTATGACATGGCCTGAAGCCGAGGCATTACCCCTACCTGGAAACCTCATCGTAGTGTCATACTACTATAGCATGAGGTCTCAGCCTCTTTGTAGTGCCAATCTACTCAGTATGAAGCCTAAGGCTTCCTTGCGATGTTATGTGGTGGCCCATGCAGGTCTGTCTTCGCAAATCATGCGAACTCGTGATAGTACATAAGTTAGTTGTACTATTGCGAGCCTGCGACTCAAAAAATGCTCATTCACGATTTAGAATTAATTTAATTTAAGAGAGTGACTAGGACTAGGAGTCCCTTATACAAATTGCTGATGGGTAGTCTAGGCCTTGCAATGTAGATGAGGGTTATGGATTTTGATGGTTTGTCATATCTCCATAAATACACTATTTTCTCTTGATATGATGATATGATCCAAGGTGGATAGGTTATTCACTTGATGAGACAGGGCTTCATAGAAGTGATAACCTAACCTAGATGAATTATTTAATTCCTTCTCCTTGCCTCTTAGATATCATCCTCATATCTTAGTCAATTGCCTATTTAGTTCCTATTTTGCCCTAAGAGATATTATTTTTATGATATTCATAGATGAACCTCAAGTGAGTTTCGATCCAAAGGTTTTCCTCTGTGGTTTGAATACACATAGAATAGGTACTAGAAGGGTTGTAATTCTTTATCTTCAGTTATTCCCTCCCCATTCAGTCTTTTATTTTACGGATGGTGACTGATAGGACAAATATTTATGCCTTATTACATAGTCGACTTGCTTGAATCTCTAGAAGCTCAGAAAATTTTACAAATATAGTTAAAGGATTGTTGATTAACTCATAATGGCAGGACAGCAGCGCACTGTCGCCATTTATTTAAATTATGGAGACTGGATTTACTGCAGCCAGCAGCGCACTGGCGAGGCACGACCCCTAGAATTGAAATTAGAGTAGAAAATATAGATCATAGAATATTTCCAAAACTATGGCTAGTGGTCCACTTTTGACCGTAGTCACCCTTGTGAGCCATTATTGAGTAGAGTTAAGTAATGTTCGATTGGTATCATATTGGAGTTACGAAACCAAGGGTTTACCACAGCCCGACTTTACGGGCGAGGTATAGTACTCGGTGAAATGACTTCAGACGTGATTACAAATTAAGGATACTATAGAGGATTGGACAGTGCCCTGTATGTTCTATAAGATCCGAAGCCGATATTAGTGGAAGTTTTGTCAGTTGGGTAGCATGTCTCCCGATCTAGCATTCCGTGGTCCTTGTGACCTATTGACGAGAAAATTGATTGACGCTAATAGGTTACCTAGAATATAGAATTTAAGGGGTTCATAACCCACTAGTCGACCAAGACCTTATAGACAAGAAGATAGTAGGAAAACTGTATGAACAAGAACACCGGGTAAGGTTTTCTCTCAAAATTCGAACTACTTGTGCCTTCTTTAAAAATTTTGTATACTTGTAAATTGACTATTTTGACCAATGTTGCTATCACAGCCTAGTTTTGCAAGCTCACCCTGTTCTCGAGCTTGATTCAAGATATATGTTTATTGGGGACGCCCACTAACTTATTGTCTAATCAGAATCAGTGTATTATGGTCTGATCAACCATGATGCTTTGGTTCGCTCTTCGATTAATTACACTACGTGGATTGAGATATAGATGTTTCTAGGATCTCATCTGCGACTGCTTGACAATTCCTCTTGAATTATACTTTCGCCTTTGAATCACGAAATTGTATTTAGTGACATCCCCCTTGAACTCTACTGTTTTACCTTTCACTGATTTGGAAAGGCGGAAGTTCATAATCGATAGATGGATACAGAGTATCCCCATGGCTATGCTAGTGGTATACACAAGTATAACTACCATCGACCAGTCATATAATTGAGTTACTCGTTCTCCCCTCGACCATCAAACTATTATTGAGACTTTTAAGCCATCTGAATTTGAGAATGATTAGGAGTTCACCCTTAGTCAAATGCCAAACTAGGAGACTACCTATTCTCGAGAAACCAAATGTCGTGAGCCTCTAATTATTAGCTTGAAGCTTGCTTTGACTAGCAACCCATAAGCCTTAACCCAACCTCTTCTCGACCAAAGCCCACAGTTTAGACCTGAGATGAATAGACAAGGGTAAGGACAATCAGTACCGTGACTGTGGTAGATACTCATTCCGAGATTGGTTTCCAACAAGTATTGTCCTAGCTATATAAATTTTATTATACAGACCTAACTAGTGTTGGAACACCACCGTCACTAGTTTAGCCAATACCATAGCATAAATGTCCTGTCATATTACAATCTACCAGTGGCCAACAGCAATACATCATCACTGCAGCTCTTGTGACAATAGTCTGGCAGGCCTGAACCGTGTAGAGATTCACGACTCAGTGGTTAGAAATCTTTTCATATGATGTGTCTTAGAGTTGGTTACCCTGTCGACAACTCATGTATACAGTGGACGAGTAGGTCATTCTATTTTATCGTCCATGTGTCATTGCATGCGCACTCGTTTTCCAATTATTGAGGAATGACCCTTGACTTGACTAATATCAACCGTATCCCGATACGCCGTGCCTTATTCCATATTAACAAAGAGTCGAGGTAAAGTATTCGGACTTTGGAAACCCTCTATCCTCAATATTCCTAGGACCACGTCCTATTCTAAGGTGGGTAGACGGTAAGCCTCCTAAAGTTTTGGGATATACGAAGATCACCGATTGATTAGAATAAATTTTATTAGAATGATAGTTAGTGCCCTATAGATTCCCACTTTCCATTTAGATCACTTTGTGTCCTTGGCCGTGTCATTAATATTCGGAGCACAAGATCAGCTGTTACCTTCCTACAAATTTCATACGCAAGATCTAGATGAGTGCACCTTCATCTAGGTATATCATGTCCCACTCAAATCCGTCCCCTTGTACTCTATTTTTGTGCTACGACTTTCAAATTAGAAGGACTAGCTATGACCCTTCCCATAGTACCGGTAACACCTACAATTAGAGACTCAACCTCGACTCATTTCCTTTGACCCAATATATGGTTGTAACCTACGCGAAGTCCACTATGCACATGTCACTAGTGTGCCACCCAATTGAGACCTCATGTGTTACTTAAACACAAAAGACACTGGGGCATATTTTGAATTTAAGGGACCTAGCTAACCAACCTGACAGGCAACTAGCTCAACCATTTGGGTTGAATCCCATTCCAAGTCACCCTAACCTAGTAAAAATAGTTTTATCATTGGGATCTTGTCCAGCCCATATAGATTGAAATCCGAGGTTCACCCAATCTACGAGTGATGTCCAAATAGAGAATCCATTAAGACCAGTAGAACCCATTCATGCATGCCACCGTAGTTGGTCTATAAACCGAACTGTTTGAAATAGGTCCCCCTACCTATTAGGTAGTCTCCACCTCTTAGGATGTGATGCCATCCGTAACCCATATTCCATCTACCTAGAAGTCACGATACGATCTTCTATTACAATTATATTCCTTGCTTGTGTGTTAAATAACCCCGAAAAAGATCACAATCTTGATTTTCCAAATTCCGTTATACTATGGAAACTTGTTTAGAACTTCGTGAACGGAACTTCTGTATTACACGAAATGCAAGCTCCTATAAGAAACGTTGGGTTCTTCGATTTAGAAAGTGACTGGACTAGAGTAGCCTAATCTAACAAATAAGTCAATGGTTCATAGATTTCTTTTATCTGCAACATTGGATACTCTCTACCGCTCTTGAAACCTCATTTTTTTCTCTCTCGATTGTTCTTCCTTATCCTCCTGTCCTTCCTATTGTAGAGTGACGAATGGTCCTGCTTATTAGAATTTAGCAAGACTTCGTAGCTACTTGTGTAAATTTGTTTGCATGTTAGATTTTGGGTGGTTTGATAGATAGAATTATAGTGGCCAAAAGCGGTAGGTACCTATTGGTAGAAATTTTAGCAAACAGTTGGATGATTTTAAAGTTTAGTGACATGAGATTTGAGGGAGTAGTGTGACCAAAGGTGGGTAGAAGTCCTCCAGTATTCGGAATTACGACATGGCTAGTGAAGATTATAAAATATTTTGAGGAGTTAAATTTAGACGATTAAGTAAATGGTAGACTTTGAAATTTTTGAATAGCTGCGAATTAGAATTTCGAGGACGAAATTATTTTAAGGTGGGTAGATTTGTAGCTCCCCTTCCCAAAAATTTAGAATATTTTTATTATTATTTATTTTATTGGAATGGTGATTTTAGATTTTATAAATAATTATTAACTAATTATTACGGTGGATGATTTTTAGCCATGATGGAGTTTTGGAGTACAAGGCGACTAGGAATCGTGGCACGGATAGTGCATTGGCGTGCTTTGACTAGTGTGTTAGCCCTGATGGGGAAGGCCGAGCCATAGTGATGTCCTAACTAGGAAAACCAGGCCAAGTTGCGACTTAACCTTTGCCGAAGTTTTATTTAATTATCAATTATATTATTGAGTTTAGAGAAAACCGATTATACCATTTTAGTCTAGACGGGACCCCAAACCAAGCCCAAGTCCAGGTAGTCGGGCAGTGCGTCCAGAGACGTCCATGTCGACGTCATTTGGGAGGTATACCCCTACCTTACTTTAATTATGATAAATAAATAGTTTCTAAAATAATTGAATATACGAATAATATTATTATTATTAATATTGATGTAGTATCTTAGATTTTTATAAGACTGTTTCCGTAGACCAATGTATGGGGAAGCATGGCAGGCTCACCAAATTTACTATGTTTACCACTAATATTTTTAGTTGTCAGTCAAAATCTATTATTATTATTATTATTATTATTATTATTATTATTATTATTATTATTATTATTATTATTTATGTTGTGGTAGAATCATTTGATTATTATTAGCTTTAATATAAATTGATTTATAGAACTTTATTATATATAACGGGATTTATATATTGTTAATAATATATTAAATATTTCAGATAAATTTTGGGAGAGAATATTGTATCCTTTTATTTGCTACAAATATTTATCAATGGATTTTGGTGATGTGTATACATATCTATGTATTAGTGTATATATATATATATAGATAAATATATCTAAATAAGTTGCTATATATAAAATAAAAAAAAATAAAAAAAAAAAAAAAAAAAAAAAAAAAAAAAAAGGAAAGAGATAAGTTACTACTGTAGCTATGCTACAGTAGTTATGCAAACCCGAGCAAGGGGGGGGCCACAACCCGAACATAGAAAGCCAGGGCCAAGCCGACCCCGGCCTGTGAATAAAAATCGAGCAGAAGTATCGCAGACTTCGACAAAACCCTAACCTCTCCCTACGCGTACGCCGACCCCAGACAACCTCTCCCCACGCACGTCACCGCCGTGCGCCGCCACGAGCGTCGCCGGCCGGCCAGGAAGTCTCGCGCGCGCACACAGGAGACCAACAGCAGCAGTGTAGAGCGAGGAGCGAACTTCACGTTGCAAAATCTCAACGATCGTTCGATCGTTTCGCGAACCGTAAACTCTGGTATGATCACATTATAACCACCTTTAATCTCTGTCAATTGGTTTAGATTCTAGCGACCCGAAACTCGAGAGAAGTCGAGTCGAAGTTGACGAAAATCTGTCGAACACAGAATACCAAAACCAGTCCAACAACCCTAGTTCACGGCCAGTTTTCTCCCAACCCATACACGATTTCGAAAATATATTTGAAGGGTAAATTAGACAACATATACAAGATCAAAACGCAACTTTTATTTCTATTTTTCGTTATATGTGCATGAAATAAATCGTTGACAAAGTTCCCCGAAAATCTGTTTTAAAAACTAGAAATTTGTTCCACACGACGTGCGTCACGCCAATCCAGACGACGTGGTGGCGTACCGAAAGGATCGAAAGCTGCGTAACAGCTTCGTGGTCGTGTGGGCTTTGACGGAATTCGAATTGGTCGCGTGTGCGCGACGAATTCGACGCGTATCCGTCGAAATCGTCCCGTATCCGTACAATGCAAATTCAGTCATAACTTTGTGCACGCTCGTCAGATCGAGACGAAACTTGCGCCAACAGGATCGTATCGTTTTTCTGGTCCTGCATGCCAAGTTTGGTCCAATTCTGAGACCGTTGACAAAATCGTCGTTTTGTGGGTCCCGCGGTTCCACTCAACGGACGACTTTGTGCACGGCCTGCCAGAATCCAACTTTGGACATACGGTTGGATTCGTATCGAAAAACCGGATCCGTAGACATGTAGTTTGACGACTTTAGAGACCGTTGACTCTGGCACGCTTTTCGGTACAAAGCGGGTCCAACGACGGACATCGTTTTGGCCCGAAATTACCGTTTTGCCCCTGTGTCCAGAATTGGACGTAAGGACAGGCAATCCTAGCTAATTGGACTATTCTGAGATCATTGGTATTGTTTATTTCAGCTTCCGGGGACTGTTGTATGGGTTTTGACTATTGTGGCACATTGAGTAATTCAGATTGTCGGTTTCACCAGCAGAGGACCACAGGCGAGTACAGTTTATTGTCTGCATTCCGATATTGATCTTTACTATATTTCATTGATTAGTCATTGGTTATGTGATATTTTTATACTCTATTATAAATTATTGAGTCGGGAATGAGAAGTACCAAGGATGTGTGATCAGACCGTAGACCTTGTAGATCTCGTAGACATTGTAGATCTTGTAGACCTTGTTTACTTTCATGCAGTAGATCTTGTAGACCTTGTTTACTTTCATGCAGTAGATCTTGTAGACCTTGTTTACTTTATGCAGTAGATCTTGTAGACCTTGTTTACTTTCATGCAGTAGATCTTGTAGACCTTGTTTACTTTATGCAGTAGATCTTGTAGACCTTGTTTACTTTCATGCAGTAGACCTTGTAGACCTTGTTTACTTTATGCAGTAGATCTCGTAGACCTTGTTTACTTTATGCAGTAGATCTCGTAGACCGTGCGGTGTAGTACCCCAGACCGATCACATGTCAAAGGTACTTCTAACGGTGGAAAGTATATTGGTCTATTTTTGCTATTGATTTTCTTACGGCTTTACTGTTATTTTTAAAACTCATGATTGATGCCTAACCTTTGTCTTATAGTCATTTTCTTTATTTGAAATTGCATTCAGTGAATTGTGCTCGTTCCATTCCTGACTGGAAACCAACATTTTCAGGTTAGCCGTGGATTCACTTAGCTTGGAGCGTGACGGGGATACTTGCAGACAAAAGCCTAGCGACTAGCTAGATAGTTGAGTTGTAGTCATTCATTTGTACAAGTTTATATTTTCTACAAATATAAAACTTGTGATCCTTGTAAATTAAATTAATTTGTGAATGAGTATTATTTGCGATTTGATCTTCATGGCCGTGACAGCGTTCTACCGTCGATACTGCGGCGTAGGCTGGCTTGGACACGTCTCGTATCCGTTTCAAAAAAAAAAAAAAATGGGTGCGGGTCGTGACATGTTACGCCGCAACGACATGGCTTGCAAGGCCGAGACTTTACCCCTACCTGGGTACCTCATCGTGGTGTCGTGCCACTGTAACATGGGGCATCCTCCCCTTTGTAGTGCTGTCTACAACTCTTTAATTACGTCATACAGCATTAGGCTACCTGCCTATTTGCGGTGCTACGCCGCTATGACTTGGCTTGCAAAGCCGAGGCATTATCCCAGACCTGGGAACCTCATGGTGGAGTCACCCCACTGTAGCATGGAGTTTCACTCCTTGTAGTGTTGCTCTATCGTGCTTCCTGTAAAGCACACTAGACATTCACTCTGCCTGAGAACTCATTAAGGCGTTTAAGCCAACCTTCCACAGGATCTGTTTTTTCTGCAGAAAATATATAGTAGACAACAGTGGTTATGGGTTCGTATCCCTTCCATGTTCCAGAGAACAAGTACCCACTGTTACCTGATAGTTTCCCAGTCAGTGATCCTCCTTTGAACCAAAAGTTAGATGCCTAGTAGATTTCTCTTTGAACTAATAGCATAAAACTTTATGGTAGGATTACAAAGATACACTATCAGAATGCCTTCAAGCCCATTTTACAAGCTGTGTCATCGACCAACTGGCGCTTGAGGCCCTTTATGAACGGATCTGTCAGGTTCTCCTGACTCCGAACATCAATCACTGCAATTACACCTCTTTTGATAAGATCGTGTACTGCCATGTGCTTCAACCGTACAGTCCTCTTCTTCCCGTTGAAGAGATCATTTGATGCCACCGTCGCAGTCGCCTGATTGTCGCAGTATATCGGTATCACCGATATTTGTGCCCCAACCACTGGAAGATCATACATGAGCTCGCAAAGTCATTATGCTTCCTCCGTTGTGGTATCAAGTGCTAAGAACTCAGATTCCATGGATGACAGCGAGAGCATAGTCTGCTTCTTCGATTTCTACGATATAGCAGCTCCATCCATTGTGAAAATGTATCCAACTGTGGACCTCTCGCTCTCCACTTCTGAGTACCAACTGGCATCACTGAAGCCTTCCACTACCGACGGATCTCCGCTGTAGTGCAGTGCATATGTCTGAGTCTTCTTGAGATATCTTATAACCCGTTTCACAGCTTTCCAATGCTCAATGCCTGGGTTGCTCGTGAAATGACTCAGCATTCCTACAGCGAAAGCTATGTCAGGCCTTGTGGCAGTAGTAGCATACATCAAACTCCCGATTATGCTTGTAAACTCCAGCTGCCTGATGTCACGCCCCGATTCGGGAATCGTTCGCCTCCGCTTAGATTCACGCCGAATCGTTCGTCCTCGCTAAGGCGTGATGCCGTACAAGTCTGGAATTGCACTTGTACAAGGCGTGCTCGTGTTCCTTTTATAAAAGAGACATTTGAATAGAGATTCGCAGCGGATGATAAAGAAGTTTTGGCAACACAGATATGATCTGAAATAAGTTCTTTATTGATATCTTTGAAATTACATTGCATAAACATAAGGCTCTCAAACAGCCGAGATGAAAGGCCAAACTTGGCTACAACTTGCAGAAATATTGAAATGAGATACAACTTGTTCCATACATCATATCCCTTTATTAATAATGCGGCAATAACCACCTTCAGCTAAATGCCTTCTTCTTCAAGTGGAAACTTCAAGATGTACGAAACTTCTAAAGATTCGGACAGCAAGCCTTCAGCGTCTATGATTATCCACTAGGTTCCCGGCACCTGTGGAGACGAGGGTCAGTACATTGCCACATATGTACTGGTGAGCGGCCGTAACCAATCTCACCATAAATCAACAGTAGTAAAAATTACATGAATGTTCACTATTGATTTGTATTCTTTCTATCTTGCCTTAGGGTCCATTAACAATTCATATATTTGATGAGAAATATAAGGAGCATACAGTGATGTTAGAAACATAAGCAATTCATGTTGATCTAACATAAGCAGTTCATATTGATCACCAATTTGGTGAATCTTACCCACGGTCGATAGCCATCCCTGTACATATTTATGAATACCACTTACTCTGCCTGCATAAGACAATGTTAGCTATGCCACCTGTCTATATGAAGGTCACTGACTACACGCCATCTGGGACATCTTGGTCGGACGGCTCCCCTTCATCGGTGGGTAGCTAGCCCATCCGGAAGGTTCCCGAAAGATCGTGCTACTACTTCAGCACTGTGCTACTACTTCAGCACGGCGTTCCTCCTAGGCCGAATCGGTTCCGTGGCCTCGGAGTACCGTTCGAGGAACTACCTTGTATACAAGTTGTCCATGACCATGCATGCAATGCAACTTAACTAATAAGGGACATGACATGCATGATAATAGCATCTTCCACACATAGTCGTAGTTCTCATTTTATCTTGCCATTTCCCATCTTTCCAACTTGCCATCTTACTTTGAGCCATAGGCTCGCATATTCGTTCATCCAACCAAGGGACTATTCATGTTTAACTCATTCTTTCGAATCGAAGTCCGATATACTTACCGCCCAATACTTGGGTCTTTGCATCACCTGTTAAACAATTCATATAGCATACGAGCATCATTCGATTTACAACATAAGCCTAGCCATGTGATAATTTATCTTTCATTATCTTTCCCATATTATTACTAGGCATCTTTTATTAAGCACCGAACGCAATAACAAGTCTACCATTGTTATGCACGAAGATCAAGGATCGTCGAAGGATCAAAGCCACTCACTTGTTGGTGAATTGCCGAGAGAAAGAGGTCTTCCACGCAACGTCACCCTAGGTTCACCGCGTTAGCACCTGCATTGGCACCAACATCTGGTCAGCATACTTCTTCTCTTTCTCTCAGTTATTCGATATGAAATGCGTAGACGGTGAAAGTAAATTCATGAAAACATTCATCGAAAACAATCACGAAAACGCACACAAAAGCCAACAGCAAAAGCGACATCGAAAACCAGCAGGGCAACGGTCTCGGGGCAAGCGACTCTTATATAGAACTCTTTCCCCAAGACGCGCGCCACTGCATCTTGGGCATCATTTCAAAAGAGTCCAATCCATAACGAGGAAAGGATCTCAATTTATTATCCCGCGATCCTGGTAAAGTTTCCCCAATTCTCATCTGACTCGGCCATTCGGCCGCTAGCCCGCACCGTGCTCCGCAACGGATTCAGGGCATTACATATTAATACACTAACAAAAAGTTTCGTCCTCGAAACTTAAACACAAACCTACCTAGGTCAAACAACGAAGGAAACTTTTCCTTCACCTCTGCCTCAAGTTCCCATGTCGACTCTTCGACAGAATAATTTCGCCAAAGCACTCGAACCAAAAAAACAACTCGGTTCCGCAAGATTTTATCTTTCCTATCCAAGATCTGCACGGGTTCCTCCACATAAGATAAGTCAGCTCTTAGCCCTAACGGACCGAAGTCTACCACATGGCTTGGATCGTGTACATACTTCCGTAGTTGGGAAACATGGAAGATATCATGCACTCCATCCAATGCCGGTGGCAACGCGATCAGATAGGCGACAGGGCCGACTCGCTTAAGAATTTCAAATGGGCCAACAAATCTCGGACTTAGCTTCCCCTTCGCACCGAATTGCATAACTCCGCGCATCGGTGACACCTTCAAAAATATGTGATCGCCCACCATAAATTCCAATGGTCGTCGATGAGTATCCGCATAACTCTTCTGCCGACTTTGCGCCACACGTAACTTCTCCCGAATCATGCGGACCTTCTCGACGGCCTGTTCCACCATCTCCGAACCAAGTACCTGTCGTTCACCGACTTCATCCCAACAAATTGGAGACCGACACCTTCGCCCGTACAGTGCTTCATACGGAGCCATTTGTATACTTGACTGGTAACTGTTGTTGTAGGCAAATTCTGCTAGCGGCAAGTGAGTATCCCAACTAGTTTTCAGATCAATAGCACAAAGCCGTAGCATGTCTTCAAGTATCTGATTCACCCTCTCGGTCTGGCCATCGGTTTGAGGATGGTATGCAGAACTAAATTTCAATTGTGTTCCCATGGCAGCTTGTAAACTGACCCAGAAACGCGATACAAATCGCCCATCCCGATCTGACACTATTGATGCCGGCACTCCATGCAGTCGGACAATTTTATCCAAGTATAGCTGAGCCAACCGGTCGACGCTCCATGTGGTTTTCATTGCGAGAAAATGTGCAGATTTGGTTAATCGATCAACGATGACCCAAATTGTATCGTTCCCCCGCTGCGTCTTCGGCAAGCCAACTATAAAATCCATGGTTATATGATCCCATTTCCATTCTGGGATCGCGAGGTTCTGCATCTCCCCGCCGGGCCTCTGCTGTTCCACCTTGACTCGTTGACACGCTAAGCATCGCGAGACAAAGAGGGCCACATCTCGTTTCATGCCGTGCCACCAGAAGGTCGTGCGCAAATCTTTATACATTTTTGTACTTCCCGGATGCAAAGAATACTTGGCATAATGGGCCTCCGTCAAGATTTCTTTCCGAAGTTCTTCATCCTTCGGGACACATAGCCTCCCCTTGAGTCGCAATGATCCATCCTCGTGCCTGGTGAAGTCGCTGGCTTCACCCTTTTCCACTATTCTGCCAATCTTAATCAAGAACTCATCTGTCCTCTGTGCCGTCTTTATCTTTTCTAACAAACTCGGCTCAAGTTGAAGTTGAGCCAATTGTGCATTTCGGCCACGAATCTGGAGCTCAATTCCCATACTTTCTAATTCCTCCAGTATTCGTTTGTCAACACTGAGTGATCCCACAAAGTTTCGACTCAACGCGTCCGCCACCACATTGCCTTTTCCTGGGGTGTACGCGATCGTCAAGTCGTAATCTTTTATAAGCTCCAACCAACGTCTTTGCCGCAAATTTAAATCTTTTTGAGTAAAGATATACTTCAGGCTTTTATGGTCGGTAAAGATCTCGCAAGCCACTCCATACAAGTAGTGCCTCCACAATTTCAGTGCAAACACTATCGCTGCCAATTCTAAATCATGCGTTGGATAATTTTTCTCGTGCGGCTTAAGCTGTCTCGAGGCATAAGATATCACTTTCCCTCTCTGAGTCAACACACATCCCAAACCCAGTCCGGACGCATCGCTGTATATCTGGAATCCCTCGACGCCGTCTGGAAGTGTAAGGATTGGAGCTGATACGAGACGTTGCTTCAGATTTTGAAAGCAAGACTCGCACTCATCAGTCCAATCGAATGCCACTCCCTTCTGGGTTAGCCGAGTTAAAGGCGCTGCCACTTTTGAAAAATCTTTGACAAACTTCCTGTAGTAGCCTGCCAAGCCGAGGAAACTTCGGATCTCGCTCACCGACGTGGGTTGCTTCCAATCCACTACGGCTTCAATTTTCTTTGGGTCAACGGACACACCTTCCGTCGAGATAACGTGCCCTAGGAATGACACGCTACTCATCCAAAACTCACATTTGCTCAGCTTGGCATAGAGCTGATTGTCCCGTAGAGTCTGTAACACTGTCCTCAAATGTTCTGCATGGTCTTCTCTGTTCTTCGAGTAGATTAGGATGTCGTCGATGAACACGACCGCAAATTTATCTAAAAAGGGCCGGAAGACTCTGTTCATCATATCCATGAAAGCGGCAGGGGCGTTGGTCAGTCCGAATGACATGACCAAGAATTTATAGTGTCCGTATCTGGTTCGGAATGCGGACTTAGAAATGTCATCTGGTTTAATCTTTAACTGATGGTAGCCTGAGCGAAGATCAATCTTTGAAAATACAGACGCCCCTTGCAACTGATCGAAGAGGTCGTCTATTCGAGGCAACGGGTACTGGTTCCGAATTGTAACTTTATTTAGCTCGCGGTAGTCGATGCACAGTCGCATCGATCCATCTTTCTTCTTCACAAATAGCACCGGAGCACCCCATGGTGAGACACTGGGTCTGATGTATCCCCTGTCTAATAATTCTTGTAGTTGCACTTTGAGTTCCTTTAATTCAGCAGGCGCCATCCTGTATGGTGCCCTTGAGATCGGACGAGCGTCTGGAAATGTATCGATAGTGAATTCAATCTCTCGGTCCGGAGGCATTCCGGGTATCTCGTCAGGAAACACATCAGGAAATTCTGCCACGACTTCAGTGTTAGCTGAGTCTGCACCATTCTTGCGTGTGTCTCGAACAGAAGCAAGGTACCCTTCGCAGCCAGAATGAAGCAATCGCCGGGCCGTAGTAGCTGAAATCACCATCGAAGCCTTCGCCGACGAACTGGCCGAGTAAGAGAATTCTGTTCCCCCAGGTAGGCGAAACATAACTCGCTTTTTCGCACAGTCAATCGTCGCACAACATGCACTTAACCAGTCCATTCCCAGAATGATATCAAAATCTTTCATATCAAGCTCGACTACATCTAATGGTAGCTTTCTCTTCCTGATACATATGTAACCATCCCTACACATCATGTTAGTAGGCATCTCCACTCCTGATGGAGTACTAACACTAAGGTACATATCCAACATTGTCAATTTTATTTCATGTTCCTTAACATAGTCTTTAGATATAAAACTATGTGAAGCACCAGAATCAAATAAAGTACGTGCAGGAATGCCATTAAATAACAATATACCTGTCACGACAGTATCTGATGCAAATGATGCTTCCTCCTGAGTCAATGCAAAGACTCGGCCCTGGGCACCGGGCCTCTGATTCTGTTGTGGCTGAGGAGGTCGTGGTGCCTGTCCACGATTCTGTTGGTACTGTTGGTGATGCTGCTGCCTTGGAGGGTTCTGGTGGCCCCTTCCTGGACAGTCTCTGAATCCGTGGCCCATACGACCACATTTGAAGCATCCACCCTCTAGCACCTGACATTCGTTAGCAAAGTGCCCTTTGTTACGGCACTTGTTGCAGAATGGTCCACCCTGGTTGGGTCGTTGAAAGCCATCGTGGTTCTGACGCTTAGGCGCCTCATATCTGCCCCCGTTGTTCGGTCTCTTGTTATGCAGATTCTGCACCGACGCTTGCACTGGCGCCGTCGCAGGATAGTGTGGGTCCAATTCCTTCGCGTGCTCATAAGACTCCTGAAAAGTCTTATATTTCTGAACCACAACTTGAGCCTTCAGAGCAGGCCTCAAGCCCTGCTCAAACCGACGAGCCTTAGATGCTTCATCAATAAACTTCGTGATCGCATACTGAGACAGTCTAGAAAACTCTGCCTCATACTCCTTCACCGTCATGTTCCCCTGTTCGAGCTTCTGGAACTCCAATTCCTTAGCTCGATCGCTGCTCAGTCGAAGAGAAGTACTGAGCCAGAAATGCCTCGCGGAACATCAGCCAAGTAATTTTCGTTGTTCCATTCACTCCCGCTAGAATTCTTTTCTGACTTTGCCACCAGTAGTGTGCGTTGGAAACCAGCAGTAGTTTCACACACGAGACCCTTTTGGATCCAACAATACCCAAAGCTTCCAGGTGATCTTCCACTTCAACTAGCCAATCCATAGCAATGGTGGCTTCTTCTGTCCCTTTGAATTCTTTGTTACAGATCTTCTTAAACTTTGTAATGTCGGCCACAGCAGTGGTTTTCTTAGCTGTCGGGGGTTCCTCTGCCTCCACCAGTTCGCTCTCTCGTGAGACTGGAGTGCCTTGAGCCCCATTGTTCACCACTGATCGGACCAACTGTTGCAGGGTATCTAGCTGCTTTTGTTGGGCCTCGAATTGCTTCGCGTTCTGCCTCTGCTGGCTCTCCATCATAGCCAGCATCCTCTCCATAGGGTCGGTTGAAGCTACCACCCTTGAGCTACTCGCGTTGTTTGTCGCACCCGCCTTTGTCATCTCTGCAAAACAGAGGAGCTTGTTAGTCTCATAATATATTTATGGACTTATTGTATGGAACTTCTCATTTCGGGACATTTAAAACCAAAGTTGTTCGAGAAGCAATAAAGCTTGTGTCATTTTCGAAATCCTTAAAACCAAGAAATTCCCAAGGATGTAAAGCCGTGCTCTGATACCAAACTGTCACGCCCCGATTCGGGAATCGTTCGCCTCCGCTTAGATTCACGCCGAATCGTTCGTCCTCGCTAAGGCGTGATGCCGTACAAGTCTGGAATTGCACTTGTACAAGGCGTGCTCGTGTTCCTTTTATAAAAGAGACATTTGAATAGAGATTCGCAGCGGATGATAAAGAAGTTTTGGCAACACAGATATGATCTGAAATAAGTTCTTTATTGATATCTTTGAAATTACATTGCATAAACATAAGGCTCTCAAACAGCCGAGATGAAAGGCCAAACTTGGCTACAACTTGCAGAAATATTGAAATGAGATACAACTTGTTCCATACATCATATCCCTTTATTAATAATGCGGCAATAACCACCTTCAGCAAAATGCCTTCTTCTTCAAGTGGAAACTTCAAGATGTACGAAGCTTCTAAAGAGTCGGACAGCAAGCCTTCAGCGTCTATGATTATCCACTAGGTTCCCGGCACCTGTGGAGACGAGGGTCAGTACATTGCCACATATGTACTGGTGAGCGGCCGTAACCAATCTCACCATAAATCAACAGTAGTAAAAATTACATGAATGTTCACTATTGATTTGTATTCTTTCTATCTTACCTTAGGGTCCATTAACAATTCATATATTTGATGAGAAATATAAGGAGCATACAGTGATGTTAGAAACATAAGCAATTCATGTTGATCTAACATAAGCAGTTCATATTGATCACCAATTTGGTGAATCTTACCCACGGTCGATAGCCATCCCTGTACATATTTATGAATACCACTTACTCTGCCTGCATAAGACAATGTTAGCTATGCCACCTGTCTATATGAAGGTCACTGACTACACGCCATCTGGGACATCTTGGTCGGACGGCTCCCCTTCATCGGTGGGTAGCTAGCCCATCCGGAAGGTTCCCGAAAGACCGTGCTACTACTTCAGCACTGTGCTACTACTTCAGCACGGCGTTCCTCCTAGGCCGAATCGGTTCCGTGGCCTCGGAGTACCGTTCGAGGAACTACCTTGTATACAAGTTGTCCATGACCATGCATGCAATGCAACTTAACTAATAAGGGACATGACATGCATGATAATAGCATCTTCCACACATAGTCGTAGTTCTTATTTTATCTTGCCATTTTCCATCTTTCCAACTTGCCATCTTACTTTGAGCCATAGGCTCGCATATTCGTTCATCCAACCAAGGGACTATTCATGTTTAACTCATTCTTTCGAACCGAAGTCCGATATACTTACCGCCCAATACTTGGGTCTTTGCATCACCTGTTAAACAATTCATATAGCATACGAGCATCATTCGATTTACAACATAAGCCTAGCCATGTGATAATTTATCTTTCATTATCTTTCCCATATTATTACTAGGCATCTTTTATTAAGCACCGAACGCAATAACAAGTCTACCATTGTTATGCGCGAAGATCAAGGATCGTCGAAGGATCAAAGCCACTCACTTGTTGGTGAATTGCCGAGAGAAAGAGGTCTTCCACGCAACGTCACCCTAGGTTCACCGCGTTAGCACCTGCATTGGCACCAACATCTGGTCAGCATACTTCTTCTCTTTCTCTCAGTTATTCGATATGAAATGCGTAGACGGTGAAAGTAAATCCATGAAAACATTCATCGAAAACAATCACGAAAATGCACACAAAAGCCAACAGCAAAAGCGACATCGAAAACCAGCAGGGCAACGGTCTCGGGGCAAGCGACTCTTATATAGAACTCTTTCCCCAAGACGCGCGCCACTGCATCTTGGGCATCATTTCAAAAGAGTCCAATCCATAACGAGGAAAGGATCTCAATTTATTATCCCGCGATCCTGGTAAAGTTTCCCCAATTCTCATCCGACTCGGCCATTCGGCCGCTAGCCCGCACCGTGCTCCGCAACGGATTCAGGGCATTACACCTGACGCTTTCCCTTGAATTAGGCTTCAATTTCAGATCACACTTGTACGACGTATCGATCCCTGGAAGATCCTGATATCCGTAACGAGTGATCATCTTTTCAACATAATGAGACTGTGACAGCGCTTGTCTAGTGTCTGTCCGGATGATCTTGAGTCCCAAGATAACATCAGCATCCCCCAAGTCCTTCATATTGAACTTCATCGAGAGGAACTTCTTTGTCTCCGTGACACAGCTTATATCCGTACCTAGGATTAGCATATCATCCACGTATAGACAAACGATGACTCCTCTTCCGTCAGCAAACTTCGTATAGACGCACTTGTCTGTTTTACTGACCCTGTAGTCATTTGACCTTATGACTTTGTCAAACTTCTCATGCCACATTTTGGGAGCTTGCTTTAAACCGTACAGAGATTTTACCAACTTGCAGACTTTTTCTTCAAGACCTTTGATGACAAAGCCTTCTGGTTGTTGTATGTAGATCTCTTCGGTCGGCTTGCCATTCAGGAATGCTGTTTTTACATCCATCTGATATATCACCATCTTATGTATCATTGCGAGAGCAATCAACATTCTGATGGTGGTCATCCGGGCTACTGGAGCATACATGTCAAAGTAGTCGATCTCCTGCTTCTGAAAAAAACCCTTGGCCACCAACCTGGCCTTGAACTTGTCAATAGTTCCATCTGCTTTCATCTTCTTCTTGAAGATCCATTTGCATCCGATGGGTTTCGCTCCTTCATGAAGATCAACCAACACCCAAGTGTTATTTGAGGTGATGGAATCAATTTCATTGTCAATCGCCTCCTTCCAGAAAATATCATCTCTGGTCTTCATCGCCTCATCATAGGTAAGCGGATCTGCTTTCACATGATAGGTGATGAAGTCATCTCCAAAGTTCTTCGGCCTCCTCGCTCGTTTCGACGACGGCTCAGCGAGTTCTGGTTCAACCGTTGTTTCAACAACAACATCTTCTTGGACTACTTCTTTATTGAAAACTTCAGTTTCTTGCGCACCCTTCTTGTTCTCCAGTTTATCCTTAAGAACAATATTCTTATGCCTTGTAAATTGTCTTCACGAGATTCGATGATATGATTTGACTCAATATCAAGAAATCTCCGAGCATCACTCTTCTCGGCATACCCCAAGAAGATCATCTTCGTAGTCCTTGTTCCCAGCTTCTGAATCTTCAGATCTGTGAGCTTCACATAAGCCAGAGACCCCCACACTCGAATGAAATTCAAGTTAGGTCTGACTTTGAACCAGTGTTCATGAGGAGTTACGTCCGAAGTTGCATACGGCACTCTATTTAGAATAAAAGTGGTCGTCAATGCAGCTTCTCCCTATTAGCATTTAGGAAGACCCGTAGTTAGCAGCATTGAGTTCATCATTTTTGTCAACATTCTGTTCTTTCTCTCCGCTATTCCGTTAGATTGAGGAGAATATGGAGCAGTAGTCTCATTGATGATTCCATGTTCTTTGCAGAACGATACGAATTCATGAGACCTATACTCTACATCTCGATCACTTCTGAGTAGTTGTAGATCGGTTTAACGTTCAGCTTCAGTCCTGAAGTCTCTGAACTACTCGACTGCTGCATCCTTCTACTTGAGAAGTCATACGAACGTGCACTTCGAGAAACACTTCGAACCCGCCTCTGTGGAGAATTGATAAAAGTCACAGATATCTGAGTATACTAACTCCAGATGATCAGTACTTTAGTTCAATCGTCTGAGCAGCTTCCCAACAGTCTTGTATCTGCACAGACCTTAAACTCCTCCACCTCCTTACCCCCACATTCCGAAGATAAGGTCCCGGTAGGACAGCTTGAGTCTGCTTCTGTCATAGAACAACTCTCAGTCCACTCAATGAAGTAACTTCATCGCCATCAGCAGAAGTTCGAACATTCCTTCAGCACATTTCGAAGCATGTTTCTCGCCAAGAAATTACCATCTGGCTAGTACGAATGTCCATCTTTCAAGTTTGTATCAGATAACAAACTTTCTGAGATCAGATCGCCAAAAAATCTCTGGTACGTGCAACACGCATTCCAGTGTCCTTGTCGGTGGTTAATAACCACTGTCTCGATCTTCAGAACTTCTGCTAGATATATGTTCGCCATCAAGACCTTCGTCATAACATGGCTCGTCCTTGGTGAACAGCTCCTTTGAGAGCACACGTGGTCATATGCAGTAGTGTCAGACCACTAGTCAGCTACCACGCTAGATAACTCAACCTGTGCAACACTAGCAACCAAGTTAAGTAATCAAAATAACCAAGTTTAGCTATACCTGCTATTTTGGTTTGGGCTTGGATTTGCATTCACTCATGTAGTGGCCATTCTTGTCACAGTTGAAGCAAGTCACGTGGGACTTGGACTTCTGTTGCTTGAACGAAGGACCATTCACTTTTAGATTTAGTGGAGTCCTTCTTCTTGTGATGAGAAGCCACCTGCTTTCCGTTGAACTCTCTTGTCTGCACCAAGTTGGCCTTAGCCAGTTGTTTGGACAGAGAGTCCATCTTCTGTTGAGATTGCATTTCGTCCTCAACGTGGATCTCTTGTAGAAGATCTTCCAAGCTAATGTCCAGCTTTTTCCGATGCATTCTAGCATAGAAGTTGCTCCAACCAACATGAAGTTTCGAGACCATCCCTCCAACGACAAACTTGTCGATGAGGGGCATCTTCTCGTCATCTAACTTCTGACACAACTTCAGGAATTCTTTTACTTGAGGTAGCATCGCCATCTCGTCTTCGAAGAGCCACTTGTGGTACTTCTCGACGATAAAGATTTTGGAACTGTTCTCATCATCTTCATATAGCTTACCCAAAGAATCCCAGATCTCTTTGGTATTCTCCTTCTTGGAATATGACTCAGCCAGAGAGTCTTCCATAGAATTGAGAATCAGCAGTTTACATATGTTGTTTTCTCTCTTCTATTTGCTCTGCTTGACGAGTGCAGCAGCAGTAACATCGACAGTTCCTCCTTCTGGAATCGTTGGTTCATCCTCAATCAACACATGGTCTACGTCCACGAGTTGAAGATTAAGGGTGACCTTCCTCTTCCAGATTTGGAAATGTTCTCCGTCGAATTTCTCTAACTTGTTAAAGCTGGTATCGATGAGAGAAGCACGAGAGTTTTCCATCTACCAGGATCTTGCTTTGAGATTATTAGTCCCGGGGCTTGATCAAAGATGAAAAACTGATACAATCGAGATCTGAGAGTCATACAAAACTTTGTAGTGATCAAACTCAAGATCTACGAAGATACAAAAAAGCAAATAGCCAGATTACAATATGAAGGAGGAAAATAGAGAAGAGAAGATCTCCCGTTCTTCCTTGTAAACGTGTTGCAATTGGGACAGAACGAGTTACAATAATCTAGAGAAAGATGAGATGAAGAAAAGTTGCTGGGGTGTCAAAACACCGTTGCTCAAAGCAAGATTCGCCCCACACGAATTGCTTCCAGGAACCAGCAAGTTGAAGAACTTGTGGAACGCACGAAGTCACCTCTGTTCTGACTCCTCGGATGGACTTGCTGTAAAACCCCTAAATTTCTACCTTTTTTTATTTATTAAATTTTGTACTGATTTAAATTCTTGTAATGTACGTCACGTAATCGTATTGTACGTCGTGTGCAAAGGTTCGTCTTTCGTAATTGCTCGACGAATGCGAATATGTGCGAGTGTACATATTTTTGAAAAACATTATTTTTATTATTTTTATAGTTTCAAAGAAATATAGACAATAATTATTTCTAGCTATTATTTTCAAGTTTACGATTTTATTTATGAAAGCCTTTTCGTTTATAGCAGTTATTAATGATAAATAATATTCTTAGGCATACATATACTTCCTAACTATTTTACTAGTTCATTTTAAATAAAAATGTATTTTCGAAATTTATTAATATTAATATTTTATTATTCAAAAAGATTTAGTATTTAAAAATATTTATTATTTTCGAAATTATTATTATTGGTATTTTGAAAAATATACTTGGAAGATATTGTGGCCATTTAAATCTCGATTTGATTTTTTGGATTTATTTAAATAGTTAAATAATTGAAATTTAATTTATTGATTTGATTTTAAACTAAAGAATTGGATTTGATTGATTTGCATTTAGATTTGGATTTGATTTAAATTAAATTTGCGAATTATCTAAATTGGGTTTGAACTACTCCTAATTCTATCCAATTGGGAATTTTCACATCCTATAAATAGGCAGGTACTCCTCCATTGTTTCTCCACAAGCCATAATTATCCCACAAATAATTCTATTCTCGTGCGTGCACCGTGTCCGTGTTCTCCGTTCAATTCTTATTCCATGATATTTTTACATATACATTATTCTCTCCGTCGTGTCGGACAACCCCGACACCGTAAAATTTCTAGCCTAACCCATTGAGAACACCACCACGACATCTCCTCCTTCCTGTACCCTCCTTCGTCGACCCATCACCCCGCCGACTCCACGACAACCACCGATCAACACCCCAACCAACACCACTTCGACCGACCCCCGGCGAGCAACTCCGCCGTACGCCTCAGCCCTCACCCTCGACAACGACACCCCGACCACTGTCCCGAACCACCTACACCACCGCCCGTACCATCATCATTGCCACAGCCTTCTTCCCGACACCAAACCCGTTGCCACCATCAGTCCGACCCCGAAAACCCGCGCCCAGCAAAGAAAATCCACAAAATTAAGAACCCTAACCTAGAACTCACCCCGTGGCCGTGCTTCCCAACGCCGCCGCGCCTTCAGGTGCGTCGCCGTCGATCGACCTTGCCACGACCGCCGGTGAGCCGCCCCAGGTCCTCCGCCGTTCCGCCGAAACAGCCGGAGCACTCCGCCGTCCAGTGAGTCCGCGCCACTGCCGATCTCTTCGGCCGCCGCGCTCGACCTTCCTCAGGCCTCGCCGAGCCCTGACGCGCGCCGCTCCGCCCTTTCTCCCAAACCCCCGTACCTTCGCCCCTCCTCGGACCAGCGCCGACCGCCGGCGTCGTCACCAGCCTCTGAACCCCCTTTTTCCATCTCCGCTTCCTCCTCCTCCGGAACCCTCTCCGTCGAGTTCTCCGCACAGCCGCCGACTGATCTCCTCCGCGCTCGCTGTGACCCACCGCCGCCTGCGCCATCTTCTCCGTGCCCAGCTTCCCTCAGCCTCTCCTTCGTCGAGATCACGCCGTCCCTCTCTCTCGTCCAGCGCCAAATCGTCGGTCACCCGCCGACTCGCCTACCCTCGCCGCCGGACCCGAACCCCCCCCCCCCCCCCCCCCGCTCACCATTCTCTCCGCTCACTCACTCCTTTTTTTCTTTTCTTTTTCACTGAATATTCCTAATCTCTCTCTCCATAGTCCCTATGCAGCTGCTGGGTTTTTCTTTTTATTTTTTTTGGGAAGTTGTTCTCCTCGAAAGAGGAGAACCAAAGGTTTTTTTATATTATTTTTATTTTTATTTTATTTACCTTCTTGTTAATTATTATTATTATTATTATTATTATTATTATTATTATTATTATTATTATTATTATATTTAGTATTTCATAGTGATCATCTGTATTTTAAATATTTGAATATATTATATTGAGATATATTTTAACAACTGTCTAAATGTAAGCATGTGTACTTTACGATAACTGTATATTAGTATTATACCTTATTAATATTAATATTAGTATTATTTACAAAATTCTAGTCGTTATATTTTTATAAGTATTATTGTTAATTGTAAATAAATTTATTAGTATTTTCATAGTATGTTAAATAGATGGTATTAGGCTTGCCCTATATTATTTTAAAAACTGGATTTCGAAGACTAGATATGTCGTTACAATATTAATACTTATTTTTATGCTAAAAAATATTTTGATAAAGTGGGTTATCCTAAATTATATGATTTCTATGATATTTGATAATAATATCGTATATTTATCTAAAAGTATTTTTACTATTAAAAATATAGCTTTATACCAATCCTATTTTCGACGAACTTAGAAAATTTTAGCCAAAAATGATTTTTTTCTTGACTTTAAGTATTTTGCAATAATTATTTAGGCTCAAACTAGTTTTCGATTATTATAAATAGTTTTCTAAAAACCTATATATATTATACCCTATCCAATTTCTTTCTGATATTTCTCATGTCCGTGACTAAATCCTCTTATTCCTATCCTGTCACCAAATCCAAACTACCTTATATCCACCCTAACCGATTTGACCCTTCTGGACTCAATGACACAATCCGTGCCACCACCCGAGGTCCCCATGTATAGTTGTTGCACCAAAGTCGCAGTTCATGCCAGCTTGATCCTCGCAGCACACCAGACGTACTACCAGGCAAGACACCTTGCCATTCGTTGTTTACTTATTTTAGCTCATATTTCATGCATTATTTATTTTTTTATGCAAAATAAACTGTGATACATGGCATAACCTATTAGAACTTACTGTTCATTTATATTTTCTGCTGTGTATTATTTTTCTTACAAATTAAACCTAGATTTAAGGGACCACCTTGTGTGTTGCATTCATTGGCCTTGACACGTAATACCACAAAGTTGTGTGTCGCATGTAGAACACGGAAGTGCGTGATTGGCTGGCCACCAGTACGTACAAGCCGTGCGATAGGAATAACCGCTAATAGAGGTTGTATGCTAGTTTGACTTAGCATTTATAGAGGTTACTGTTGTGGATACAACAGAGTAGGCATTGGACGGGAAGGACAATTCCTTAGCGTATGGGCTTCGATGCACTTTCCCTTGTGATCCGGACTCTCCGCTGGAGATACGGGGTTGATGACCCATGATGACTGACGGCCACTGACGATTCTGCAGAACGTCATGCTCTTACTGATGGGGCCTCTGGTGCCCAAGTGAGGACTATGCCGATCCTATTCAGCCAGGGTCCATGCGTAGGAAGGATTGTTCTTAACTACATTCACATAGAACGGTTAGGCACCTTTATCCGTTAGGTACGAGTACTTTTGGTTTGGGTACTTGTATCTGACCGTGACTTGGAACAATAACTTGTCGCGAATTAGTTCATCACATCTTATCCTTGTTTGGTTGTAGGTGTGACTTACTACTTCGATGAGAAGGTATTGAATCTTGTTGGGGTCCGGATACCATATTGGATTCATAGCATGGGAAGATACGTTACCGTGAATTAGTTTACCATCTCCTGTCCTTGTTTGGTTGGGGGGATGGTACGCTCGTTCAGTAGGTGCGTATTGGAACATGTTATAATTCGATTTACTTATTTATTTGAGCAATATTTATTCAGTTTATATGGCATGATATTATGTGTCTTGTTACGTCCCTCTGAGGACCTGGTTATCTCCCCAGGTGTGTGCTATTGTCTTTCGCAGGTGCTCTAGCTCTAGCCGTGATTATCGTAATTTCTTCGAGGATGATTGCACTTGGATCGTCTTCGTTTCGCTCGCCGAAATCATTGCTTTTCTTATGTATTTTCCTTTACTTGTTGGTAGTAGATTTGTCTCCGCCCAACGTATTGTATCAAGACAATTCTCTCTCATTATATGATATTTTTATTCATTTATCTTGTGTGGATGAGATTAGTTACGGTTCTACTGTATTTTACAGCTTATGTATTTATACGAGGCTTCCATATATTGGAGTATACTTCGTATGAATACAGCTGGCATGTCTACGTTCCTAGTCCTACGTATTTTGGGACTGGGATGTTACATGTTTTTGTGGTGGCCCATGCAGGTCAACATAAATTGTTTGGTTACTTTACCGTACCAAGCAAGCCTGCGTATAGGATTAGAAGTCTAGGATCTCATCCACATACTTGACCTCTTTCCTCGATTTCTTATTCGAACCTTCCGTTCGACTCATCGATTGCATCTTGCTTGATTCCTTCTATCATAATTCTTATCTCCCCTTCGTACTTGCTAGAGATTGACCCTACTAGTTAGATGTTCCAAACACCCTTAGCTCAATTCTTTAAGTTGGGTAGAATACCCCACACACCCTTGACCATTAAGGGAATACCAATAGTATTATCTAGACCATAGAGACTAGAGGAAGTTAATCCGTTTGGTCAACCAAGCCTTGGTCAATAAACCGTAGAATGATGTTTTAGATCCTTATGACTCTTAGACTATTCATATTTGTTTTTATTCATCTACCATCGTGCCTATATTTTTACTATCTAACCAATGATACTAAAGTAGCCTAGTTTTTGCAAGCTCAATTCTTTATCAAGCTTGTTCATGACATATGTTAATGGATGCATCCACTAATGTACTATCTACTCAGAACCGGTGCATGATGGTCTGATCAACCAAGTGCACTTTGGTTCGCTTTTATTTATCGTTCTACGTGGATGAGGACATAGTTAAGCTTGTCCTCTAGAGTCCCATCCACGACTGCCTTGACAATTCCTTTGAAATTATTCGATCGTCTTTGAATCACGTATTCGTATTCGATAATGCCTCCTTCGAACTCTATATTGCTTTCGCCTTCACCTATTTTAGAAGGACGAAAGCGTCATACTAGAACTTTCTCTAGCCTTCCTATCGGCTATGACCATTCTTACTCGATGTTGCTATATCTTCACCCTAAACCACTCGTCCTTTCTTGGCCCTATATTCGCTATCATGAACCTTCTAAGTCACTTGATTTAGGCATGAACCTAATCAATCTCTTATTCGTGCCTTAACTCGCGACCCACGTGACCATACCGTATTATCTTTCAATGAACTAGATCGCGATATCTTACGACGTGATTTTGTGAAAACATTGTCATCGTTTGATCCCCATTGATACCCCTTTGTGTCCTCTCAACCCCCCTACGAATTATTAATTTCGAGGACAAAATTCTTTTAAGTTGGGTAGGATGTAAAATCCCTAAATTTCTACCTTTTTTTATTTATTAAATTTTGTACTGATTTAAATTCTTGTATTGTACGTCACGTAATCGTATTGTACGTCGTATGCGAAGGCACGTCTTTCGTAATTGCTCGACGAATGCGAATATGTACGAGTGTACATATTTTTGAAAAACATTATTTTTATTATTTTTATAGTTTCAAAGAAATATAGACAATAATTATTTCTAGCTATTATTTTCAAGTTTACGATTTTATTTATGAAAGCATTTTCGTTTATAGCAGTTATTAATGATAAATAATATTCTTAGGCATACATATACTTCCTAAATATTTTACAAGTTCATTTTAAATAAAAATGTATTTTCAAAATTTATTAATATTAATATTTTATTATTCAAAAAGATTTAGTATTTAAAAATATTTATTATTTTCGAAATTATTATTATTGGTATTTTGAAAAATATACTTGGAAGATATTGTGGCCATTTAAATCTCGATTTGATTTTTTGGATTTATTTAAATAGTTAAATAATTGAAATTTGATTAAACTAAAGAATTGGATTTGATTGATTTGCATTTAGGTTTGGATTTGATTTAAATTAAATTTGTGAATTATCTAAATTGGGTTTGAACTACTCCTAATTCTATCCAATTGGGAATTCCCACATCCTATAAATAGGCAGGTACTCCTCCATTGTATCTCCATAAGCCATAATTATCCCACAAATAATTCTATTCTCGTGCGTGCACCGTGTCCGTGTTCTCCGTTCAATTCTTATTCCATGATATTTTTACATATACATTATTCTCTCCGTCGTGTCGGACAACCCCGACACCGTAAAATTTCTAGCCTAACCCATTGAGAACACCACTACGACATCTCCTCCTTCCTGTACTCTCCTTCGTCGACCCATCACCCCGCCGACTCCACGACAACCACCGATCAACACCCCAACCAACACCACTTCGACCGACCCCCGGCGAGCAACTCCGTCGTACGCCTCAGCCCTCACCCTCGACAACGACACCCTGACCACTGTCCCGAACCACCTCCACCACCGCCCGTACCATCATCATTGCCACAGCCTTCTTCCCGACACTAAACCAGTTGCCACCACCAGTCCGACCCCGAAAACCCGTGCCCAGCAAAGAAAATCCACAAAATTAAGAACGCTAACCTACAACTCACCCCGTGAACGTGCTTCCCAGCGTCGTCGCGCCTTCAGGTGCGTCGCCGTCGATCGACCTTGCCACGACCGCCGGTGAGCCGCCCCAGGTCCTCCGTCGTTCCGTTGAAACAGCCGGAGCACTCCGCCGTCCAGTGAGTCCGCGCTACCGCCAATCTCTTCGGCCGTCGCGCTCGACCTTCCTCAGGCCTCGCTGAGCCCTGACGCGCGCCGCTCCGCCCTTTCTCCCAAACCCCCGTACCTCCGCCCCTCTTCGGACCAGCGCCGACCGTCGGCGTCGTCACCAGCCTCCAAACCCCCTCTTCCCATCTCCGCTTCCTCCTCCTCCGAAACCCTCTCTGCCGAGTTCTCCGCACAGCCGCCGACTGATCTCCTCCGCGCTCGCTGCGACCCACCGCCGCCTGCGCCATCTTCTCCGTGCCCCGCTTCCCTCAGCCTCTCCTTCGCCGAGATCACGCCGTCTCTCTCTCGTCCAGCGCCAAATCGTCGGTCACCCGCCGACTCGCCTACCCTCGCCGCCGGACCCGAACCCCCCCCCCCCCCGGTTCACCATTATCTCCGCTCACTCACTCTTTTTTTTCTTTTCTTTTTTACTGAATATTCTTAATCTCTCTCTCCATAGTCCCTATGCAGCTGCTGGGTTTTGCTTTTTTTTTTGGAAGTTGTTCTCCTCGAAAGAGGAGAACCAAAGGTTTTTTTTTATATTATTTTTATTTTTATTTTATTTACCTTCTTGTTAATTTTTTATTATTATTATATTATTATTATTATTATTATTATTATTATTATTATTATTATTATTATTATTATTATTATGATTATATTTAGTATTTCATAGTGATCATCTGTATTTTAAATATTTGAATATATTATATTGAGATATATTTTAACAACTGTCTAAATGTAAGCATGTGTACTTTACGATAACTGTATATTAGTATTATACCTTATTAATATTAATATTAGTATTATTTACAAAATTCTAGTCGTTATATTTTTATAAGTATTATTGTTAATTGTAAATAAATTTATTAGTATTTTCATAGTATGTTAAATAGATGGTATTAGGCTTGCCCTATATTATTTTAAAAACTGGATTTCGAAGACTAGATATGTCGTTACAATATTAATACTTATTTTTATGCTAAAAAGTATTTTGATAAAGTGGGTTATCCTAAATTATATGATTTCTATGATATTTGATAATAATATCGTATATTTATCTAAAAGTATTTTTACTATTAAAAATATAGCTTTATACCAATCCTATTTTCGACGAACTTAGAAAATTTTAGCCAAAAATAATTTTTCTTGACTTTAAGTATTTTGCAATAATTATTTAGACTCAAACTAGTTTTCGATTATTATAAATAGTTTTCTAAAAACCTATATATATTATACCCTATCCAATTTCTTTCTAATATTTCTCCTGTCCGTGACTAAATCCTCTTATTCCTATCCTGTCACCAAATCCGAACTACCTTATGTCCACCCTAACCGATTTGACCCTTCTGGACTCAATGACACAATCCGTGCCACCACCCGAGGTCCCCATATATAGTTGTTGCACCAAAGTCGCAGTTCATGCTAGCTTGATCCTCGCAGCACACCAGATGTACTACCAGGCAAGACACCTTGCCATTCGCTGTTTACTTATTTTAGCTCATATTTCATGCATTATTTATTTCTTTATGCAAAATAAACTGTGATACATGGCATAACCTGTTAGAACTTACTGTTCATTTATATTTTCTGCTGTGTATTATTTTTCTTACAAATTAAACCTAGATTTAAGGGACCACCTTGTGTGTTGCATTCATTGGCCTTAACACGTAATACTACGAAGTTGTGTGTCGCATGTAGAACACGAAAGTGCGTGATTGGCTGGCCACCAGTACGTACAAGCCGTGCGATAGGAATAACCGCTAATAGAGGTTGCATGCTAGTTTGACTTAGCGGTTACAGAGGTTACTGTTGTGGATACAAAAGAGTAGGCAATGGACGGGAAGGACAATTCCTTAGCGTATGGGCTTCGATGCACTTTTCCTTGTGACCCGGACTCTCCGCTGGAGATACGGGGTTGATGACCCATGATTACTGACGGCCACTGACGATTCTGCGGAACGTGATGCTCTTACTGATGGAGCCTCTGGTGCCCAAGTGGGGACTATGCCGATCCTATTCAGCCAGGGTCCATGCGTAGGAAGGATTGTTCTTAACTACATTCACATAGAACGGTTAGGCACCTTTATCCGTTAGGTACGAGTACTTTTGGTTTGGGTACTTGTATCTGACCATGACTTGGAACAATAACTTGTCGCGGATTAGTTCGTCACATCTAGTCCTTGTTTGGTTGTAGGTGTGACTTACTACTTCGATGAGAAGGTATTGAACCTTGTTGGGGTCCGGATACCATATTGGATTCATAGCATGGGAAGATACGTTACCGTGAATTAGTTTACCATCTCCTGTCCTTGTTTGGTTGGGAGGATGGTACGCTCGTTCAGTAGGTGCGTATTGGAACATGTTATAATTCGATTTACTTATTTATTTGAGCAATATTTATTCAGTTTATATGGCATGATATTATGTGTCTTGTTACGTCCCTCTGAGGACCTGGTTATCTCCCCAGATGTGTGCTATTGTCTTTCGCAGGTGCTCTAGCTCTAGCCGTGATTATCGCAATTTCTTCGAGGATGATTGCACTTGGATCGTCTTCGCTTCGCTCGCCGAAATCATTGCTTTTCTTATGTATTTTTCTTTACTTGTTGATAGTGGATTTGTCTCCGCCCAACATATTGTATCAAGACAATTCTCTCTCATTATATGATATTTTATTCATTTATCTTGTGTGGATGAGATTAGTTACGGTTCTACTGTATTTTACAGCTTATGTATTTATACGAGGCTTCCATATATTGGAGTATACTTCGTATGAATACAGCTGGCATGTCTACGTTCCTAGTCCTACGTATTTTGGGACTGGGGCGTTACACTTGTAATGGCGACAGCAGCTCCCTCTCTCTCTCTCTCTCTTTTCTGACTTATAAAATTTGCAGTTTTTTTTTCACAAAGGAGGCCAGAAGAGAGTATATATAGAGAGGGTGAAAATCATAGCCGCCTCTTCAGTTATGAAAAGATTAAATCAAATCCCACAAAGATGGAAATAAAATTAATTCAAATCCCACAAAGATGGAAACGAAATTAATTTCAAATCCCACAAAGATGGAAACGAAATTAATTCAAATCCCACAAAGATGGAAACAAAATTAATTCAAATCCCACAAAGGTGGAAACAAAATTAATTTTAAATTCCACAAAGATGAAAACGAAATTAATTCAAATCCCACAAAGATGGAAACGAAATTAATTCAAATTCCACAAAGATGAAAACAAAATTAATTTCAAATCCCACAAAGATGGAAATGAAATTAATTCAAATTGAATCAGTCTTTCCATAACTGACTTGTAGCCTGCACAGTCAGCGGAGCCCTCCATGCGGCAGCAGCAGCAGTAGCATGAGCCGCATTGACCGCATGGACCGCATGAGCCGCATATGAGCCGATGAGCCCAAGCCTGAGTCCGAGTCCGAGTTCGAGTCGCTAAGCCCCTTTGGGGCTTAGCTCCAAATGGAATTAATCCAAGAGAATGACAAAAGCATTAATGCTTAATCCTTGGAGCCTTATTCTTACCTCCTAGTAAAATCACCCACATGGTTCCCTCCTTAGGGTCACCACCCCATGTGCATCTCTCAACAACACAACCATGTATATATGTTGAGATAACTCATGGTACATTTTCGATGTGGGACTAAACTTTTACAAGACATGTTGAGAGCAAGCTCTCTCCATATAAAGAAAGCACCAACATATAATAAATTAAAGGCTAAATTTTACTTTAATATCCATCGAGAGTCTGTTATTACCCTCAACTATAGAAAAAGAGGCTAAATTCCGACCGGAGCGACGACTACAATAGTGTGGTGATGGTGGTGTGGGATGGGATTACATTAGGGTAGAAATAAAAAAATATGATGTATTTAATCATTTTAATTAAAATCTAAATAAATAATAAATTAGTATTGTTTGGTTGGGGTATTTCAGTCTTTAATCTGTACACATGTTACCTATAACTACAAAAGAATTGGTAGTTTAGGATATATTAAAAATGAAAAAAAAAATCTCTTAGAATATTAATTTGCCAAAATAAATAATATGAGATATTAGAATGTTCAAATCGGATAGTTGAGGGTAATGAAGTAAATTTTAGTCTAAAACATACGGAGTGGGTTATTTGTATCTCTGCCAATGTAAAGTCGAGGATTTTAAGGACTTTTCAAGTACTAGAGGTAAGCCTAAATAAACATAGTTTAGATTTTGAAAACAGATAAATTATTTTTGTTTTTCTATTAGTGTTACGGAGGATGTGACCCTTAACAAAAGGGTATGAAATCAAATGATATAAACAGTCTAAACCCAAAAATGTTTTTTTTTTAAAAGGTGTAGTCGTTGTCTATTGGAAATTCTCAAACCACCTAAATCTTTAGGTCAAAATTTATTCCGCCCTAGCAGCCCAAGTCTTTTTCTGTGGGTTGTAACCAGGGTCGGCCAGGGATAAGCCAGACAAGAGTTCGAGCTAGGGCAACCCCCCTCTGCTAGGGCATCACTCCAGACTTAGCATGACCCTATAAGAGGTTGAGGTCGCGGATGATATCTAGGACCAGTCCATAATAAAGGTCAAGAGGCAACCAAAATTACCCCCGAATAGGGCAACCCAATCCCAGGGCCGGTCCTGGTTGTAACAATGCCACAAGGAGGAAGAGTGCGGTTGATAAAACTCTTACCAGTTAACATTCTATAACTCCATTTTGATCAGCTTTCTCAACAACTATAGTATTAAAGGATGCAATAATGCTAAGTATACTACAAACCCTTTACAACTTTCCTACAACCCACTCCCCCCCCCCGAAAATGGTCCCACCTGGCCTCACCTCTCCCCTCTCTCCTCCAATGGAGGCCGACGACGTGGCCGGTTGTAACCCCTTGGTTGTAGGGGGGTTGTAGGCATAGCATTTCCCTAAAGGGTGTCACAGGAGGTTTATTTGGCCCACCATGTAGGGCTGAGCGCTCGGTTTATTCGGTTTTAACCGAACTGAAATTGTCAAAACTAAATAAATCAAAATTGTAACAATTCAAACCCGAAACCAAACCAAAATTAGCCATAACAAAAACCGAACCGGTATAATTGGTTTAATTTATTTGCTTTGTTCGGTTGGACTATTTATATTGTTTAATGGATCGGTTCCAAAGTTGGAATTGAAATTGAATTATATTAAAAAATACAATTTTTATATACATGTTTTGTTGTATTTCAAAGTTGGATTGAAAGCTGCACTAGTCCACTACAAGAAAAATTGCCAATCTTGACGGTTTATAAGTTGACGGTCGTCAAAAGCCGTCAACATTAGGGGTTTTCTTGACGTATTTAGGCTTACGTCAAGAGATGACCTTTTTTCGTTAATTTAGCAATTTTATAGCATACTAGTTAACAGTTTTAGATGATCCATCAAGAAACATCAATTTATTTGTTGAAGGTCTGGTGATAACCGTCAACGAATGTATGTGCGAAAAACTTGGCGAAATTTTTTTAGCTATCATTTTTGTAATTTTTTCAAACCTTTTATATTTGTTGACGGTTGTAGTTCTTTTTAATCAATGAACCCAGCAAATTTTTTCCCGATCGTCCCCATAATTCCTCCTCTCTCCCTAATCTAAGAGAGAGAACCCCCACTCCTCTCCTCTTAAGAGTCTCCCACAGAGCCCCCCACTCCTCTCCTCTTTCTTCTTCCTAAGAGAAAAATCCTAACCCAAACTCCTTCATACTCCAAAAATTTTCTTCGCCCTTTTCCATTCTAGGGTTAGGGCTTCGCGAGATCCGACCTTCTTCCACCGTCGTGTCCTCCTTCTCCTCCTTCGACACTTCGGGAACATTTTGGCGGCGTCTCTTCCGAAGAATCCTAGGCACCGCAATCCCCAATCGCTGCACGACTCTTCCGACAGACCCTCATCATCCCATGTGGCTCGAGGACGACGTCGACCACGATGATGATGAGGTCGACCCAGGTTTGGTTTCTCTTTCCATTCTTTTTATTTTTGGGTATCTTCCTGAGTGAACTTAGGTTTTGATTTTCTTGAGTGAACTTAGGGTTTTTTGTGAGTATTATTGAGAGGATTTTGCTTTGTTTTACGAGAATATTTAGGAGTATTTAAACTTAGGGTTTGAAAGGATTTTGCGAGAATATTTAGGAGTATATTTTGTGAGTAATATTTACTCTGTTGACCTCCATATTGTTCCCTGTACAGGGAGTACCGGCAGGCCGCCCATGCACTCCGGGGACAGAACAAGAAGAAGTCGGTGTTACTCCAGTGCTACGCTTTATATATGGTGAGTGTTCTCTTGGATGAAAATTATAGTTTTGGTCCAGATTGTGTATGTTAAATGCTTTGTTCTTTTGCATTGATGTTGTTTGATGCAATGCATATGTAGGAAAGTTTTCGTTCTTCGAGATAGGTCATGTTATGGTTTCGTCCAAGGTGCGATATGAGAATGCCCACATTGTGCTGCTGTAGAAAGTTGTGATTTTGGGATACCCACATTACGCTTCTCTAGAGAGTTGTGATTTTGGGATGCCCACATTATGATTTTGGGATGCCCACATTTCCGTTTTATCTGTCCTATAGATAATTGAACAATTAACAATTCAAGGACGAGGCCAGGTTTATACTTTGCTTTAGTTATAAATTTTATGGTTTAGCGAGAAATTTAACTTTTGCTTATGAATCAACTTTCTGCTAGTTTATTTGTCCTAAAGTAATTGGATATTATGAGTAGAATATTGTATTTGGCAGGTAATAGACACCCTTGCAGAAATCCAGGAGCGATATGACACTATGAGGGATTAGAGAGGAAACTTCTTGAGTTACAACAGGTAAAACTTTGTTCATGCCTTTTGTCATGATCTTATGTAACTATCTAAAATTGTTTTATGAAATGAGGCCTGAGTGATCAAGCAAGCAAGCGCTCTGATCTGTATATTGATAATTTGGTAATCCAAGCGGCATTAGCATCTTTTGGTGTAACCTCATTGATATCGTGATTCTTTATTAGTCTTTCTAAACCTAGTCTCAGTTAAGTGGATATTCTATATTTCAAACTTCATGTATAGATTTATTGAATAGTGTGATTATTGGTATTTGTGGAATATTTTTTTCTCCATGGTTAATATTTTGTGAATCAGTCGGTTGTTATGGAGATTATTCTTTTTTGTTGGTCATATTTACTTGCATACATCCTATGTGCTTACAAAACATGAACCGGATGGCTGTATGATGTTGGCTGAATTTGAGTCATATTTCATATTAAATACTTAGCACCAAATAATGGCTGGAAAGAGAAGGAAAAGTCTTTTAAAAGAAGAAGAAAATAGGATAAAAGAATTTTTGATTTTGTTCAATAAATAGAGAGGCCCTTGATTTGGTGTGGGGACCTGAATGTAAGGTAATTTGTTGCTAACATGATATTACTACTTCCTGGTGATGTCTTCTCTTGCTCCTATATACTTCGAATGTCCATAATTCTCTTGCTTGTGGAAATTTTGAATTATGTACCGAGCAACCTTATCGATTATTAATTTAGTTTGTGACATCGTCTTCCATCGTATGATGTTTTATACCGGTGCATTACTCGGTAGAAAATCATAGCTACTTAGTAATATTAGAATAAACTTGTTCTTTTTGTCCATTATCTTTTATTTGGCAGCAATATCTTCTCCAAAGTATGTTATTTGGCTCCATATTTTCTGTTTGCTTAGCTCTAATGTTGGGTACCCTGTCCCTATGTCAACACAAAATGTCCCGAGGGAGGAGTTTAGAGAATGTTGCTTTCTATGTCGAAAAGAATGTTGCTTTCTATGTCTCTATGAATTACCGCGGTCATTTAGACTCATTTATTGAAACCTCCATTGCAGTTTCAGAAGTGATTTTACATGATGTAAGTCTCTATTCGAATATATAGGATCAATGATGCTTTGTGCTAATGTTTTTTATTTTTGCTATATGGTTGTCTCTCATGCATTTGTTCAAATATACATTTCTTCTTCTGTGTTCCTCATATCAGTTGCAAGTTTCTGGTTTCATTATTTTCTAATTTTTCCTCAAGATGCTCATAGCGTATTAACATGTTTCCTTGCAGCAACTTGTAATATATGAGACATCAGTATCAGAGTTTGACATAATATGAGATATATCCAGAACTTTTCCTTCACATGTTTTCTTCCAATAGAGGCACGAGCCAGGTCAGAGGTCCCTCCCTGTACAATGTTTTGAAAGCATACTATGTGTACGACCGGGAAGTTGTCTATGTTCAGGTTTGAATCAAAACTGGTTATTTTAGATTTGAATGAAAACAATGATATATATTTAAGCATTTCACGAGTTAGAAAAATAGCAAAAACTACAAATAATGGTGCATTTCTTTGAGTATTAATTAGAGGGAATGGGAATTTTAGTACATCTGCTACTTCTTTATATTAGTGAGGAAGATGCATTATGGCTATTAGTTGCATTATTAAAGGGAGCTGTTCATGCACCAATGGAGGGGCTGTATCAGGTTGGTATCATGATAGAAGTGATATCATAATAGTTCATTCCGATAATACAAAGAAAGATTGCTTACATTTGAATTCGAATTTACTGGAAAGTAATTACTGTCGGCCAACATATACTAATCATTGATCCCAAAATTTTCTTTGTTGTGCATTACTTTGTCGATCAATTCTAAATAACTCTCAGTGCAAAGTATTTTGATTCGAGAGTGCCAATTGGAAGTGGCCTCTCATGTTAAGATGAAGGCTAACAATTGGATAGCAATATGGCTAATCCAATATATACAGAACAAATATGATGGTTCAGTTGTCATTTGATGTTTATTCAATTTGGTAGATGTTTGAGGAGGTCAAAAATAAGATCACAAAAGCATTTGTTGATATTTCAATCATCTAACAAATTTGTCCTCTTTCCTACTTTCAAACTGAAAACTCGAAGTCTCAAATGCTACAAAATAATGCTAATGGGATATAGTAAACAAACTTGTAAAGGCCTATTAAATTGAAGTAAAATATATGCGTCTTATGTGATACTTGAAATTTAAGAGCACTATAGTTAAAATATCAGGTGTTCACCTTTTTTCCATCTAAGTTGCATTTCTCAACTTATTCAAGTGACTAATATCAGTACAATTGTAGATGCAGGTTGTTTCATAATTCCATATAATGTTGATAACTTAGCTAGTGTTTGAGATTCTTGTGGTGTTTGCACATAGATATGCATGGCTGGACCACTGACACCCATCTGTGCATACCCTGTATGTGGGTTTTCTGATACTCCAATTGGGTGAAATCCTTGAGATACCTGCTGTGGAGACTCTTGTGGTGTCTGAACATATAAGTAAGGGTTGGGTTCAAACTGTGCAGGAATTGATCCCATCTGTGCAAGGTTTAGGGAATTCAAATGACCCACATGTGTAGTTATTGGGTTAGTGTATGCAGGAATTCCTTCATAAGTATAACATGTATGCTGTTGAGCTGATGGGTTCTCAAATGAAGCATTCAATGGGTATTGTGCTGATGGAATTCCAAATAAAGCATGTCCAATGGTTACATTCCCAAATGATGAATTTAATGGAGAAAAATTTATCCCAACTGATAGTGGCTCTTGTGCTACTCTTGGTTGATGGTTAGGTTGCTGGGTTAACACATGTCCTTGAGTGAAGCTTGGGTGTCCATGATTCTGATGGTGAATGTAATCAAAACTCTAGATATATTGTGTTCTTGGAATGCTATCTAGAGGGGAAAAACATAAATGGGATTTACTGAATTGCTAGAAAGAAGGTTTACAGACATCTAAAGGAAAGTTATACAAGAAACTAATGAACTAAAGCTAAGTAATTCCATACTTTTTCCATGTCTTTCTCTTCTCATTACCTCTATTTATATTGTCTGATACATTGGATTTTTGTTACAGGTTTCTGTTACAGACAGTTAGCTAGCTGGCTGTGGGACTCTGGCAGTTAGAGATGATGAGTGGATATGAGAGGGATGTGCTCCGATCTGGTTTGCTACTTTTTTTGGTTTTATTTTGTATAGTTGGATTATGTTTTGTGTTGACAAGTGATGGATGTTTGTGGTTTAGATGTTTAAGTGGTATGGAAACAACAAATGTGGGATATGTGTACTTTGTGGTTAATTGATTATGTTGTGGTTGGACAAGTGAAGAATACATGTGGCGGGATATGTATTGAAATTTTTTGTTGTATGAACAATACAGTTTGTTAATATGAAATTTGAGTTTTATAGTAATTTGATGTGTGTAGCTTCTGAATTGATATTATGTGTGTTTGACTAATATTATATATAATTTTTTATGGAATTTTGGCAAGCTTCTCTTGACGGTACTTTGGATAGCTTCTCTTGACGGTTGTCAAACGTTAATTTTAATTCTAATCATGCTGCATAATAGCCTGTGAATAAATGCTTTTCTTGACGGCTAATAACCGTCATCTAGGCCGGAGTCAAGAAAAGTATTTGCCTACATTGACGGTTTCTAAAAACTGCTATCTTGACGGCTAAAAACAGTCATGAAAAGTACTTCATATGACGGCAAAAAACCGTCAAAAAATGTCCTTCCAGCGACCGTCAAGAAAGGGGGGCCCTTTTCTTGACTCCGGCCTACTTGACGGATCCGCAACCGTCAAGATACCTATTTCTTGACGGGGAATCACCGTCAAGAAAAGTCCTTATTCTTGTAGTGGTCGTTATCAAAGTTGAACATCAAAACACATACATACGATTGTTGTTTTCAAAATATACACAAGAATATACAAATTTTTAATCATATAATTTATGTAGAATTGAGAATATTTACATAATTGTATAAGTCTTATTTGTTTTTTGGTTTTGGATCGAAACCGAAATCCAAAGACGAAACTGAATAGGAAATTTTAGTATTTTCAAATCGGAACTGAACGAATTTTTTCAAACTGAACCGAGTCTCTATTTCAGTCCAAAACCGAATAATGCTCACCTCTACCACCAAGCCTCCCGAGACACATGGCAAGGTTCTCAAAGAAAAATAATTGTGCCAAAAAATACAATGCTTTTAACATAGATAGTAATACCTTCTGGAAACCGGTGCAAGAAAATTATAGAATTTCAGCATTGTACTTGCAAATTAAGAGTTGTAGAGAACAATGCTTCTAACATGCATGTGTGGATCTTAGAGCACACTGTGTTAGATTATATTTGTAATATAAATATGGCCCATACCCATAAGCCCAAATGTAGACACTATATATATTGTAACAAACCCTAGCAAGGAGAACAAGGCATTATTATTTCCTACATGGTATCAGAGCCTCCCGAAAAAACCTAGCCGCCAGACTCTACATCTCCCTTCCCCTCCCGGCTCCGACTGAGCCGTCCGTCGATCCCGCTCCCGCCGATCCGCGACGATCCGTCGATCCTGTGCCTGATCGATCCCGCCGCAGTACACGTCCGACGACGTACGCGCCGCAAACCAGACGCCGTAGGCGCCGTACGCTGCAACTCCGGAAAACCCTAGCCGCAAAGCAAAAGCAAAAGCTTCTGCTGAGGAGTAGCACTCCCTTCGGCAAAGCAAGGCAAAGAAAAAAAAAGCAAAGAAGCTTTTGGGTTATCAAAAAAAAAAAAAAGCAAAGAAGCTTCGGAGTAGCACAACCGAGCCGCGCCGTACGCTGCAACTTCGTCTGTTTGGGTTATTTTTTTATTTTTTATTTTTTTTCCTTTTTTTTTGGCATCAAAAAAAAAAAGAAAAAAAGAAAAAAAGCAAGGTGAGTAGGAATGTTTGTACAAAGCAAACCAAAAATTTCCTCACCGATCCCTGCGCCCGACTGCACCGGCCGTCCCCTACGCACCTGACTGCGGCAGATTCGTCGGCGTTGTACAAAATTTTGTACACCCGACATCCGCTCGCCCCTGCACGCCAGATCCGGCGCCCCTGATCGCGGCCGATTCGCCGCCGACCCTGTCCATCAGCGGCCGATTCGTCGGAGTTGTACAAAATTTTTGTACACCCGACATCCGCGATGGCAGATGATGCTGCGTACAGCTACTCCGTCGCGACTGACGGTGGTGGTGCACACAACCCACATTATCCTAATCCGAAGGATCCATATTTTCTGAGTTCTGCTGATCAACCAGGAAATATCATTACTCCTATTATTTTTCGTGGACCGAACTATGCCGAGTGGTCTCGGTCAATACGTCTCTCCCTGATCTCTAGGCGAAAGATCACTTTTCTGGAGGGTACTGAAGTCAAACCTGTTAATGATGCTAGTAAATTGCTTGATTGGAGATGCGTGCAAGCGCTATTGGTTCAATGGGTTCTTAATACCATTGATCCATCTCTGAAGAAATCTTTACCGTACTTTGAGAAGGTTTATCCATTGTGGAACTTGTTGGAGAAAAGATTTGTTGTTAGCAATGGCACTCGGAAGCAACAAATTAAGGTAGCTTTGGCTGAGTGCAAGCAAACGACTTCGATGTCTGTGGAAATCTACTTTAGAAATTTGCAGTCTTTTTGGGATGAACAAGCTGCTTATTTTCCATTGCGTACTTGTACCTGTGGCGAACTTGCTGCAAAGCTACAGGCTATGAGGGATGAAGACCACTTTCAGGACTTTATGTATGGGTTGAATGCTGAGTTGTATAGTCATACCCGATCTAATCTTCTGGCTCAGGATCCTCAGCCAAGTTTAGATCGGGCATACCAGGCAGTCCGTGAGGAGGAGGATATGCGAAAATCTCAGGTCCAATCCGCTGCTGAGGAGGTGTTGGCACTGACTATCAAGACTTTACCTCGTCTTTCTACTACTTCTAATAGTAGAACCTCAGATTCCAGGGATAAATCAGGTATGATCTGTACTCATTGCAAGAAAACAGGTCATGATGTTGCCACTTGCTTTGCCAAGATTGGCTATCCAGAGTGGTGGAAGACTCGTCCTCGGCATGAGGGCGGACGTGGTGCTGGCGGTGGCAGAGGCACGGCACCACAGCAATGACGTGATGGAGGACGCGGTACTGGTAGCGCAGGGGTTGTTCATCATGTCGCCGCTGCTGGTCATGGTGTCCCTGCTGGTCTTGCTGGGAGTTCGGCAGACATGATGCATGGAGGGTATCCTTCGCCACTCTCCGGTGAACAATGGCAGAAACTGATGAGCTTGCTGGGTAACGACAATTCTTCCAAACCTGGTTCATCAAACTCTGATCGTCTGATGGGTAAGAATTCTTCTGTCCCTTGGATATTCGATACTGGGGCTACTCTTCATGCGACAGGCTCTCGTGACTGTTTAGTTGATTGCTTTGAGGGCCCTGTCTGTCCTGTGATTTTGCCGAATGGGAGCACTATTGAGGCTGTTCTGAGAGGCAAAGTATTTTTGACTGCTTCATTGGTGTTGACGGATGTTCTTTATGTTCCGACATTGACTTGCAATTTGATCTCTGTCTCACAATTGATTGGTGCCAGAAATTGTGATATGTTATTTACTCCTGATTTGTGTTTTGTTCAGGACCGAAGTACGAGGATGGTGATTGGAGCAGGTGAACAAAGGGGTGGACTTTACTTCTTGGGAGAGGTTCCAGCTTCTTTGGCTTCGGTGATCCTGGCATGCAAAGAGAATGATTCCGAGGTTTGGTATAGTAGACTGGGGCATCCTTCAGATAAAGTAATGCAGACTTTACCTTTTCTCTCTGGTAGTAGTGTGTTTTCTCATAAGGCTTGTGATATTTGTCATCAAGCTAAACAGACTCGTGATGCCTTTCCTGATAGTAGTAGTCGTGCATTGAGATGCTTTGACCTTATCCACTGTGATCTGTGGGGACCATATAGTGTTCCGTCATCTAATGGGGCACGATATTTTTTGACTTTGGTGGATGATTTTTCTAGAGCTGTTTGGGTTATTTTATTAACGGATAAGTGTGTTGTTTATTCTGTGTTTCTTAAATTCATTGATATGGTGAAGCGTCAGTTTGGGGCTGATATCCGTCGGGTGCGGAGTGACAATGGCACTGAATTTAACTGTTTACGAGATTATTTTTCATCTCAAGGTATATTGTTCCAAACATCCTGTGTTGGGACACCACAACAGAATGGAAGGGTGGAAAGAAAACATCGACATATTTTGAATGTAGCCAGGGCATTGAGATTTCAGGGTTCTCTTTCCGTGGATTTTTGGGGGAAATGTGTTCTGGGTGCATGTTATTTGATAAATAGAATCCCTTCTAGTATCTTGCATTTTAAGTCTCCTTATGAAGTTTTATATGGTTCGGCTCCTTCGTATGATCATCTACGTATCTTTGGTTGTCTGTGCTATGCGTATGATTTGAAATCCCGGCATGATAAATTTGCTAGCAGGAGCAGAAAATGTATCTTTGTTGGGTATCCACTTGATAAAAAGGGATGGAAACTGTATGATTTGGAGACTGGTGAATTTTTTGTGTCCCGTGATGTTACTTTTTATGAAAAAGAATTTCCTGGGTGTGGCTTTGCTAGCGAGATGTCTTCTGCGACACGTCATACATCTGTTGAGGTGCCGGGAGACGATATAGAGGCTTTTGGGATGGTGCCGGCTACGGTTGCTGAGGCCGGAGTGGTTGCTGGTGGCTCAGCACCGAGTGGCAAGGATGCACAGGTAGATACAGAAGTATTGACAGGAGAGTCCGCTGGGGGTGATGCGGATACTACTAATGATACAGGGGATACAGTGTTGCCAGAGGTGTCCGATGATGTAATATTGGGAAGAGGAATGAGAAAGAAATCACAGCCAGTGCGATTACAGGATTTTGTGACGAATGCTGTTCGAAGTAAAAGTCCCCCCTTCACCACAGTTCATCTGTTCCCGTCACTTCCTCAGGTACTTCGTATCCTCTAACACATTTTCTAAGTTATGACATATTTACTGCTGGACACAGAGATTTTCTTGCAGCTATCACTGCCGGTGTTGAGCCTACTTCATATCGTCAGGCCTCGCGAGATTCAGGCTGGCGCGCAGCTATGCAAACTGAAATACAGGCTCTGGAACATAATGGGACATGGAGTCTCGTCGATTTGCCTCATGGAAAGAAAGCATTGGGAAGTAGATGGGTGTACAAAATAAAGTATAAATCTGACGGCAGTGTTGAGCGCTTAAAGGCACGACTGGTTGTGTTCGGTAATCATCAGGTTGAGGGGATCGACTATTCAGAAATATTTGCCCCGGTAGCTAAGATGCATACAGTTCGGACGTTCTTGGTTGTTGCAGCTAAGAAAGGCTGGACTTTGCACCAGATGGATGTACACAATGCTTTTCTTCATGGAGATCTGACAGAAGAAGTATATATGAAGTTGCCGCCAGGTTTTTCGCATAGTGAACCCAACAAAGTGTGTCGCCTGCGTAAGTCTCTATATGGATTGAAACAGGCACCACGTTGTTGGTTCGCTAAGCTTACTGCTTCTCTGATATCCTATGGATTTATTCAATCACATTCTGATTATTCCCTTTTCTCTTTTTTTAAGGGGAAGGTAGAGTTGCATGTTTTGATCTATGTGGATGATATAATTGTGTCTGGTAATGACACAGGTGCTTTAGATTCTTTCAAAAAGTACCTTAGTTCTTGCTTTCACATGAAGGACCTTGGTGTGTTGAAGTACTTTCTTGGCATAGAGGTGGCTCGGAGTGCGAAAGGAATTTTCTTGTGTCAAAGGAAGTATGCTTTGGACATCATTTCAGAATGCGGTTTGCTGGGGTCTCGCCCTGCTGGTTTTCCCATGAAGCCCAATCACAAGCTGGCAGAATCGACTAGTCCAAGGATGGCGGATGCAGAGACTTATCGGAGGCTGGTTGGGAGGTTGATTTATCTATCATTTACTCGCCCTGACTTAGCCTATGCTGTGCATATCTTGTCTCAATTCTTACAGGAACCTCGACAAGATCATTGGCATGCTGCTTTGAGAGTTGTCAGATATCTCAAAAATGCACCAGGACAGGGTATTCTTTTGAAAGCTGGTTGTGATCTCCGTCTTTCTGGTTGGTGTGACTCCAACTGGGCAAGTTGTCCCTTGACTCGCCGCTCTGTTACAGGCTGGTTGGTGTTTCTAGGGGGGTCTCCTATTTCTTGGAAGACCAAGAAGCAATCAACTGTTTCCCGATCTTCCGCTGAAGCTGAATACCGATCTCTTGCTGTGCTTGTTTGTGAGTTGAAATGGTTGAAGGAATTATTGGTGTGTTTGGGCGTTCGCCAGGAGTCTGCTATGTCGGTGTATTGTGACAGTCAGTCAGCCCTGCACCTAGCTCAGAACCCAGTATTTCATGAGCGCAGTAAGCATATTGAGGTGGATTTGCATTTTGTTCGCGATGCTATTAGAGATGGCACCGTAATAGCCTCGTATGTTCCTACTTCTTCTCAACTAGCTGACGTCTTCACCAAGCCCCTTGGAAAGCAAGTGTTTGATTCTTTTCTTCCCAAGTTGGGCATTTGTGACTTGCATGCTCCAACTTGAGGGGGGGTGTTAGATTATATTTGTAATATAAATATGGCCCATACCCATAAGCCCAAATGTAGACACTATATATATATTGTAACAAACCCTAGCAAGGAGAACAAGGCATTATTATTTCCTACACACTGATTGGTAGAAATATAAAATTAAACACCAAATTCGACAAGAAAATCTTGGATGCGATCATAATCGAGCCATACGATATACTTCCTTTTCTTCAGAACATATCCAAACAAAAAAAATGATTTAAAGAGATTATCCCCAAATCAAAACAGCAGACAAAGATTATTTGATAGATTATACAATATGGAAGTGTTTTTTTTTACGATATCCGACGTAACGCTCAGAACTTTTTTGCACACTGTATTATATGCCATTTGGATCCATTGTCCTCCAACTTCCACCATAAATGGAAGTGAGGGTGCCACAATTGCTACCTAATCAATCGCATGACCATAACCTGTCAAGTACCTTTGACTTGTCAGAAATATAAGGACCAGAAACAGTGAGAGAACCTCAATTATCGCAAATTGTTGTATACAGAGTTTACTAAGGTTTAATAATGTGGCCATTACACATCCAATTCCAGAAACAGCAATTTATTTACATGGAATACAAGGTCAGAATCCGTGACATAATATAAGAAATCTTAGCCACGTCAAACCTTCTAAAACTTGAAATCTTACATTCTTTGTTTTGCCTTGCTTCCAAGATATCCATATCAGGATCGGTATCGGACCTTTCATGTAAGAATGGGATCAATGGAAGTATAAGTGGTTTTCGAAGAGTATCGGATTTTTTATTATTATCAAAAAAAAAAATATAAATAAATTATTAAAATTTTAGATTTTTATATACATTTAGATATAATTTTAAGTATTTTCTATGTTGTTTCTTAGTAGTTTTAAAATTGAATTAAATAATAGTCAGCATTGACCTGCGATAAATATTTTTTCTTCATTTACAAGCTCTTCCTATGATCGAGGCCAACAAATCCCGCGTGAATGACTACTATTTGTAATGTAAAAACAATCACATTGAAACATATAAACAAGTGAAAAATACTACCAGATAAACCCAACAAAACCTGATGCTTCGAGCTCCAAAAAAATACCTCATAGTTAGGTTGGTATTGTTGTTGAATCCCAAAAAAGTCACCATATAAAGGACGGACAAACTGGTTATCAGGGACACAATAGCAAGGGGTCACTTGAACAAGAACTCGTAGAACAAACTTCATCAACAGGAGTTTTGTTGCCCCAACTAGGGCCGGCCCAGAGAGTTGGGTTGCCTTGGCCGAAACTAATTTGGTTGTCCTTCATCCCTGTTGAAAAGATATAGGTTTAAATAGGGACCGGTCCTAATAAAACCAAATGACTTGGGGTTGTCCTCTGGAGGAGGGTTGTCAAAGTCCAAAGTATTGTCAGGCTTACTCCAGGGCCGGCCCTAGCCCCAACCTCCAGGATGATAACAAAAAGCCTTGCTCATTAAGGCATGGATATTTAGGTACGGAAAGGAAGGAGGAGGAGGAGGAGGAGGAGGAGGAGGACCATCTCTCTGAAAAATTAGTTATACCTTCGTTCAAACTTGAATCAGAAAAGGAAATTGAGAAGCACTTCTAGAGAGTAGTAAGCAACTGACCTTGCTAAATATGAAAATACAGATTAAACCTTTGATATATACCAGTATGAAACTTGGATACCAATTCTGAAACCACGTACCCTTGCTTAGATAGACTCCCGACAATCTCTACATTTTTTTGTTTCAATAATTAACGCTACACATGACATGCTTTTTGTTCTATGGTGATCAGTGCTCAGAATTGTTGGGAAAGAAACGCGAAAACCTTTTCCCAAACCGGAGAGTACCTGCGAGAGGACCGAGCAATACAACGCACGAACCCAAAAATAGCCACACAAAAACAATCACGCAGACACAGAGAATTTTTGACGTGGAAACCCTTGCGGGAAAAAACCACGGGACGATCGGAGTCCAACCCTGAGAAGCCTCCACTAATGGAATAGAAGAATTACACCCTCTACAAACTCCTCCCGATCCAAATCGGATCCCCACAACACTCAGAGATAAGAACAATGATTACAATGCTACGAAGAGCAAGAACGACGAATAGAGATTACCCGAAACACGATCTCCTTCGAAAACGACCTTCAATCCTCCGTCTTCTTCTCCGAAGTTGCAATGGCACTCTTGCCTCCTTCTCTCTCTCCAAAAGTTGTGTTACGTTGCGATCATCCGATCATGAATTAGGGTTGAGAAAACTCAACTTAACTCCCTAATCCCGCTTCAGCCCCCGACGACACAGAGTTCAGCCAGAACTCTGTGTGGGGCAACCAGCACCTACTGGCCAAACCCTGGAACGGCCAGACCGAGTTCGGCCCGAACTCGCCATGGGACCGAGTTCGGCCCGAACTCGGATCCCCTGCTTCCAGTAGCTCCAGCAGCAGCAGCAGCAACTCCGTCGCCTACTTTCCGAGCTTCTTCGACACACGAATGGCGCTCGTCGCACTCCGGAGTCTTCTCCACATAGGTTGGGAACCCCACCCACTCCAACAAATCTCCCCCTTCACAACTATGGGGAGAATGTCGTCATCCCGACGACCTGCCTGCAGTACTCAAACTTTTTCCTTGGTAGAATCTTCGTGAACATATCAGCTCCGTTGTCGTCTGTATGCACCTTCTCAAGCTCCGCGTCCTTCTTCTCAACCACATCGCGTATCCAATGATACCGAGTCTCGATGTGCATGGACCGGCTATGAAACGTCTGATTCTTCACCAGGTGAATAGCACTCTGACTGTCGCAAAGCAAAGTATACTGCTCTTGCTTCAGTCCCATTTCCTGCAACAGCTTCTTCATCCACAACAGCTCCTTGCAAGCCTCCGTCGCCGCAATGTATTCCGCCTCCGTCGTCGACAAGGCAACACACTTCTGCAACCGCGACTGCCACGACACCGCTCCTCCTGCAAACATCATCACGTAGCCCGAAGTCGATCGCCTCGTGTCTACATCTCCAGCCATATCAGCGTCGGTATACCAACCAGCTTCGGCTCGTCACCACCAAAGGAAAGTCTCCAACCAGCAGTGCCCTGAAGATATCGTAGAATCCACTTGACCGCACTCCAATGTACCCTTCCAGGATTTGAAAGATACCTGCTAACCGTACCAACTGCATGAGCAATATCTGGCCTCGTACACACCATAGCATACATCAGGCTTCCCACAGCTGAGGCATATGGAATCCGCTCCATATCTTCCTTTTCGTCCTCGGTAGATGGACACTGTTCCTCAGTGAGCTTAAAGTGAGCCGCGAGGGGGGGAACTCACTTTCTTCGACCCGTCCATCCCGAAACGCTGAAGTACCCGGTGAATGTACTTCTTTTGGGACAAGTGTAGCAGCTTGGACTCTCTCTCTCGGCTGATCTCCATCCCAAGAATAGTCTTCGCTGCGCCCAAATCCTTCATAGAGAAGGCCGCGCCCAGCTGGCGCTTCAACTCCGCTATCCTAGTGGCATTCCGACCCACTAATAGCATATCATCAACATAGAGCAATAAGATGATAAAATTATCATCGGCAAAATACCTCACAAATGCACAATGATCCGACGTCGTTCGTGCATAACCATGCTCCCCCATAAATGACTCGAACTTCCTGTACCACTGCCTCGGAGCCTGCTTCAGACCATACAAGCTCTTCCTCAACCGGCAGACCAAATGTGACTTGCCCTTCTCACAGAATCCCTCCGGCTGCTCTATATACAACTCCTTCTCAAGATCACCGTGGAGGAATGCCGTCTTCACGTCCATCTGCTCGACCTCCAAGTCGAAACTGGCTGCTAATGCTAGCACCACCCGGATAGACGAATGTTTGACGACAGACGAAAAGATCTCATCATAATCCACGCCTTTCCGCTGACCGTAGCCCTTGACTACCAGCCTCGCTTTGTATCGAGGGCGAGTAGCATCTTCCGTCTGCTTCACTCTGAACACCCATCGATTCTTCATAGCCTTCTTGCCCTTTGGCAACCGCACCAGATCATAAGTGGAATTGGTGTGCAAGGAACTCATCTCCTCCTGCATAGCCACCATCCACTCCTGCCTGTGTTCGTCTTCCATAGCCTCTGCAAAACTTTCGGGCTCCCCCCCGTCAGTCAATAGCACATACTCATCCGGTGAGTATCTCGTAGATGGTCGACGATCCCTGTCACTCCTTCTCAGTGGAGCCACTGGTGCTGGCTGTATACCGACAGCCTCCGCCCCTTCAGGAACTACCTCTCCGGCATGCTCATCCTCCTGAGGGACACCCTGACCACCATCAGCAGGTTGATGATCAAGGTTGGGAGCAACTCCATGTACCGGCTCCCCCATAACTGGATCCTCTGCGATGTCCTCTGGAAACTGCTCGAAGCGAAATGACTCTAACTCAGGCAATTCCTCAGCCTCAGAAGGCGTCTCGGAATCCTGAGTGTTGGTCATGGTCTGATCCTCGACGAACACCACGTCCCTGCTTCTGTAGAGCTTTCCTTCCACTGGGTCGTAGAGTCTATAGCCAAACTCATCCCGACCATAGCCGACAAAGACGCATCGCCTCGTCTTCGGCTCAAGTTTGGTCCTCTCGTCCTTCGGTACATGCACGAAGGCTTTACAACCAAACGCCCGCAGGTGACTGTATGACGGCTCTTTGCCGTACCATACTTTATCAGGCACATCACCCTGCAAAGGAGCACTAGGAGACAAATTAATAATATAAGCAGCTGTGAGAAGAGCCTCACCCCAATAACTGCCCGGCAAGTTTGCTTCTGACAGCAAACACCGCACCCTCTCCATCAGTGTCCTGTTCATGCGCTCCGCTACACCATTGAGCTGAGGTGTCTTTGGCGGAGTCTTCTGGTGTCGTATCCCTTGCTCTCTACAATACGCATCAAAGGGACCGATGTATTCGCCGCCATTGTCGGACCGAACACACAACAACTTCTTGCCCGTCTCCCTTTCAACAGAGGCCTGAAACTCCTTGAAAGTAGGCAGCACCTGATCCTTGGTCTTTAAGGCATAGACCCAAACCTTCCTGGAACAGTCATCAATAAAAGTCACAAAGTAAGAAGCACCACCAAGAAATTTTACCTTCATAGGACTGCAGACATCCGAGTGAATCAACTCGAGCAACGTCGGCTTCCTCGAACTTGGGTGACTTTGGAAAGACACCCTATTTTGCTTCCCAGCTAAACAGTGCGTGCATTTCTCCAACTTTGTTGACTTGAGCCCCGGAATCACTTTCCTGTTCACCAAGTAGCTCATCCCCTTCTCGCTGATATGGCCGAGCCGCCTGTGCCACAACTCGGTAGACGCATCACTGACTGCGTTCACCTCCTGTGCCCCCTCAGCGCTCCCCTCCATATAGTAGAGACCGGACTTCTTGCTTCCTCTGGCAATCACCATCGAACCTCTGGAAAGCTTCCACTGACTGTTCCCGAAGAGACTGAAGAATCCCTCGTCATCCAACCTTCCAACCGACACCAGGTTGAAACGGATATCAGGGACATGACGAACATCCTTGAGAACAAGAACCGCACCCGTCTTTGTTCTCAAATGCACATCTCCAACGGCAACCGCCTTCGACACATCTCCGTTGCCCATCTTCAACACGCCACAGTCGCCTGTCGTGTAAGTGGCAAACAGTGCCCTATTGTGAGATACATGTGCTGAAGCCCCTGAGTCCACCAGCCAAGAATTGTCATTGCAGGCGAGGTTAGTAATGACCTCATCACCTACGACGATCACATCGCCACCATGCACCGAGGCCGCCGCTGTAGTGTTCTCTTCTTGCTTCCCCTTGTCGCCCTTCTTCTCTCTCTTCCAAGCGAAACAATTCCGCTTGATATGGCCCTTCTTACCGCAATGGTAACACTCTGAGTCCTCGTAACGACCCTTGGACTTCCCCCTGCTCTTGTCTCTGCCACCACCTGGACCCCTGCTTTTGCCCCTTCCGCGGCTCTCTGAAACAAGTGCCTCTGAGTGGTGGGATGTGGATGAAGTGCCCTGAGAACGTCTCCGCATCTCTTCATTCAACACCCCGCTCTTGGCAAACTCCAGACTGACCACGCCCTCTGGAGCAGAAGCGATCATAGACACTCGTACGGTCTCCCACGAGTCTGGCAATGTACACAGCAGCCACAGTCCCTGAACTTCGTCGTCGAACTTGACTCCCATAGAAGATAGCTGGTCAACCACGCCCTGGAACTCACTCAAGTGATCCGAAATAGACGCCCCATCCTTGTATCGCAGACCCATCATCGTTCGGATCAGGAACAACTTGTTTACCCCGGTCTTCTTCGCATACAAGGATTCCAGCTTATCCCACAACGTCTTCGCGTGCTCAATATTGGCAACGTGGTTGTACACGTTCTCATCAACAAACTGCCGTATGTACCCACACACCTGTATGTGCGCGAACTTCCAGTCCTCCTCGGATTTATCACTGGGCCTCTCGGTTGCAAACACAGGTAGATGCAGCTTCTTGACAAATAGCAAATCCTTCATCTTGCTCCGCCAATAATGATAGTTTGTGCCATTAAGGTTCACCAAGCGCACCGGCTTCGCGTCCATCTCTCCTCTCTGGTTCCTCTGTCAACTCCTGACACCCTTTGAACCTGGGACCTGTGGGAACAACCTGGCTTTGATACCACTCTGTTGGAAAAGAAACGCGGAAACCTTTTCCCAAACCGGAGAGTACCTGCGAGAGGACCGAGCAATACAACGCACGAACCCAAAAATAGCCACACAAAAACAATCACGCAGACACAGAGAATTTTTGACGTGGAAACCCTTGCGGGAAAAAACCACGGGACGATCGGAGTCCAACCCTGAGAAGCCTCTACTAATGGAATAGAAGAATTACACCCTCTACAAACTCCTCCCGATCCAAATCGGATCCCCACAACACTCAGAGATAAGAACAATGATTACAAGGCTACGAAGAGCGAGAACGACGAGTAGAGATTACCCGAAACACGATCTCCTTCGAAAACGACCTTCAATCCTCCGTCTTCTTCTCCGAAGTTGCAATGGCACTCTTGCCTCCTTCTCTCTCTCCAAAAGTTGTGTTACGTTGCGATCATCCGAACATGAATTAGGGTTGAGAAAACTCAACTTAACTCCCTAATCCCGCTTCAGCCCCCGACGACACAGAGTTCGGCCAGAACTCTGTGTGGGGCAACCAGCACCTACTGGCCAAACCCTGGAACGGCCAGACCGAGTTCGGCCCGAACTCGCCATGGGACCGAGTTCGGCCCGAACTCGGATCCCCTGCTTCCAGTAGCTCCAGCAGCAGCAACAGCAACTCCGTCGCCTACTTCCCGAGCTTCTTCGACACACGAACGGCGCTCGTCGCACTCCGGAGTCTTCTCCACATAGGTTGGGAACCCCACCCACTCCAACAAGAATATCCGAATCTATACATGTAGATTGGATAATGTATGAGATTTTGCATACTGACACCAGGCTATGGACATGTCTGAGTCTATCCATCCCATCCGTTAGCAGTCACCGGAGATTTTGGACTCCACTAGCGATATATAAAAAATTAAATTCACGTGCGAATGTAGGAATAGTTGGGGATGTTTGGTAATTGTGTCAGCTAAACTATTTGGGTCCGTAGTGACTTATCCTGCTACATATATCTTTCGTTTGACTTGATGATTTTGGTAAAACACTTATCTTTATCAAAATCTATCTGCAATAATAAGATAAGTTCAATCCTCCCTTTTGGTGAAGAAGATGAGTTCTTATCTGCTTTCTTTGGTGTTATTGTGGACGGACATGTGATCAAAGTCTCCTTGCTTGACGTGAAAGTTAAAATGTCTTTGTTTGGAACCGATATCAATCCTTCTTAAGTAAGTACTAGTGTTCTATACATTAGTTTCCATCACAAACGATTCAACTTCTCGGATTGAGTTCACTGATTCATATTGATCCATAATTCTACGAAACTAGTTTGATGGGGGAGTTTTGAGTTCACCGAATCAATGATTTAATCAATACTGCTTTGGGCTTAACACTAGTTTGGATTATTTGATGTGGGGCTTTTTGGTTCCAAACTCAAAGGGATAAGCTAAAAGATTTTTTTTTTTTTCCATTTGGGATGAATATTTTTTAAGTATCTTACCCACTTGCGGGCCTTTGTTAGCAATTCGGCAAATGGAAAAAATCCGGACCAGCAAAAGTACAAGTATAAATCGGCACAATGCAAGGAAAATACGTTAAAAACGGTCATATATTCGTCAAACGAAAATATTGAGGTTAGAAATTGCACATATTTAAACATGTTGTCAAATTTGGTTAATTAAACATACTGTTATCACGTTTTTTTGTGCCAAATTTGTCAATAATTCGTACGGAGCACTTCTAAAACTTCGCATGCTTAAAATTTGCATACTAATCCGAATATTTCAAAAGTACGTAAGTATTATACGTTTCTGAAAGATACTAAAAAAATTTGAGTATACGAGTTTTATACGGGTGATTGCTAACCAGGCTTTCGGACTCGATTGGATATTTTCGGACCATTGAACAAAGGTCCACACCCCATACTATAATTTAATTTAAGCCAGGTCTTAGTCTTTTATGAGAAGAAGGTATTGGAAAATATTCCTTAAGCATGCAATTAGAATATATGAGGAAACTAGACATATAAATTGAAAGTAAAGGATTCATTATACATTACAAACGTTGTCCTTATTAGAATAGTTTTTTACCCTCCACAAAGACTGCAGCATGTTCCTAAGGATCTATATATTCCCGAGATCCAACGAATCCTGGCGATCCACGATACTGTGTACCCGGTGACGAATCCAATGAATGATCATAGCCTTGTCCGGAGAGGAGATGGATGGAGATAGGAGATTTTGGGAGCTTTTTGTTCTCGTTGTTTTTCTTTCTTTCTTTATACAAATAGTGTTCGAGAGAGAATAAGATAAAAATAGAATTGTTTTTTAAATTGAAATTTGGCTCGTGTCTAGGATTCTATCTCACTAATCCCATAAAGGGATTACCTCCTTAACTGGATTACCTGAAAACATTGAGAACAGTCCGTGTGAGAACAGGTCCCCGGAAGACCAGCAACCAACCAACTGAATTTAAAAAGAAATAAAAAGTAGATCTCTCGATCATGTCCAAGATTCCCTCCTACTAATTCCATAAATGAATTACTTAGGAACAGTAAGAACTATAGGAACGAGATGTAAAGCGCTATACTCTAGAGGGGGTGAATAGAGTAGGCAGAGAAAAATTAGCTACTAAAAATGGTTAGTAGCAAGATCACAGAAATATATCACAGATATGAAAATATAAAAATAGAGAGCAGAGAGAAAATAAAAACACAAGGATGTATACTGCTTTTCCTCTTGTGAGCACTAATCCAGTCGGAAGAACTCCAACTTCCAGTTGAAATCTACTATAGAAAAATGCAAGTTTTCATGCGAAGTCCTTGCAACTTCTACAACACGAGCTTTGATTCGAAGCACTCGACCAACTTCAATTGTGAAGTTTCTATCTTCAATCAAGCCTCTGATTACAATCACTCTGAAACTTCTAGACCATACCGCACTGGCAAATCGACTAGAGGATTGTAATTGGCTTGAAATTTAAAAATGAAAGCTTAGAAGGCTTTTGGAAGACCGTAGTAGGCTTAGAGAGAAGAGAAGAGAGAATGAACTGGTGTGTTGAAATAGTAGAAATTCTTCTCTATTTATAGGTTTTTCAAATGGGAGAATTCGGACAGAATTCTTTGAGAGAATCTCGGCAGATAGTCGTTGCATCCGTAACTGCGGGAAGACTGAGTTCAAATGCCAACGTTCCACTAACCGAACTTGGGCCGAATTCAGGCCGTGCTCGGTTCGAATTCTGTTGGTCTAGAATTGGTTGGTTAGGTTTTTGCAAATCGAATTTTGGGCTTTTGAGAAGTTAAGCAGTTAGGAACTTTTGTAAGTGGGCTTATTTTCAAAACCAAAGGATTTTTTGAAAATATTTTTGGGGTAGCCTATTTGCCAGTACGACTCGGTGTACATTATATTTCTAGACTCAATAAATTGTGAAAAATACATTGATATTGAAAATACAGACTCAATGGCAAAACGGCTTCAAGTCTTGAACGGTAGCAGTAGCAGTTTGAACAGATCATCCAAGTAGCTCTTATATCGAGACGGGGTTATATCAATTATTAAAATCAGGTTTAATCATGACCAATGGACGAACAATCTTTCACATTTTAATAATTGACAAACATTGACCATTATAACATCTTGATATTGATTTGACTAAAATATCAAAATTTGTAAGGTACTATTGTGTACTTGTTCTGAAACTTGTTTTGTACTGTACTGTCGCCTCTTTGATAGAATTTTTTTTGAAAAAGATGTTAGATCCATTTTCTCCCCCGTTGTCACTTAGCAAAATAATTGCAAAGAGAGAAGTCCCCTCGCAATCCATGCATAAGATACGAACGTTGAAGAAACGAAGAGATAATATATACAGAAATAACATTAAGTGCACAGGCAGTTTTATGAATAAAGCTTCAGCTAAGATATATAGTGCTAAGCATAAAACGCAGAAGTGCATACCAAAAAGAAACAATACATACTGAATGATAGAAAATGCATAAAAAAGAGAGTTTGAATACATCAACTCAGCATCAAGATCAAATACTCAAACTGTTTGAGATGTTGTTTAGAAGAAATAATAATAAACATATATACTCTTATAAAACAAATATAAGTCAAAGTACCATGACCAAATCAATAAGATAAAAGAATATATGTCCATGTCGAACTAGGTATACCACATATTAAGGGTATATATGAATTGAAATAATTAATTTGCTTCCCTTAAATATGCGTATCTTGTTCAAAAAGCATTTATATGCATAAAGTAGATAAAATAATCACAAGATCTAAGGAAAATTCGAGATATGCATCTTTCATCCCTTTGATCAATGCATATAAAGTTCCAAAGTTTAAAAAAAATAAAAATAAATAAATATCATCTTTAGGCAAGTAAAAGTAATATCCAATAAATGAACATTTAAGATGAAACAATCAAAAGATATTTCAATTTGGCATATATAAATCGATATACGGTGAATAATCATATAAGGCAAAAGACGACATAAATTGATCTATTGCAATAGTATCTTACAATAGACAAGATAGATCAACATATGTGAAAATATTAAAATATAATACTATTCACTAAAATGATAGTTTAAAACTAAAGACGAAATTCATATCTCTTTGCTTAGATATGGGATCAATCAAAGATTAAATAATACAAAATATTATGACGATATAAGTATATCTACTGGAATTGAAAGATCTCAAACAACAAAAATTCAAATCATTTGTAGCTATAAGCATAAGATGTATCAATTACATGTATCCTTATATGTGCTACAAAATAAATAAAATATAAAGCATTTATAAATCAAAATGTAGGGCCTAGATACGTTGATGTATTCTGGAACGACCTAGGGGATTGGGTTCAGTGCCCTGGATCCAGAGGACCAGAACAAGACAATAGTTACAAGTAGACCTTAATAAATCTTAAGTCTATAAAGTATTGATCACTTTGGGTTAGCGTAAAGGAATTGTGAGACACTCTTGACAGTGGAAGACTAGTAATCACATTGCAAAAAAATAAAAAAATAAAAAACAAAAAAACAAAAAAAGAAACAATTTTTAAAATATCTCTAGAAAAAAATATTTAAAACAATTTTTAAATGTTAGATATTTATTTAAATTTAATATTAGAAAAAATATGTTTAAAAAAATAATTCAAAATCTTAAATATTATATTTTTAAATCTAATATTACCAAAAATATGTTTAAAAAAATAATTGTAAAATTTAAAATAAATTTATCTTTAACGTGAGAAAGTTGATTTATTCGTCCGTAAATAAATTTAACTTCTTATATACAATTTATTTTAAATTTGTTTCCAAATCTTAGATACTTGTTTAAATCTAATATTTAAAAAATATGTTAGAAAAAATCACTTAAATCTAATATTAGAAAAATATCTTAAAGATAAGTTAAAATTAATAATTTAAAATCTTAAATATTGTTTCTCAAATCTTAGATATAATTTGAGATCGTACATAGTTTTTTCAAATAAAATTTAAAATAAAGATAAGTTCTTAGATATTCTTTCAAATATAATATTAGAAAAAAATATCTTGGGTGTTGAAATCCTAAATAATTTGTTTTCCTACTGAATTAATTTTGTAAAAAAAAATTCATTGAAAAAGATTTAAGAAATTAATTCAGGTGTTTGATTATCCTTGTTTTCTATGAAAATTGATCTCTTTCTATGGGTTTGACCATTTATTTTAAATTTAGCTTAAATTGACATGATTTTCAAAGATAGAAAATAAAGATATGAATTATGAATATTTTTAAGATTTTGAATAAATTATGAATAAATTATGAATAAATTACGATTTATTTTACTTTATTTTAATTTATTTTAAATTTAGCTTAAATTGACTTGATTTAAAAATTGTTTGATAAAATTTTTACGATTTCAAGTTATATCTAAGATTTGAGAAAAAAATATTTAAGATTTTGAATTATTTTTTAAACATATTTTTTCTAATATTAAGTTTAAATAAATATCAAAGATTTTTAAAAAAAGATAAAATTGTATATAAAGAGTTAAATTTATTTAAGATGATAAAATCTAACTTTCTCACGTAACCATCAAATAAAAAAAAGTTAGGAAAAAAATATTGGGCGCCATCTAAGATGGTGCCACATCACTTTTTCTATAAATATTGAAAACTTCTCCTCTTTTATATAAATATGCTAAATTTCATCACTCTATATGAAATTTTCTCTAAAAAAAATTAAGTAAATAAAAAAATTAAAAGAAGATAAAAAATTTATTGTTTTATTCCGAACTCGACAAGCAATCGAAGTACACAACTAACAAATACATATAAAAAACGTGCATTAAATCGAACATATGATCGTAAGTTTGATGAGCTGGGAGTCTATCACCATAAAACTCATTTATTTAATAAAATAAATTTAGCACTTTAAAACAATATTGGAGAGTGCTCTCTCATATGAATTAATATATTTTATTATTGAATCACAGCCGACCATAGGTGTTATATAGTAATTACTCTCATAGCTAAGGCTTAATTTTAACTTGCATGGTATATATGGTAGAGTAAAACTTTGATTCAGACGGAAGTATCAAAATTTTGATATTTTCTTTATATAAATGGACCCATCTACAAACTCTATATCCACATGTTTTACAAAATGAGAAGAGAGTCCACTTGTGAAAATATTAAAACTTTAATACCAAAGTTTCCTCCTATATGGTGCATGGTGGCTGTAGCTAGGATCCAAATAGTGTAACCAACTGTTCTTTTAATTAATTATTAAAATTCTACATGAAATCCGTTGAAGACCAGTGCAGTCAAACCGCCGCCAACCAACGTCAAATAACGGCCCACATGCACTCCCTCGTCACTTTACATGCACTTACGTACGTACTTCTAACTAACAATCTTTCCTTTTTCCCGCCATCATCATCCTCTCTGCCACATAAATTTGCACTCTCATAGTGATCCCCACCGAAAAAACTCTTCACAGTCATCCCTATAAATGCCACTTAGGACTTAGCCAATCTCAACTTCAATTCTTCTCCACACTGTGCTAACTAACCAAGAATGGCCAACAGTACTGTCACTTGGTGTGTTGTAATCACACTCGCACTTGCCGCGGCCGTCGCTTGCGGAGGCGCCGGTAGGGCCGTGCCGCCGTCTCCGCACCGCCATCCGCACCACCGCGGCAAGTTCGTCAAGGCCCGGGAGGCTCAGTTCGCGCTCCGCGGCTCCCCTTTCCTCTTCAGCGGCTTCAACTCCTACTGGATGATGAACGTCGCCGTGGAGCCCTCCGAGAGGTACAAGGTCACCCAGGTGTTCTGGCAGGCCGCGATCGCGGGGCTCACCGTCTGCCGGACCTGGGCGTTCGCAGACGGAGGCGACCGGGCCCTGCAGGTGTCCCCCGGCGTCTACGACGAACGCGTATTCCAGGTTAACTAGCTAATTATAACGGAAATAATATTTTGTCCGCGGTCTGTAACCGCGGGCTTATGTAGCAACTAACTGGACCATGGGCTAATTAGAGGCTGCCACGTGGCATTGCGGTCACAAAATCTGCGGTGTAAAAATAACAGTGTCCTAATTATAATTATTTTGTCACCCACTCTTGACTCTACGTAGAACTTGCTACTAGCTAGCTAGCTACTTGTTGATTTTTGCTGATCACTTGTGTCTGATACAAGTATGAACTATTATTAGGCACTTGATTTTGTGATATCAGAGGCACGGCGACACGGTGTCCGTCTGATCTTGAGCCTGGCTAACAACTTCAACGACTACGGCGGGAAAGCTCAGTATGTGCAGTGGGCACGTAATGCCAGCGTCCCGATCGACAACGACGACGAGTTCTTTACAAATGAAGTAGTCAAAGGATATTACAAGAATCATGTCAAGGTATCTATATTTATATACCAAGCTAGTTATAATTCCATATATATATTTTATGGTCCATATATATATATGAGTAATGCTACAGTTACAACCAAATGCTTACAACCCACTTACAACCATTCACCCATTGCTGACATGTGGACCATGTCAGTAAATGGGTAAGTGATTGTAAGTGGATTGTAAGCATTTGGTAGTAGACTTAGCATTATATATTTTTTAATATATAATACTATATATATATATATATATATATATATATATATATATATATATATATATATATATATATATATATATATATTCGCGCTCTCTCTATATATATATTAATCCTTTTTTTCTTCTTCTTCTTCTTCTTCTTCTTCTTCTTCTTCTTGATTTGATAGAGAGTTCTAACAAGAGTGAACACCATCACCAAAGTAGCCTACAAAGATGATGCCATGATCATGGCTTGGGAGCTGATGAACGAACCCCGTTGCCAAACCGACTATTCTGGAAAGACGGTTAACGTAAGTATATATATGTGTGCGTGTGTGTCATATGTATGTGCAAATATTGTTGAAACTACGTATATATATATACATATATTTTTTTTTTTTTTTTTTGTTGTCATGTCACAGAACTGGGTTCAAGAAATGGCAAATTACACCAAGTGTTTGGACAATAAGCACATGCTTGAGATTGGGATGGAAGGCTTTTACGGAGATTCAACGCCGGAGAAGAAGCAATACAATCCTGGATACCAAGTTGGCACTGACTTCATCAGCAGCAACCTTATCGATGAGATCGACTTCGCCACCATTCATGCATACCCCCACACATGGTAAATATCAGAGCAATCCAAATTCAAATCTCATAGGTAATTTCTAAAGGCAGTCCACATTTTACTCAAGGACACTCCAGTCGGCAGTCCTAACATAAAGTAAAGTTTACAGTTCTAAATGGGCGGTCCTGGAGTAAAATGTGGAGTGGAAAGTTGGCAGTCCTAATGGGCTGCCCTGGAGTAAAATGTGGAGTGTCTTTAAGAATTGTCATCTCATAGTCTAACATGTAAACATATTAGTGAACCCTCAGTCCTTACCACAACTTTATAGTTTTGGTACAATCGCGGGACAATGGACGGGCGATCTATGTAGCAGCGTCCTTATAGTTTTGTTGCAGTCGCGGGGTCGACTTCAACTAATCATAGTACTATATAAGATCCATCAAATTTGCTAATCTTTAACCCCTCTTAATTTATTGGATATCAACTTAGGCTTCCGGGCAAGTCAGAAGATGCGCAGGCTAATTTCGTGCAGCGATGGATGTGGAGCCACTGGGACGACGCGAGGAAGACACTGAAGAAGCCGCTGGTGTTCGCGGAGTTCGGGAAATCGAAGAATGAGCCGGGGTACGACCTGGACAAGCACGACGCGTTCTTCAGCTCCGTCTATAGGAACATCTACGGGCTGGCAAGGAGCGGAGGGACGATCGGAGGGGGGCTGGTCTGGCAGGTCATGGCGGAGGGGATGGAGTCCTACTACGACGGCTACGAGATCGTACTGTTCGAGGACCCGGCGATGACCGCCATGATCACTAGGCAGTCCCACGCGATGTATGCGCTCGCGACTTCTATGAGCACACCCTCGACCCTAGATTAGATTGAGCGAGGCAATTAATGCATAGTTGCTCAATAATTTATTTTCTTTAGTGAAGTCACAGTTTAGTTTTATTTTCTCTAGTTCTAGGCTTCTAGCTTGTACGTGTGTGCTTGTGTATTATCATCAATTAATAATTTCTATGCAGCTTTTAGATGAATGGAAGGTTGGAGATGGCTTACTTCTACTATTTGATAGATTTATGTTAATGATGTGTTTATGTTATGTTCGGAATCGGACACGTCCTCCTGCGTTCCGATATCCTGTCTGAAACGTTGCAGCAGAAACTTAGGTCAACCCACATGAGATAACCAAGTCCCGTCTAACGGACACCTAGCACAGATAAAAACAAGTATATGGCGGTGAGTACGTCACCGGAAAAAATCTCAATCTATATAACTCAGATAAAATTTTAAGATTGACAAAAACAATGTTGAACCCTTTGTCCTAATAAGTTCAACCCCCTCACCACACTCAAGAAAAAAAAAGATATTACAATTAAAATCGCGCTCACCAACCCGTTGCAATCTTCCTAACCGAAGTTGACGACTTCTCGATTAGATCTATTCTTTCTTCTGTCTTGGATAACGAAGTCCTAAGAACAAAGCACGGACTTTCTCTTAGATTTTCTGTGGACGAGCGTTCTGAATCTCCATCTTGTACTATATATTTGTGCCTCCACCCTCACATCATATAAATAGAATGATAAATCTAATTTTAGGTTTAAAAAATCCTAAAAGTAGCCCACCATCATATCTGGCCGTCCACCAATAACCAATGGTGTAGATTATATCCCATCACCAATTATGGACGTCCAAATATGATCAAATTGAATATTTGATACAAATTTGTAAATCTAATCAAATCAGATATTTAATGTAGATTTCCAAATCATATCAAATCAAATTTGTTACCATATTTGGGTTCCAAAATTTGCTCTTACTAAATCCAAACTAGACTCCAACAATCTTTCCCTGTAGTCTGATGAGAGGCTGTTATCCTCCATGAATTCTCAACTGGACTCCATATCTGTCATCTCGTGACAGAGATCCTGCTCTCCCATGCTACTGATCTTCGATCCTCCGAGTTGCTTTGCATCTTCCTTTGTCTCTAGCTCCTCGATCGTCACGTAGACGCTAGCTGCCAAGAGTGACACCTCTTGTACCACTGGGATCCTGCCAACATCAATGACATGATCACGACCGAAGTTCCGGACGATCAGCCTCACCGTGAGCCTTGACTGCATGTCCTCGACTTCTGTTTTCCACCGAAATGTGTTACCGTTCCAATGAACTTATTCACCCTTGGTTGGCCCAACCAAGCGGATGATGTGATACTTCTTCCGAGATTCGAACTCCTAAACCTACCAACATTCGTGTCCGACACTGAAACTCTCCCGTACATATGTGTTCTCGAGCAGAACATCACACACTGTGTACGCTGTCGACGACCCACATGTTCCATAGAACTGTGTGAATGAAGATGCTCCCATCTCAGATTGAGTTTGTCGTAAACCTTGATCTCCATGCGTGACTTCGAACTGCTAAAACATATGTCGCTCCACAAAGCTTTGGCAAACCATCCGTCACCAAAATCGGATCCGTAGAGCAACTCCCACTGGAGACCGACCACCTGTCATGTGACCGACAGACTAACCCTTAATCTTTGACTCACCTCCATTTGTCGTTTTGTCTCGACGAACCGAATCCTCCGTAACCCTCAAAACTTCTCGAAGACCCTTCTCAACAATTTTTCGACGATCCAACTCCTGTCGAACTGTAACACCCTGTTTTCTGAAATTGGGGATTTTTGAAAATTTATTATTTTTATTATTTATTAGTGGTATTTTAGTCATGGTATGATTTTCTGGTGATTTTAGTTAGATTAAACCATTTTCTAAAGTCATGCTAAGTCATGACTTATGACTTTGTGATTTTGGTTAATATAACTTAGTGTAAACCCTAGTTTTCTCTAACCTAGAAGTTGCCATGCCCATGAGAGCTTAGCCATAGGCTTAGAACACCAAATTAGTGATTTTTAGCCTAAAGGATATTTTGGTAATTTTCTAGGATTTATTTGGAATTATTTGAATTTATGTGATTTATTATTATTTAATTAATTGATTAGTGTCATGTTAGTTACTAACCTAGTTTAGCCCTAATCTAGATGTTAGTCATGACCTAGAGACTAAGTTAGATGGGTTTAACTAAAGTAATGTTAGAGCTAAATATCTAGATATTTCATGTTAGATATTTACATTAGATATTTTTATTTAGATATTTTACATAAAGTTATGTAGAATGAATCCTAGCCATAGGATAGCTTTGAAACTTGTTGGAGAGCCCACAACCATTGATCCTAACCCTAAACCAACCCCCATGGCCGGCCAAGCATGCCCCCCCCCCCCTATATGAACACCCCCATCTTCACAAAGAGCCTCATTTTCAATGTATTGAAAACCCATTTTTCCCTCAACTTCACAAAGCCATAACTTCTTCATTCCTTCACCAAATTGAGCCCCGTTTGTTGCGTTGGAACCCCCTACTAGTGAGGATACCAAGGAAGGCTAGCTAGCAAGGATACCCTAGCTGTGGGCACCCCCAAGGACAGTGAACAACCCCCCCCCCCCCCCCCCAAGAAGTTGTTTTCTTGAGTTTTCACTCAATAGGTATTTTCTCACAAACCTAGTCAAATTCCTGTTTTTCTTTCATAAATGCATTCATATAGGGATAACAATACTGTGGGTAAAGTTTGGTGGGATTTTGATGTGTTTTGGTGTCCGTATCGGACACGTGTCTGTGTCTTAATTTCAGTGTTTGTGTAAATGCCACATAGAACATTTTGTTAATGTTTTTCAAAACAAAATTGATATTTGGGTAGCCCTAGATCCCTAGGTCACTTTTCCACTTGACTGAGCACAAAACAGGACACGTTTCGTGTCCAAATTGGACACGAAATCACTGATTTCAGCACACACTGACACACTGTAAAACCTAACTGTTTGATGCTGTGTATTGTGTCCACACCCATTGTGGATACAATACAGACACGAGGACACAAACCTAGACCCTAGGCCGACCCTCTGACACGAGCACGTGGCCCCACGTGCCCCGTGTGGAGCACACGACCCCTCGACACGCGCGCACGAGACTGTGCAGCCTCCCCTGCTACCAGACTTCTCGTGCGGACACGACACGCGACGTGGACACACGAAACTTGGCCTGAGGGTTGGGGCAGTGTCTGACACACCCCTCCCAAAGTTTCAGACACGTTGGTGTCGTGTCGAGTGAGAAATCACACTCGCAATGACCCTACACTATACTACGCACACACGTATCAGAGCTACTGATATGTGCTCGTATCTCGGACACGGACACACGTGGACACAAATCAGGACCGTGGACACCTAGGGGACCCCTAGGCGAACCTTCCCCCATGAGCACGAGACACGACGTGTCTTGTGTCGTGAGTACGAGACACACAAACATCAGCCCTTCGCGTGCCCTAGATTTTACCTGATTTTGATTTTTGCGTGTCCGACACACCAAAACGTGTCGTGGTCGTGTCTCAGGCACCTAGGACACTAGTATAGACCCTACTCTACCATTACCAACCAATGGACACTAACCTTAGTTCGATTTTATGGTTCGAAATCGAATTACCCCCAAAACCTGGGTAAAACCCAATTCCAGATTTCTGGAATTTATTCCAGTTTTTCCAAAACCAATTTCAATTGCCATTTTATGCATTTTTATACATGTATTTATATGTTTTTAGTATATAATTATGTAGTATATATGTATGTGTGAGTGTGGGTGAATTTTGAGGGTATTTGGGTGAGTGAATAGGTAGTTGTATATATATACATATGTATGTATATATGTAGGTTGTGTGTGTGTGTGTTTGGGACTGTATTCTTGGTTCCAGAATACTGAAACCCCCCCTTCCCTACTGTCCAGCAGTGACTCTCCTTCTCACTGTCTCTCTCCCTCTCTCACTGATTAGCTCTCTCTCTCATTAAGTCTCTCTCTTTCCTCTCTCTATATATATGATTATATATATATATAGGTTTGGTTTACATATATATATATGTATATATATATGATATATATATTGTATTAGATATATATATATAGTGTTATCATTACATATAAATATGTGGGTTGTATTATATGTATTATTCCTATATTGATATTGGGTATTATATAGATATATATATATGTGACTCCTAGTTATAGGTCTATATGAAAACCCCATCATTAGCCTTGACCTAGGAATACTAACCTATGGGCTATGATACTAGCCTATGGCCATTAGGCCTAACCCTAATTGACTAGTAAACCAAGACTTAGCTAGTTTGACCCCAATTCGACTAAGTGTTGACCAAGGTCAACCTTAGGTCAAATTTGAACTAGCTTAACCTAGTTTTGACTTAAACTAACCTAGAATGACTAGTTTGACTAACCCTAACTAGTTTAACATTGTTTGACCTAACTTGGACTAGTTTGACCAGTTTGACTTTTAGTGTTGACCAGGGTTGACCAAAGTCAACTATAGGTCAAACCTTGACCTAATTGACCTAGAAAGGATTTAGATGAGCTCTAAATGACTTAATGATCTAGGTTTGACTAAACCCTAGACTGTTGACTAGTTGATTATGGTTTGACCCATTCATGGGTAAATTGTGACTTAAGTTAAATGAGTAGTCCTATGTAATGAAGATGTGTATGGGGTTAAGTAGAATACTTAGGAATTAAGTCTTGATTTGAGTTAGACTATGGTTTTAGCTTGATTTTAAGGTTAAGGTTGTATTGTACTGTATATTTATATGTGGTATACCTTATATAGGAAGTTGGTTATACCTTAGCTTTGTATTATGGTATCTTAGGTAACCTAAGACAAGTTAGCCTATGGTTAGTTGAGTTAACCTTATAGAGTTGACTTGGATAGTTGACCCTTGACCCAATTACCTTGTTGACTAATCTAAAGTTGACCAGAACCTTGATTAGTCTAAATTTGACTTAAGTTGACTTAGTTTGACTGTTAGAATTGTCTAGAGTTGACCAAGTATGACTTCCTGTGATCTAGTTTGACTATTAGAGTTGACCAAGAGTTGACTTTTGACCAGATTGACCTAGAATCATGTAGTATGCATTGTATACTTTATTTTTACCATTGTGGATACATTGTGACTTATATTGCTCTGATTAGGAGCCATACACCTCTCCTCAGACAGTATATCCTCTTCAGACATTCAGTTATCAGGCGAGTACATTCTCTGACCGTTTCATACTTGTTCAGGCTTTACTTCTTGCTCTAGATTACTTTACTTGTTGCTGTCACGTTGGTAACACGGATTGGTACTATATGGATCTTTACATGAGATGTTATCCCCCTCGGGAGCATCGGGTACTTCATGTTATGTGTGTTTCACTATCATCATGTACTCCCATGCTTCTATTATTCATGTGCACTCATGTGATCATGTACTCTCATGTTTACTGAGCCCTCATGTATACTATCATGTGCACCCTTTCATGGGCCCCATGTGATATCATGTACAATAACGTAACTTGTATAGATCCTTGTGTATTGATTGGGGTAACGGGGGAGTAGAAGTGGACATGTGAATAATTCCAAAGTAGTGTAATCATGTGCAAACTCAGTAGTGTAATCATGTATAAATTCTAGCCATTCACATGCCTATCTTGTGCTCTACATCACTAGTCACTTATAGTTCTCTATATACAGTAGATATTTCATTACAGCTATCTCTTTTACAGCGTATATTTCCTTTCAGCAGTTCATGTATCTTACTCTATTGCCTGTATCGTATTTCCTAACCTGCTATGCACTGCGTGAGATGTATTGTGCTCGTTTCCGTCCTGATTGGACCTGTTGAAAATATTACAGAGGATGAGGATGAGGCCTGGTGTCTACCTATTATGGAGCAGGACTAGATGATACTTATGTTGTGGACCCTCAGCAGGATCCACCTGCAGCTGAGGATGTTGTTCCAGTAGTCTAGACTAGTTTAGCTAGACAGTCTTTCGGTATTATCTTTTTGTCTCACATCTGAGTTGTATTTTGAGATGTTGAGGTATATAGACTCTTAGACTTTTTGTATTATGAGTTGGCAGTTCTGGATATTATGTTGTACTAGACACTTAGACTTATTCATCTATGATACTGTTCTCTTGAGTTACTATCTATCTATCTATCTGTCTGTCTTTCGTTCTTCTACCCTAGATGTGATTGAGATGTATATTGTTATGTCACCTCCATTCGGAGAGTATAAACTGTACAGGTACTTGATATTGATAGATGATTGACCTAGGACAGCGTTCTACCGCCGACACTGCGGCGTAGGCTGGACGTTGTTACGTCTCGTACCCTAACAGTGGGTGCGGGTCGTGACACGTTTTTAGTGGTGGCCCATGCAGGTCTCGAGTTTATGTAGTGGTATTCGAACTAGAGTATCACTACAGCCTGCGATAGGATTAGAGGAATAGGCTTAGAGAGAATGGATACTCAATCACTGCTATGATACTTTGAGAGATTCCTGGGATGACCCTTGAGAATCTCATTTGAAATTACGATTTAAACTCCTTTTTCCTTGATTAAATTTGATTTTGGAGGATTCACTGTAGAACTTTGAATCCTGGTGTTAGTTGATAATTTTAAAATTTTTGTAGTTGTTGATTTTAATTTCTTAGTGTTAGATTAATATCTTTTATTTTAGGGTACTCAATCACAATTATGAGAAAACTCTTATCTGTTTCTTGCCATCTAATCCTCTTGCTAATTGCCTTTCATTGAAATGAACTGTCCTCTCTATTTTTGCACCTTGCTTAAACTCTTTCTACCAATCTATGTGACTGTATCCCAAACCTGACTTACTCGACATTTCCTCAAATCAAGACTTTATTGAGACCTTCTAACCTTGACCTTTGATTGATCGAACCCTAACTATATTCATCTAGTAGCCTATCTATCCCTAGGACTGTGTTCCTAAATTATTTACTGGACTCCTAATTAATTTTATTCCCTGCGTTAACTTGGTCTTCTTTTATTTTGCATCAATTGTCACGTCTTGAACTCCCACTTCTATTCTAGATCCTTGGACGTCCTTTACCATGACTTAGGTATTCAGAGTATAATACTAGCTGTTACCTTCCAACAAACTTCACATGTAAGACCTAGACTAGCCTACCTTCATGTAGGTATTACATGTCCCACTAAAACCCGTCTCCTTGTACTCTATTTTTCTTGACATGATTTTTCTGGTCAAACGGCTAACTATAACCTCTACCATGATGCTAAATTGGTTCTTATTTCAGTTAGAGATCCACCTTGGCTCAATTCTTTCGACCTGGCATGTGATGGTGTTCTGCTTGAACCCTCAAATACTTAACCTTGTACCTTACCTTGAATGCTTGACCTGATTGGTTAAGAATCTTGGACTATGTATCTTCTTTCATCATTTCCACCCTTACTTATTGTAAGCCCCCAGAATTTCTGGAATTTTTTCGAATTTCCTAAATGATTTATTCTCGATAATTAATTTTGATTTAATTAGTTATTATCATTTAATGCTCTTTACCGTGACTTGGAATTCTAGAGCATCAGGGATGCCAGTCTCTGGAAACTTCCTTCTTGAAGTTTGTAGTAGACGAGATTACCTTCATGTTGATATATAGTGTCCCATCCAAACTCGTTCCCTTGTGCTCCTTTTGTATCGCGCAACTTCGGGTCAAATTAGACCAATTAATCATTGATTAATTATTCCCACTTTTATTTTTGATCTTCGTATGCGCGTTGCCGTGACTTTTAATTTAGGAGCACCCGACCAGTCGTTTTCTCAGAACCAACTTGTCATGCCTGATCTACTCGAGACGCTCTTCACCCCTGACCTTCGTGTCCCACTCAGACACTCCATTTTGTGCTCCATTTCCTTCGCACAACTTCCGGTTCAATTTAGGCCAATTAATTATCTGCCGTAAAATCTGATTTAATTTTCCCATTTAATTTTCGGGCCCGACATCAATCCAATCTAGTCGACCCCAAATATGGACATGACCCACACGAAGCCTACTATCCGCCCACCACTTGTGTCCTATTTATTTGAGTCCCCGCATGTTATTTATTTGCTCATGATTATAAATACCCGTTTTAATTCGAATATTGTCCCATGTTCGATTTTGGCCGACCCGGCTCCACTGAACCCAACCCCAACTCTATGTTGCCCTCCATCATGACTGCCCACACCCTACTGATATTTTTTCCTCTACCCTAAATACCTCTCTTTATGTAAAAATATCTATTTCTCTCATTTGTATATATATACACATATATATACATATATAATATCTCACTTTCAAACACACCCCACTCCCCTCTCCCATCAGCACTCCCCTCACCCCTGTACCCGAACACCCCCCTCTCACATACGTACACACTCCCCCCCTCTCTCTCTAAATATCTCTCTCTCTCTCTCCTACACATAATATCTCTCATTCCCTCCCTCTCTCTTTATATTATAAACACACACACTCACATATTCAACTCTCTCCCACTCCCATCAACCCACACACCCCCACCTGTGCACGAGAACAACACCCCCCCCCCTACTCTTTTCTTCTTCTTCCTCACTCCTTCATATTTTTCTCTCTCTTTCTCTTTCCATTCAAACAACCATCACCACCACTAACACCACCACCCTCATCCCTCTACTCCTCCTCTCCCACCTTTCCCTCTCGGCCTGCCGTACGGCGGCTCACGCTGGCAGCAGCAGCCGCGGCTCCAGCAACCGCAGCAGCGGCAGTTCGAAGCAGCAGCAGCGGCAGTTCGTAGCAGCCGCAGCGGCAGTTCTCGACAGCCGCAGTGGCTGTGGCGGCCACGTGGCTGGCCCCCGACCCCCGGACGACCTCAGCAAGGCTCCCCCTTGCCGCCTCCGTCATCCCCGATGCGGGAAATGGGCTATTCGTGCGTTTGGCACGAAACCCCGCCGTGACGCGCGTGGAACCGAAGTCTGAATGTGCCAGTCGTTGCAGCAACTTCGCGCCGATTTTCGGAGAGATCCGACCGTTGGATCGGCAATCTCTTTCCTCCGTCGCAATCTCGGTATATAGCTCTTCACTCCCCTAAAATTTCACCCGTTAATTCTGTCGTTTGCCGTGTGAAAATTGGCCACCAAGTTGACGTTTTAATTTGAACTGTTTTTGGACAGTTTTGTGGAGCCAACTTCGCGGGTTCGTATCTCCTCCATCGCAGCTCCGTTTTGCGCGCCACCAGTTCCGGTGCACAGCTGGTATAACCCTCTTCCTGCCCCCTTTAGATTTCATTTCAGTTTGAGTTTGTTAGGCCGGTCGAATTCGACGCCAAAGTTGGTCGTTCGAATTCTTAGTGTTGCACTTGTAAAATTCTATTTTTGAATCCGGGACTCCGGATTCGAATTCTGACACCACCAGTAGACTCGTGGCGTCGTTCTGGCCTGTTTTCATATAAAGTTTGCCTGATTTGGAGAACGTGGGCCCGGGCACGCATTTCGGTGCAAAACGGGTCCCACTTTCTGAGTCAACGGGACTTTTTGACGCCGGCTCATCGGAATCCAATTCCGGATATACCGTTGAGTTCGTATCGTCATTCTGGACTCGTTGACATATAATTTGCTAGGTTTTAGCGGACATTGGTTCCGGCACGCATTTCGGTGCAAGTCGGATACCAACATCCGGGTCAACGGGTCATTTTGAGTTCGGCTCATTGGAATCCAATTCCGGATATACCGTTGAGTTCGTATCGTCATTCTGGACTCGTTGACATATAATTTGCTGAGTTTTGAAGACATTTGCTCCGACACGCATTTCCGTGCAAATCGGATTCCAAATGTCCGCGTCAACGGACCAATTTGAGATCGGGTCAACGGAATCCAATTCTGGATATACCGTTGGGTTCGTATCGTCATTCTGGATTCGTGGACATATAATTTGTTAGATTTTGTGCACTTTTATTTCGGCACGTTTTTCGGTACAAAGTGTGTCCAACGGCGGACATCATTTTGGCCCGAAATTACCGTTTTGCCCCTGTGTCCAAATTGGACTTTTGGACAGGCTATCCTAGCTGATTTGACCATTCTGGACACGTTGGTGATGTTAGTTTCATCATCCGACAACATCTGTAGATTTTTTTCCCTTTTTGTGTCATCCTATTATTATAATATTTTCTCCTTTTGGTTGTTTTAGAGATCCGTCGATTTCAGTGATTTCTAAATCATTGAAATTCATAAGTTGACCTTGTAGATGTTTATAGAGACTAGCTTTGACCCAGTTTGACCATGGTTGACTACTTTGACTGAACGTCGAAGTAGAGTCAACATTTGACCTAAGTTAGACTAGTTTTGACCTTGGTTGACCACAGTTGACTATTTTTGACCAAAGTCAACCGGAAGTCAGCCGTAGCCTAGGATTGACCAGAACTTGACCGAAGTTGACCAGTTGACCAAAGTCAACTGTACGTCAATCTTAACCCAGTTTGTCTTAGTTTGACTTAGTTTGACCTAGATGTTAGTATGTCTTTTGACCCTGATCAGCTCTTGTATTATTTCATCTTTAGGTCTGTGGTTTTACTCCGAACCCTGATTCATATTGACAGCAGGACCCCAGGCGAGTACATTCTCTGATAATATTTCTGTTTTATGATATCGTTTATGTTTCTTGTATTTAGTGTAGATATGCTTGTTCTCGACACATTGGTCACACGGATTGGTATTCATGGATCCCGACGAGAGATGTTTCTCCTTCTTAGGTTGGGATGTATTGTGCAAGCACCTTGTAGCTCTTGCTCGATATGTGGTCACTGATTCTAGAGAAGGTTCGCGACCTTCTCATTAGAATCCCGTGCAGTGACGTGTCCTGTTTGGATCCACTCTACCAGTCGGGGACGGGGAGTACTAGCGTAGATATGTGATCAATACCCCACAGATATTGTATCATCATTGTATAGTGTTAATCATACACTCACGTATGATTAGCCAGGCCAAACATTGTATCAAGTTCTAAGCCGGTCACATGTTGAAACTAGTGCTAAACTCACATAGATATAGTTCCAGATTCTTGTACATGATTTATACTATTTTCCCTGTTCTTACATTCAGTTACAGTCTTGACATGCCTTACCATGATTCATGTACACATTATTTACCTCGTATATTCTCTCTATTTGCTGCTACATTTTCAATATCGTCTAATTAGAACTGTTATTTGAGATTTGTGCTCGTTCCGCTCCTGACTGGATACGTTATGAAATTTTAGGAGTAGTTGTGCCCTCATTATTGGACTTCATGATGTTGCTAGCTGAGGTGGATCTCACTATTCTTCTATGTGAGTTGCCTGGTAGTTATTCCTTAGTTAGTCTTGTTGTTCCTTCATTATCTTCCTGTCTTATGATCATTGTAGATTCTAGTTGTTCTAGTGATATTGTTATTATTTCTTGTCTTATCTTCCTTAGTTTTCGTGATGTGACATGAGTACATTTCTAGATATAGATTCATAGAAGTTGTAGTTAGTATAGTATACTTGACAGCGTTCTACCGCCGATACCGCGGCGTAGGCTGGGCGTGGCCCACGTATTCGTACCCGTATATCCGGGTGCGGGTCGTGACACGTTTTTAGTGGTGGCCCATGCAGGTCAGTCTTTGCAATTAATGCGAAGTCGTGGTAGTACTTGAGCTTATCTGTACTACTGCGAGCCTGCCCTAGGATTAAGGTTGAGTCATGGAATATTTTAGGATTTTGGTACTCAGTCACATATTAGGAACTCTTGGTAGATTCCAGGGATGACCCCTGGGAATCTTGTTTCGAAGGCTTTCAAATCTTTTCCCACTTGTTTCCATTCGTCCTGATTTCTGAAATATCTGTCTGTATCAAACTTTAATCCTTCTTGGGATGGGTTGTGGACCCCAGAGGAAGGTATAAGTTGGACTAGTATATCATCTAGGTCGGGGAGAGAATATGATTTACCAACCTCGTATCATGGTCGAGGTTTGTTTTAGATTATATTCTACCATTTTCTATCTTGACCTAGGTAGTACCCTCGGGACTTTTCCTAAGATTTATTTTCCTCTGAACCCTATCTCGGAAGTTGTTTCCGTTGTTTCTATTAACTTACCCTTGACTTTTTGTTGAATTTTAAATCTTAATATTCGTTGTTGACCTTTGATTTTGTTTCGGATAATTCTTTTAAGAATTGAGTTAAGATATCCTGATAAACACATTTTGGACGAGGACAATGAGAACAGTAAGTGTCTTCTTTACTTATGGAGTTTGGAATTTATCGCAGTCATATTAGCTAGCCTCACAGGGACATGGAGCCTGATTTTGAATATACTATCCTAGTTATGGAATTTAGATTCTCTTGCAGCCATACCGGTTGGCGTGGTAAGGAATCTAGATGACATGATTATAGGGTGTATACCTTGGTTATGGACTCTATCGTTTATTGTAGCTATGTTTACTGGCGTGGCGTAAATTCTGGCAACATAATTTTGGATAGACGTGTATGGTTATCAGGTCATATCTTAAGTTGATTCACTTCTTTTACCAATTGAGCAAGATAATTTCTACCATTATTTCTTGTTTATCATTATTTTCTCTCCCATCGCATGATGATTTTCTCATCTTACCGTCATTTCCTTTGCCTTGTTTAGCTATGTCTTGATTATACAAATCATCCCGTACTTGGACTTCAATTATATCTTCGATTCTCTAATCGTCCCTAAAATTGTGCCCCAATGACTTGGCTTATTTCTGAAATCATGCACATATAATTCTGTTCATATTTTGATTCTATCGTGCCAAATCCCTCTTCGTGCCTGAACAGTTGTGAATCGATTATCTTAATCGTGCAAACTTGTCATTCTATGATCGTGCCCAAGTTTTTGCCTAAAACTTTCTATCTTGTTTTACCCCTACTACAACCTTAATTTCGAGGACGAAATTTTTATAAGGTGGGTAGGATGTAAGCCCCCAGAATTTCTGGAATTTTTTCGAATTTCCTAAATGATTTATTCTCGATAATTAATTTTGATTTAATTAGTTATTATCATTTAATGCTCTTTACCGTGACTTGGAATTCTAGAGCATCAGGGATGCCAGTCTCTGGAAACTTCCTTCTTGAAGTTTGTAGTAGACGAGATTACCTTCATGTTGATATATGGTGTCCCATCCAAACTCGTTCCCTTGTGCTCCTTTTGTATCGCGCAACTTCGGGTCAAATTAGACCAATTAATCATTGATTAATTATTCCCACTTTTATTTTTGATCTTCGTATGCGCGTTGCCGTGACTTTTAATTTAGGAGCACCCGACCAGTCGTTTTCTCAGAACCAACTTGTCATGCCTGATCTACTCGAGACGCTCTTCACCCCTGACCTTCGTGTCCCACTCAGACACTCCATTTTGTGCTCCATTTCCTTCGCACAACTTCCGGTTCAATTTAGGCCAATTAATTATCTGCCGTAAAATCTGATTTAATTTTCCCATTTAATTTTCGGGCCCGACATCAATCCAATCTAGTCGACCCCAAATATGGACATGACCCACACGAAGCCTACTATCCGCCCACCACTTGTGTCCTATTTATTTGAGTCCCCGCATGTTATTTATTTGCTCATGATTATAAATACCCGTTTTAATTCGAATATTGTCCCATGTTCGATTTTGGCCGACCCGGCTCCACTGAACCCAACCCCAACTCTATGTTGCCCTCCATCATGACTGCCCACACCCTACTGATATTTTTTCCTCTACCCTAAATACCTCTCTTTATGTAAAAATATCTATTTCTCTCATTTGTATATATATACACATATATATATACATATATAATATCTCACTTTCAAACACACCCCACTCCCCTCTCCCATCAGCACTCCCCTCACCCCTGTACCCGAACACCCCCCTCTCACATACGTACACACTCCCCCCCTCTCTCTCTAAATATCTCTCTCTCTCTCTCCTACACATAATATCTCTCATTCCCTCCCTCTCTCTTTATATTATAAACACACACACTCACATATTCAACTCTCTCCCACTCCCATCAACCCACACACCCCCACCTGTGCACGAGAACAACACCCCCCCCCCCTACTCTTTTCTTCTTCTTCCTCACTCCTTCATATTTTTTCTCTCTTTCTCTTTCCATTCAAACAACCATCACCACCACTAACACCACCACCCTCATCCCTCTACTCCTCCTCTCCCACCTTTCCCTCTCGGCCTGCCGTACGGCGGCTCACGCTGGCAGCAGCAGCCGCGGCTCCAGCAACCGCAGCAGCGGCAGTTCGAAGCAGCAGCAGCGGCAGTTCGTAGCAGCCGCAGCGGCAGTTCTCGACAGCCGCAGTGGCTGTGGCGGCCACGTGGCTGGCCCCCGACCCCCGGACGACCTCAGCAAGGCTCCCCCTTGCCGCCTCCGTCATCCCCGATGCGGGAAATGGGCTATTCGTGCGTTTGGCACGAAACCCCGCCGTGACGCGCGTGGAACCGAAGTCTGAATGTGCCAGTCGTTGCAGCAACTTCGCGCCGATTTTCGGAGAGATCCGACCGTTGGATCGGCAATCTCTTTCCTCCGTCGCAATCTCGGTATATAGCTCTTCACTCCCCTAAAATTTCACCCGTTAATTCTGTCGTTTGCCGTGTGAAAATTGGCCACCAAGTTGACGTTTTAATTTGAACTGTTTTTGGACAGTTTTGTGGAGCCAACTTCGCGGGTTCGTATCTCCTCCATCGCAGCTCCGTTTTGCGCGCCACCAGTTCCGGTGCACAGCTGGTATAACCCTCTTCCTGCCCCCTTTAGATTTCATTTCAGTTTGAGTTTGTTAGGCCGGTCGAATTCGACGCCAAAGTTGGTCGTTCGAATTCTTAGTGTTGCACTTGTAAAATTCTATTTTTGAATCCGGGACTCCGGATTCGAATTCTGACACCACCAGTAGACTCGTGGCGTCGTTCTGGCCTGTTTTCATATAAAGTTTGCCTGATTTGGAGAACGTGGGCCCGGGCACGCATTTCGGTGCAAAACGGGTCCCACTTTCTGAGTCAACGGGACTTTTTGACGCCGGCTCATCGGAATCCAATTCCGGATATACCGTTGAGTTCGTATCGTCATTCTGGACTCGTTGACATATAATTTGCTAGGTTTTAGCGGACATTGGTTCCGGCACGCATTTCGGTGCAAGTCGGATACCAACATCCGGGTCAACGGGTCATTTTGAGTTCGGCTCATTGGAATCCAATTCCGGATATACCGTTGAGTTCGTATCGTCATTCTGGACTCGTTGACATATAATTTGCTGAGTTTTGAAGACATTTGCTCCGACACGCATTTCCGTGCAAATCGGATTCCAAATGTCCGCGTCAACGGACCAATTTGAGATCGGGTCAACGGAATCCAATTCTGGATATACCGTTGGGTTCGTATCGTCATTCTGGATTCGTGGACATATAATTTGTTAGATTTTGTGCACTTTTATTTCGGCACGTTTTTCGGTACAAAGTGTGTCCAACGGCGGACATCATTTTGGCCCGAAATTACCGTTTTGCCCCTGTGTCCAAATTGGACTTTTGGACAGGCTATCCTAGCTGATTTGACCATTCTGGACACGTTGGTGATGTTAGTTTCATCATCCGACAACATCTGTAGATTTTTTTCCCTTTTTGTGTCATCCTATTATTATAATATTTTCTCCTTTTGGTTGTTTTAGAGATCCGTCGATTTCAGTGATTTCTAAATCATTGAAATTCATAAGTTGACCTTGTAGATGTTTATAGAGACTAGCTTTGACCCAGTTTGACCATGGTTGACTACTTTGACTGAACGTCGAAGTAGAGTCAACATTTGACCTAAGTTAGACTAGTTTTGACCTTGGTTGACCACAGTTGACTATTTTTGACCAAAGTCAACCGGAAGTCAGCCGTAGCCTAGGATTGACCAGAACTTGACCGAAGTTGACCAGTTGACCAAAGTCAACTGTACGTCAATCTTAACCCAGTTTGTCTTAGTTTGACTTAGTTTGACCTAGATGTTAGTATGTCTTTTGACCCTGATCAGCTCTTGTATTATTTCATCTTTAGGTCTGTGGTTTTACTCCGAACCCTGATTCATATTGACAGCAGGACCCCAGGCGAGTACATTCTCTGATAATATTTCTGTTTTATGATATCGTTTATGTTTCTTGTATTTAGTGTAGATATGCTTGTTCTCGACACATTGGTCACACGGATTGGTATTCATGGATCCCGACGAGAGATGTTTCTCCTTCTTAGGTTGGGATGTATTGTGCAAGCACCTTGTAGCTCTTGCTCGATATGTGGTCACTGATTCTAGAGAAGGTTCGCGACCTTCTCATTAGAATCCCGTGCAGTGACGTGTCCTGTTTGGATCCACTCTACCAGTCGGGGACGGGGAGTACTAGCGTAGATATGTGATCAATACCCCACAGATATTGTATCATCATTGTATAGTGTTAATCATACACTCACGTATGATTAGCCAGGCCAAACATTGTATCAAGTTCTAAGCCGGTCACATGTTGAAACTAGTGCTAAACTCACATAGATATAGTTCCAGATTCTTGTACATGATTTATACTATTTTCCCTGTTCTTACATTCAGTTACAGTCTTGACATGCCTTACCATGATTCATGTACACATTATTTACCTCGTATATTCTCTCTATTTGCTGCTACATTTTCAATATCGTCTAATTAGAACTGTTATTTGAGATTTGTGCTCGTTCCGCTCCTGACTGGATACGTTATGAAATTTTAGGAGTAGTTGTGCCCTCATTATTGGACTTCATGATGTTGCTAGCTGAGGTGGATCTCACTATTCTTCTATGTGAGTTGCCTGGTAGTTATTCCTTAGTTAGTCTTGTTGTTCCTTCATTATCTTCCTGTCTTATGATCATTGTAGATTCTAGTTGTTCTAGTGATATTGTTATTATTTCTTGTCTTATCTTCCTTAGTTTTCGTGATGTGACATGAGTACATTTCTAGATATAGATTCATAGAAGTTGTAGTTAGTATAGTATACTTGACAGCGTTCTACCGCCGATACCGCGGCGTAGGCTGGGCGTGGCCCACGTATTCGTACCCGTATATCCGGGTGCGGGTCGTGACACTTATATCTTATGCTATGAATTTATCCTTAGTTTTACAAGCTTATCCTTTTTCGAGCTTGATCATGATATATTTTATTGGGTGCGCACCCACTAACATATTGTCTAATCAGAACCGGCGCATGATGGTCTGATCAACCTATTGCGTTTTGGTTCGCTTTTCGTATATTAATCTACGTGGATGGAGATATAATTTAACTTGCCCTAAAATCTTATCCGCAACAGCCTTGACAATTCTCCTTGAAATTATTTTTATCGTCTATGAACCTCGTATTCATATCCAGTTGAATTAAAATTTATCATGACCTGGATTTTCATCATTGGATGCTCGTACTTGATTTTATTGATTTTACATCTTGTCCAAATCTCGATTTATCCTGAAATTGATCAACTTAGATCGTGCCAAGACTAAAATCTATTTGTGATTGTTGTGCCTAAATTTTTTAATTTTCTTTTTCCACTTTATGGAATAGTAACTTTTTATGGTTTCTCAGTTACTTGTTGATGACAATTTTTCATATAGGATGGTAGACGGCCCTACAGCCATGATGATTGTTGTTCCTTTACCCTTCCCAATTAGGACACCCTAGATTGCTTGTACGTTTTGATACCATATGACAGTCTTGATCTAGAATGACTAGTGCACTTAGATGAGACCACAAACTGTTCCATTTAACCTGTTCCCCTGGTACTACTATTGTACCACAATTTCTGGCTTAATTTAGACCATAGATCTTTCCCACTCTAAATTATGATCATCATAGGTACATTACCGTGACTTTTAAATTAGGAGCACAAGACTAGTTGTTTTCTCAAAACTAATTTCACATACGTGACCTAGACATGACATAGTACACCCATGACCTTAGTGTCCCACTCAGGCATACCAATGTGTGCTTCATTTTCTTAGTACGATTTTTCTGACCCAAGACTTCATCCGGATTTACCCCATGGAGTTACTTTTGGCTTCGATTTAAATTGAGGACACCTTATGACCTAAAACTGCCAGCCAATTTTTGGACATGACCCAGTATAGGTCTACTACCCATATTTTGCTTATTTGACCTTGTATGTTGCCTAGGTAGTGGCTTCGTCCCTGATTGTTGGAGGTTTGACCTAAGAGGAGTACGACCATCTAAATTTCGAGGACGAAATTATTTTAAGGTGGGTAGACTTGTAACACCCTGTTTTCTGAAATTGGGGATTTTTGAAAATTTATTATTTTTATTATTTATTAGTGGTATTTTAGTCATGGTATGATTTTCTGGTGATTTTAGTTAGATTAAACCATTTTCTAAAGTCATGCTAAGTCATGACTTATGACTTTGTGATTTTGGTTAATATAACTTAGTGTAAACCCTAGTTTTCTCTAACCTAGAAGTTGCCATGCCCATGAGAGCTTAGCCATAGGCTTAGAACACCAAATTAGTAATTTTTAGCCTAAACGATATTTTGGTAATTTTCTAGGATTTATTTGGAATTATTTGAATTTATGTGATTTATTATTATTTAATTAATTGATTAGTGTCATGTTAGTTACTAACCTAGTTTAGCCCTAATCTAGATGTTAGTCATGACCTAGAGACTAAGTTAGATGGGTTTAACTAAAGTAATATTAGAGCTAAATATCTAGATATTTCATGTTAGATATTTACATTAGATATTTTTATTTAGATATTTTACATAAAGTTATGTAGAATGAATCCTAGCCATAGGATAGCTTTGAAACTTGTTGGAGAGCCCACAACCATTGATCCTAACCCTAAACCAACCCCCATGGCCGGCCAAGCATGCCCCCCCCCCTATATGAACACCCCCATCTTCACAAAGAGCCTCATTTTTAATGTATTGAAAACCCATTTTTCCCTCAACTTCACAAAGCCATAACTTCTTCATTCCTTCACCAAATTGAGCCCCGTTTGTTGCGTTGGAACCCCCTACTAGTGAGGATACCAAGGAAGGCTAGCTAGCAAGGATACCCTAGCTGTGGGCACCCCCAAGGACAGTGAACAACCCCCCCCCCCCAAGAAGTTATTTTCTTGAGTTTTCACTCAATAGGTATTTTCTCACAAACCTAGTCAAATTCCTGTTTTTCTTTCATAAATGCATTCATATAGGGATAACAATACTGTGGGTAAAGTTTGGTGGGATTTTGATGTGTTTTGGTGTCCGTATCGGACACGTGTCTGTGTCTTAATTTCAGTGTTTGTGTAAATGCCACATAGAACATTTTGTTAATGTTTTTCAAAACAAAATTGATATTTGGGTAGCCCTAGATCCCTAGGTCACTTTTCCACTTGACTGAGCACAAAACAGGACACGTTTCGTGTCCAAATTGGACACGAAATCACTGATTTCAGCACACACTGACACACTGTAAAACCTAACTGTTTGATGCTGTGTATTGTGTCCACACCCATTGTGGACACAATACAGACACGAGGACACAAACCTAGACCCTAGGCCGACCCCCTGACACGAGCACGTGGCCCCACGTGCCCCGTGTGGAGCACACGACCCCTCGACACGCGCGCACGAGACTGTGCAGCCTCCCCTGCTACCAGACTTCTCGTGCGGACACGACACGCGACGTGGACACACGAAACTTGGCCTGAGGGTTGGGGCAGTGTCTGACACACCCCTCCCAAAGTTTCAGACACGTTGGTGTCGTGTCGAGTGAGAAATCACACTCGCAATGACCCTACACTATACTGCGCACACACGTATCAGAGCTACTGATATGTGCTCGTATCTCGGACACGGACACACGTGGACACAAATCAGGACCGTGGACACCTAGGGGACCCCTAGGCGAACCTTCCCCCATGAGCACGAGACACGACGTGTCTTGTGTCGTGAGTACGAGACACACAAACATCAGCCCTTCGCGTGCCCTAGATTTTACCTGATTTTGATTTTTGCGTGTCCGACACACCAAAACGTGTCGTGGTCGTGTCTCAGGCACCTAGGACACTAGTATAGACCCTACTCTACCATTACCAACCAATGGACACTAACCTTAGTTCGATTTTATGGTTCGAAATCGAATTACCCCCAAAACCTGGGTAAAACCCAATTCCAGATTTCTGGAATTTATTCCAGTTTTTCCAAAACCAATTTCAATTGCCATTTTATGCATTTTTATACATGTATTTATATGTTTTTAGTATATAATTATGTAGTATATATGTATGTGTGAGTGTGGGTGAATTTTGAGGGTATTTGGGTGAGTGAATAGGTAGTTGTATATATATACATATGTATGTATATATGTAGGCTGTGTGTGTGTGTGTTTGGGACTGTATTCTTGGTTCCAGAATACTGAAACCCCCCCTTCCCTACTGTCCAGCAGTGACTCTCCCTCTCACTGTCTCTCTCCCTCTCTCACTGATTAGCTCTCTCTCTCATTAAGTCTCTCTCTTTCCTCTCTCTATATATATGATTATATATATATATAGGTTTGGTTTACATATATATATATGTATATATATATGATATATATATTGTATTAGATATATATATATAGTGTTATCATTACATATAAATATGTGGGTTGTATTATATGTATTATTCCTATATTGATATTGGGTATTATATAGATATATATATATGTGACTCCTAGTTATAGGTCTATATGAAAACCCCATCATTAGCCTTGACCTAGGAATACTAACCTATGGGCTATGATACTAGCCTATGGCCATTAGGCCTAACCCTAATTGACTAGTAAACCAAGACTTAGCTAGTTTGACCCCAATTCGACTAAGTGTTGACCAAGGTCAACCTTAGGTCAAATTTGAACTAGCTTAACCTAGTTTTGACTTAAACTAACCTAGAATGACTAGTTTGACTAACCCTAACTAGTTTAACATTGTTTGACCTAACTTGGACTAGTTTGACCAGTTTGACTTTTAGTGTTGACCAGGGTTGACCAAAGTCAACTATAGGTCAAACCTTGACCTAATTGACCTAGAAAGGATTTAGATGAGCTCTAAATGACTTAATGATCTAGGTTTGACTAAACCCTAGACTGTTGACTAGTTGATTATGGTTTGACCCATTCATGGGTAAATTGTGACTTAAGTTAAATGAGTAGTCCTATGTAATGAAGATGTGTATGGGGTTAAGTAGAATACTTAGGAATTAAGTCTTGATTTGAGTTAGACTATGGTTTTAGCTTGATTTTAAGGTTAAGGTTGTATTGTACTGTATATTTATATGTGGTATACCTTATATAGGAAGTTGGTTATACCTTAGCTTTGTATTATGGTATCTTAGGTAACCTAAGACAAGTTAGCCTATGGTTAGTTGAGTTAACCTTATAGAGTTGACTTGGATAGTTGACCCTTGACCCAATTACCTTGTTGACTAATCTAAAGTTGACCAGAACCTTGATTAGTCTAAATTTGACTTAAGTTGACTTAGTTTGACTGTTAGAATTGTCTAGAGTTGACCAAGTATGACTTCCTGTGATCTAGTTTGACTATTAGAGTTGACCAAGAGTTGACTTTTGACCAGATTGACCTAGAATCATGTAGTATGCATTGTATACTTTATTTTTACCATTGTGGATACATTGTGACTTATATTGCTCTGATTAGGAGCCATACACCTCTCCTCAGACAGTATATCCTCTTCAGACATTCAGTTATCAGGCGAGTACATTCTCTGACCGTTTCATACTTGTTCAGGCTTTACTTCTTGCTCTAGATTACTTTACTTGTTGCTGTCACGTTGGTAACACGGATTGGTACTATATGGATCTTTACATGAGATGTTATCCCCCTCGGGAGCATCGGGTACTTCATGTTATGTGTGTTTCACTATCATCATGTACTCCCATGCTTCTATTATTCATGTGCACTCATGTGATCATGTACTCTCATGTTTACTGAGCCCTCATGTATACTATCATGTGCACCCTTTCATGGGCCCCATGTGATATCATGTACAATAACGTAACTTGTATAGATCCTTGTGTATTGATTGGGGTAACGGGGGAGTAGAAGTGGACATGTGAATAATTCCAAAGTAGTGTAATCATGTGCAAACTCAGTAGTGTAATCATGTATAAATTCTAGCCATTCACATGCCTATCTTGTGCTCTACATCACTAGTCACTTATAGTTCTCTATATACAGTAGATATTTCATTACAGCTATCTCTTTTACAGCGTATATTTCCTTTCAGCAGTTCATGTATCTTACTCTATTGCCTGTATCGTATTTCCTAACCTGCTATGCACTGCGTGAGATGTATTGTGCTCGTTCCCGTCCTGATTGGACCTGTTGAAAATATTACAGAGGATGAGGATGAGGCCTGGTGTCTACCTATTATGGAGCAGGACTAGATGATACTTATGTTGTGGACCCTCAGCAGGATCCACCTGCAGCTGAGGATGTTGTTCCAGTAGTCTAGACTAGTTTAGCTAGACAGTCTTTCGGTATTATCTTTTTGTCTCACATCTGAGTTGTATTTTGAGATGTTGAGGTATATAGACTCTTAGACTTTTTGTATTATGAGTTGGCAGTTCTGGATATTATGTTGTACTAGACACTTAGACTTATTCATCTATGATACTGTTCTCTTGAGTTACTATCTATCTATCTATCTGTCTGTCTTTCGTTCTTCTACCCTAGATGTGATTGAGATGTATATTGTTATGTCACCTCCATTCGGAGAGTATAAACTGTACAGGTACTTGATATTGATAGATGATTGACCTAGAACAGCGTTCTACCGCCGACACTGCGGCGTAGGCTGGGCGTTGTTACGTCTCGTACCCTAACAGTGGGTGCGGGTCGTGACACGAACACCCCTCGAACCTCTATCCGGTGTGTGTGGACTGCCTGCATAACTCAGCGGCTTCAACATGTAGATGTCACAACACAAATCTCCTCGAGCCAGCCGTTGGAAATCCTTCACAAGTATCCAATCTTTGTCCCCAAACAAACTACAACAGCCATCATCTGCTAGCCTTCCTACTGAAACCAAGTTGTAGCACAAACTCGGTACATGTCACACACCATTGAGAATGAGCTTCTCATTAAATTTTGTCGTCAAGTGCACATCACTGATACCTATGCAGTCGTCTCCTTGTCGTCCATCTTCACACGTCCAAACTTGTTGCCGCGGTATGACGTTAATATCCTTTTCTATGGAGTGGCGAGATATGATGCCCCCATGTCCATAATCCGGTCGTCGTCATGACACATACCACAAGGTTCTCTGCGTCAGTCACTGCGATGATTATATCTTTCATTGGTGTGAGATCCTCCTAATCGTCCTTTCCTTTGGCCTTCTCAGCTTTGAACTTCATGTAGTTTCTTTTAATATGACCCCATTCGCTACAGTTATAGAAGTCCTCCTTACAGTCCACAGTCGCAAGATTCCAATAACTCTCTCGTGTCCTCGCATGTGACTTGAGCCTTCCCTTCGCATAGGAAGCCACCAGAGCGGACTCATTTGATAATTCAACTTGCTTGCGTCGAATCTCCTCATTCAACAAGCCACTTTTGACTGTGTCCATCGTGACAACTCCATTCGATGCGGAGTTGCTCACCGACACCACAAACGTTTCCCAGCTTTTCGGCAAAGAACTCAAAAGTAGTAAGGCCTGACCTCATTATCAAACATCATCTTCACATCACAGACATCTGATTGATAATACCCTAAACCTCGTTCAGATGTTGTGCCACCGAGGCACCCTCTGTGTACTTTGAGTTGGCGAATAAGAAAGCAAGCCGCCTTCCTTTCGTACAGCGAATACAGCTTCTCTCATAATATTTTTGTCGAACTCTCCATGGACACATGGTGAAACACCAAATCGTTCAACCATTTGCGGATAAATCCAACAGCCTTTGGATCCAATCATTTTCAGTCTTCAGCAGCTTTTTTCGATGACTTTGTGATGTCGCCCTCCAATGGACCATGCAAGTTCTTCCACCAGAATAGATTTTCCATCACTGGCTTCCAAATCATCAGTTTCTTCATGTGAGGGTGATCTTACGAGTGTTCATCTGCTCCACAGACATGGTTGCCAGAACCTCAAAAGCTCTCTGATACCAGATGTTGGAAATCGGACACGCCCTCCTGCGCTCCGATACCATGTCTAAAATGTTACTGCAACAAAAACTTAGGCCAACCCACCTAAGATAACCAACCCCCGTCTAGCGGACACCAAGCACGGATAAAGACAAGTATATGACGGTGATTATGTCACCTAAACAAATCACAATCTATATAACTAAGATGAAATTATAAGATTCACAAAAACAGTGTTGAACCCTTAATAGGTTCAACCCGCTCACCACACTCAAGAAAAAGAAAAAAAAGAGTTTAAAATTAAAATCACTCATCAACCTGTAGCAATCTCCCTAACTGAAGTTGACGACTCGATTAGATCTCTTCTTCCTTCTGCCTTGGATGACAAAGTCCTAAGAGCAAAGCACGGACTTTCTCTTAGATTTTCTGCGGACGAGCGCACCGAATCTCCACCCTTGTTATATCTTTGTGCCTCCACCCTTACCTTATGTAAATAGTATGAGAAACCTAATTTTAGGGTTAGAAAATCCTAAAAGTAGCCCACCATCAAATCTGGCCATCCACCAACAATCAACGGTGTAGATTATATCTCATCACCAATTGTAGACGTCCAAATATGGTCAAATTAAATATTTGATACAAATTTGTAAAGAAAAAATTTATGAAATGTCCAAAAATTGTAAAAGTTTTATGAAAAGCCCACCGCAAAATAATATTTCATCGCGTGCCCAGAATTAGCAAAAAATATATAAAGGGGGTTCTGAATGACCTTTTTGCCCTTCTAATTTATTGAAAACACCCTTGAACCCTACTCTTCAAAAATAACATTTCGATACTTCCTCTTCTTCCATACGTATCTCAGTTTCGAACCTAGATTTTCTCCTCCAAAATTTTCAAACCTTACGTCAAAAACTCGTCAAAAATTTTTGGAAAGACGGACAGACGATAAAACTGTTAAAACGGAGGTCCAAACATCATTTTTTCGCGATTCTAAAATTTCGGAAGGCCGACTTACAAAAAAAATTGTTATCGGCTCCTCGAAAATACGCTCCTTTTGCGATAAATCGGACCTCGTTTCGACCTCCACGTCAAAGTGTCACGACCCGCACCCTAGAATAAAGGCACGAGACGTGGGTACGTCCAGCCTACGCCGCAGTGTCGGTGGTAGAACACTGTCCTAGGTCACAACATCTAACAGTTGAAGGTAAAACAGTTATCCTCCCCGAATGGGGGTGACATAACAGAAATATATAACTCAATCACAGCTAAGGTAGAACATGAAAGGAAGATAGATAGATAATAAGATGCAAGATCCAAATCCACAAAAAATACAGATAAAGAGAGAGAGCTAAGTGTCTATAATAAACTCCACAACATCCAGACATAATACAGATCCCAAATATATGTACAACTCAATCTCCAAATACTATGAAATAGATAAGCTAACTATGGAGCAACTGCCTCTACTGCTAAGGGATCCGACTGGAAGTCCGGATCGCAAGTGTCCTCTAAGGCTGTCCCATAATAAGTGTCTAAGCATGCCTCCTCCTCGTCCTCTGTAAAATTTTCAACAGGTCCAGTCAGGACGGGAACGAGCACATATCTCTCAAACAGTTCATAGCAGGTTAGGAGTATAAATCATGCAATAGAGTAAAATACAGGAAGTGCCGAATGGAAGTACAAGTAAACAGGAGATATTTTCTAACTGAAAGTAAATACATGATAGTAGAGACTGTAAGTGACTACGTGATTTAGAGTACAATATGGTTATGTAAATGGCTTAGGGGCACATGAATACTAATAAGGAGGCTCATGAATACAGCTACTGGGGATAGTGTTCACATAACCAATTCTACTCACCCCGCCCCAATCAATACACAAGGATCCATTCAAGTTACGTTATAAGCACATGAATACAACTAAGATACGTGAACTCATGTAATGAGTAGTACATGAGGCACGTGATAAAGCACATGAAAGCACATGAGAATATGTAATAACATGAACTAGTACGAGTACAAGGAGTACCTGATGCACATGATAAAGTACATGAACATAAATACCCGATGCACCCGTAGAGGGATAACATCTCAGGAAAGGATCCATATAGTACTAATCCGTGAAGATACGTGTCAGCATCATGTAGAGTAATCTAGAGCAAGAATATAGTCCAGACAGGTATGAAAAGATCAGAGAATGTACTCGCCTGCTAACTGAAAGTCCGAGATGAAAGTACTGTCCGAGGAGTGGTGTCTGGCTCCTATTTAGAACAGTACAAGTCACAACAAGTCCAGAATAGTAATGAAATGCACTACAATGCGTTCTACATGAATCTAGATCAATCTAGACCAAAGTCAACTCTTGGTCAATTCTGTTCAACCCTAGAAGTCAAACTAGGTCAATCAAGTCAAACCTAAGTCAACTAGTCTAATCTAGGTCTAACAAGCCATTCTAGGTTCTAGCAGACTAATCTAGGTTTACTAGGCAATATCATGCCTATCTAACCTATAACACATATCTACACAAGTTCCCCTATAAGCCTAACTATAATACACCAAATATATTATAACATATATATATACATTAACACACATTCATATATATGGGAACCTATATATATATATATATATATATATATATATATATATATATATATATATAAAGAGTGAAGGGGGAAAACACATGAGTATTCAAATGTGTGTGTGTGAGAAAGAGTGAAAACAGTGTGTGTGGCAAATCTGAACAGTGTGCAGAAATAGGACAGTATGTACAATAGTGTGGCATGGTAACAGCTCATTTCAGGGAAAAGGAAACCCATATTGGAATTCCAGTGAAGTGCAACTCACTCTCAGGCTTTTAGAGAAGGAAAGAAAAGAAGGAAATCAGTTTACAGGTTAGTTCATATCAATCTAAACTTCATTTAATATCAGTTATCAGGAAATAATCCCAGGTTTCAAAGAAGAACAAACATTGAAATAAAATGAAAAGGAAATCAGTGAAGGGGAATGGAAATTCAACAATCTCAGGTTAACACAATAGGGAACCCAATTCAAAACCATTAACCAAATCATGTCATTCAGTCATGCTAATTAACAGGAACAAATCTCAGTTATCACATTTCAGTCCATAGCTAACAGTTCATAATATCAACCCCCAAAATCTCAGAGATACAAATCTCAGGTTTCTTAGTAAAAGCCATTCACAAATTCAACAAACTCAGTTTGATAATGAAGGAGGAAAACTCAGGTTTTCAACCAAAGAAGAAATCTCAGATATTCAGTTTGAATCAAAGTGTATTAGTTAGCAATGAATCTCAGGTTAACTCATATTTCGAAAATGAAAGGGAATTAACTCAGGTATTGCATTACAGTGAATCACATCAGTTAACGATTCATAATTAGGAAAAACTGGAATCTTAGGTTTTAGATGACTGGGAATGAAATCCCATATCACTCAGTTCCTGGAGACTGAACTCAGTCCAGGTTCATATCAGTTAAATGACATTTTTGAGAAACAACCCAATACCAATATCCCAATTCCCAGTTCAAAAAGCCTATATTTGAATGAAATATGAAACTAGGCATGAACAATGATATGTGGGGATATTTAGTAGTGATAAAAATCAAACAAACAGGAAATTAGAGTTAGAAAAACAATGGAAAACCCATGTATCAGGACAGTGTATCAGAAATGCCATTCCAACCCTCAATCGAACCACAATTCCAAACAAAACCTAAACTAATGTGGAAACTAAATCTAACACATATAATACATTATATTTAGGATCAATTTAGCAATTAAAAACATTATTTAATCTATTAAAAATTGAATAAACAGGGAACACAAATACTAGAACACTGAACTACACAGTGCACTACACGTGCACAGGCAAATGCGTGTCCGACACGACACGAGGGATCGAACCACTTGGAGGACCCCGTGTCAGTCACGGACACAGCACGTGTGTCAATTTTTGTGGGTCGACGTGGCGTGTCCAGCTCAAAAACTAGCCCGAGTAGCAGGGGATTATCCTGCCAGCGCGCGCGCACGCACGACCGCGTGTCCACGCGCCTGTGTCGACTCAACCCGACACGAAATCGTGTTCAGAGCAAGAGAAATGCATAAGCGAGGTGAAGACCTAGCTTTCTATTCAAACACAATCCACAAAATCAAACGAAATGCCCTTTGAGGCATTTCATCGAACACGTTCCTATACACATTGATACGTGTCCGATACGGACACGTAATGGGCTCAAAATCTAGGGTTAGCCTATCCTACTGTTAGATTAGGGCTAGGGCATCCTAGAAATGAAGTTAAACAGAATTTACATGGAGTATATTGAAATATACCTATTGGTGAACAAAGGGTCAAAATCTCCAAATGGAAAGAGTTCCTCAAGCCACCAAACTCCCTCAAATTGTGTCCTTCCTGAAAATACTCAACACCAACAGCAAGTAGACTAATATTAGGTCCTATTGCAATTGGTTTGGAGGAATTTGGAGTTGAAATGAATTTTCTAAGATTTTAGAAAGATGGAGACTCACCTCTTCCAAATGGCAATGATTCCTAAAGAGGCAAGCCCTAATTTCAAGGTGCTATAAATAGGGGGGATACTAGTTGGCCGGTCAAGGATTATTAGGGTTAGGGTTTGTTTCAAGGGGTGTGGGCCTATGGGCCATTAAGCCTTTAAGTCTCAATAATGACTTATGAAATCACAAGCCATTCCTTATACCATTCAAATCCTATTTTCCCAAAATAAATTATAATGGGGTAATTAACACTAACTTAAGTCAACCTAGGTTTCCATATCCTAATCACATAGTCATGACCTAGGTTAGCCACTAGGTTAGTCTCCAAAGTCAACAAAAGTCAAAGTCCACTAAAACACCAAAATCAATTATACTAAAATCACTTAAAAATTACATTAATTATAAATAATAATTCCAAATTAAATTCCAAAATTTTGAAAATGACCAAAATACTCTCAAGCTAGAAAAGTGGTAGTGACACAAAAGTTATGGCCCTTCAAAGTTTCAACTGGCCATAAAATGCAGGAGAATGGCCATTCTCCGTGCTAAAACCACGAAGAATGTCCATCCTCCGTGCTAAAACCACAGGGAATGGTCATTCTCCTTGTTAAATTGACAAAGAATAGCTATTCTCCGTATTAGATTGACGAAAAATGGCCATTCTTTGTCAATTTAACAAGGAGAATGGTTATTCTCCGTGGTTTTAGCACGGAGAATGACCATTCTCCGTGCTAAAACCACGGAGAATAATCATTCTTCTTGTGAAATTGACAAAGAATAGTCATTCTCCGTCATTTTATCACGAAGCCATTCTCCGTCATTTTAACCCGAAGAATGGTCATTCTCCGTAGTTTTAACACGGAGAATGACCATTCTCCGTCATTTTAACACGGAGAATGGCTATTGTCCGTCATTTTGACATGGATAAGGCCATTCTCCGTGGTTTTAGCACGAAAAATGGTCATTCTCCGTAATTTTAACACGAAGAATGGTCATTCTCCGTCATTTTAACACGGAGAATGGTCATTATCCGTGTTAAAATTACGGAGAATGATGGAGAACGGTCGACAGAAACCTAAAACCTTTTTTTTTTGTGGAAAAAATTTGTCAAGAACAAAAATTCAAAAGTTTTCGTTCTTCTTTCAAAATGATGCTAACTCTTATGGAAAAGAAGAAGAAGAAGATCTTCTCTCCACAATTGACCTAATCGCCGAAAAAGTTTAAATCTCATCAGGATGATGATGATGATGATGAGCGATGATCGAAGTTCGACTGAAGAAATGCACAGTGAACTACGAATGATCTTTGCGATCTCTGCTGAAAATGAGAGCAATGAAATTCAGATCTCTCGTGAAGAAGAAGAAGAAGAAGAAGAAGAAGACGAATCCAAATCTGAGTTTGTGCGAAGGGTAGTTATGGTATTATAAAGATGGCAATTTTGTAAATAGATAGCATCTAAAGGGAATCTTGTAATATTTAACGTGAAAATATATAATTCTGGGCATTTCATAAAACCCATCCAGCGGGTGGATTTTTCATACAAACCAACCCCGAAATTGGATTTCTTAGCAATTTCCAGATTTGTAAATCTAATCAAATCAGATATTTAATGTAGACTTTCAAATCATATCAAATCAAATCTGTTACCATATTGGGCTCCAAACTTTGCTCTTACCAAATCTAGACTGGACTCTAACATGTTAGTGCTCCTGTACACCATTTGGACACGACACATATACTATAAAACACGTGTGACACTGCAAGATTGATATTTTTGTCAGTAGAAGAAAACGGTACTAGCCGAAGTTATCTGTGTAACGACTTTTGTCGTGCTCTAATTCTCACACTCCAGAATTCTTCCCCAGTAAGTAACCATGTATGTTCACGTTGGCGAAGCCGAGACAACGTCATGAGCAATCTGTCATTTACGTCCCTATCTACTATCTAGCATATGTTATTAGGTCTCTTCATTTTTTTCGAAGTTACATCAGTAATCAAAACAATACTTATCACTAGTTCAGACTATATTTTCTATTTCGAGAGAAACCACAACCATTATTCCTATATACATTCTAAATAACCATAAATACATATATATTAAAAAAAGGAGAGAAATTTGAGTAGTATCTCACTTTTTTACCACTATTCAAGATACACTCCTCCGAATTACTAAGAAATCCTTCACTCTTTGACGAAAACCGCCAATGGCATTTGACCAGCAATTCACGACCAAAATCTCTCTCCCCTCATATTCTTCCCTTCCCCACCCCTATGCTGCCCCCTCCCTGCTATGCGCCCCCCTTTTGTCCCCCTCCATGTTGTCTTTCTCTCTTCACTCTTTTCTCTTTGGACCCCCAACTCCCCCCACCCGACCCCACCCCCTCTTTTTCCGGTGCCGACAGTCGGAGGGGGGCGCGCAAAGCAGCGGTAGCAGCCCCGATGGAAAGGGGGGCGCGCGCTGGGGAGAGGGATTAGGCGAGGGGAAGCTGGATGGAGGGTCAAAGGATTTGACTGTTAATTATTGACGATTTCTGTCAAAAGTGAAAATTTCTATATACAAATTCAATAGCTCTACGTTCGCTATCCGATCATAATTTTCATACCTAAGTCCTCATAAAAAGCTAAAAGATGGTTTATGGTCATTCAACCTTGACTGACATGTCAAAATACCAAGACATTTTCGTGACTTCTATTTTGGACCTCCATAACTTTGAGTCCCTCTACTTCGTGCTGGTGCCGCACCCGCCTGTGCTGCTTGCAGCTGGTTTAGATAGCCGATGTTGGCTTCAAGAACGTGGGAATAGAAGTTAGAATGTTCTCGGACTATACCAGTAGCAAAATGTTAAAGCAGTCAAGTATTTTGAAGAATTGCTAGCGAATGCTTTGTGGACAGTTCTTGTTCAACAATTCTTCCCATTTTCTCATTACATCTGACCTTGGCCATACGATAGGGGTATCCGACAATCCAACTAGCAAACACTTGGTAATGAACAACTATTTATTTTCTTTCAATCATCCTACAGAAACACATCCTATCCTTGCATAAAAACTCATTGCTATCTGACATTACATCTAGCACGACACTGTAATAGTACATGAGTGGCATTTAAAGGATAATACATGACAAACTGACCAACGAGCACAATTCAGACCATGCTCTGTTTCATTTTCTTCTTCTTCAGGAAATGAACATTGTCGTCGGAAGGACCGTCTGTATATCTCTACCCCCTGCAACACAAGGAAGCGAAAATATCTGGAGGTACCAGCATCAGTTTATGTTTGCATAGGCATAGAATTCCTCTACAGGATGGAGTTTGCAAGTTCTTCGTTGATCTTCACTGGAAGGGGCGGCATCTGCTTCATTACGCCAGGCGAGTCGCTCATACTGCATCACAAGAGAACTCCATTAGCTCATTAGTTAGACGGCATCATAACGGATCAGTTGGATTTGGAAATAGAGTGAAAAAGAAATATTCCTTCAAAACATTATTTCAAAATACATTACGAATCACCAACATTGCCCCACAACATACGGATGGAGATAATTTGGGGTATTGTTTGCTTAATGAGGTGAAACCAGGGCCAGTAAGTTAGGCTCCTTGCTTCATGGCTGTGTGCATTGCAGTCCCTCCTTGGACCTTGTTTACTTGGCCAAGAAATACAAACCAGACCAGGTTCACATTGATTCAACAACTGATGTTGTGGGGGTCCCCCACGAGCAGAAGCAGCAACAAGAAAAAATAATTAACTATCAGTGAAAGTTTTATACCTCTACGAAGATCAAGACATTTCTATGACTCCACTAAATTATCAAAAATTACCTAAAGATGACAACCTAACCTACAAAAAAAAAAGTAACTAAATTCTCTACTTTACTATTCAAATGAGTGGAACCCATGTATAGCACCTAAACCCCATTGGCGAAAGAAATGTAATACTAAAATGTCACTAAACTGCCATATCCTGATGATTTGTACAATAGCAAGCATTTGATGCTGCTCTCCTTGGAACTGGGTTGACAACTGGTCAACTACTAGTCGCCTACCTACATCACCTGCCCTTGTTAACGTCTGGCTCTGCCAGGCTTGTTAAACGCAGACGCCTAGGTGCTTGAGAGGGACTGGAACCTACGCAACCAGCAGTTAATTAGGGCCTGGCATGTTTGGCAAATGGAAAGTTGGGTGGGAACTAAGAAAATGGTAGCTAGAAAGTATAGCCAGTTTTCATTTAATAGTATATTTGGTAGATGAAAACTAGGTCAAGAAACTTGTAGGACTCACCAAGAGACTTGAAACTAGTACTTATTCCAGTTTCCATCCAAAAAGGCAGAACATAATGAAAACCAAACACCCATCTTCTAACCCTCCATGTTAACTATTTTTTATTATTATTAGTCATCAATGGCTACTAGTTTCTATCTTCTAGTTTCTAGCAAACAAACAACTATTATAATCAGAAACTTCGTTTTTTTTAGGTTTTCTATAGTTTCTAGAAACCAATGAAAACTAAGTTTCTTAGTTTCAAAAAGTTTTCATTTGCCAAACAAGCCCTTTGGCGGCCAGTTAGTTAGACATCAGTTAGACGGCTACCTAAACACTAGAGGTAGGCGGCTCATACCGCCGCAACCCCTCTTAACCTCGATCACAAACGACCCTATTCTCTAAGGTGTTAACCCATCCAAATAGGAAGCACAGACACTAAAAAATGTGGACCGTGTCGTGTCTGACACATATTGGACACTCCACGGACATCCAAAATGCAATAGGACATAACAAAATAGGTGTCTATGTCCATATCAACATCCCTTACCGTATCGTATCCGTGCAAGCCAATAACCCAATATAAGAAACTAAATGGTAAGGGTAGAGAGCCTAATCAAGTAATATGCTCTTTTTCTCTCTTTTGTCACCTTAATCTACAACTAAACTATCCACAAGTCTGATACCACCCGAGTCTCCGTCGTAACAACTATCAATCCCAACTCTCTCTCTCTCTCTCTCTCTCTCTCTCTCTCTCTCTCTCTATATATATATATATATATATATATATATATATATATATATACAAAAATGTTCAAAAACCAGTCGTGTGGTTTCATATTCTAGAACCAACCTATGTTACAACCGTTGGATTTGGATTGCGACTGAGATTACATTTGTATCTTCTAAGTAGATACTCGCACCTTTTAATCTCAGTCTTGTAATACAAATCCAACAGTTGTAACATTGGCTGGTTCCATAATATGAAAACCTCTGGCTGGTGTTAGATGATTATTATTATTATTATTATTATTATTATTATTATTATTAGAGACTTTTTGACTTACCCCTCACTTGATTTACCATATTTCAGGGTGCACTCTACAGTTTTGCAAAAATATGCAGTACCCTCCACTTTGGACGGAATTCGTCAAAAAAATGTCACCAAAATGCCCCTCCCTTCTTCCTCTTTCCTCTCCCTACCCACCCCATCCCCTCCATCAACCACCCCCCTTCCCGCCCCCCTTCCCGCCGGCGCTCCCCCCTCTCTGCCTCCGCTCCCCCTCCTCCCCGCCACTGCTCCCCCTGTAGTGCTCCGTCCCTACATCGTGTCCCGTTCTCCGTCCACGGGGTGCGTAAGAAAGGAACACTGTCGCTACCGATTCAGTCGGAACCGAAAGATCGGGATCGATTGAAACGGTCGAACGGGAACGATTGAATTAAGATCCTTTTTTCGTTATGGAAAGGCTTCTTCGAAATCAAGTCTCATATTCAGCGGGTTGCGTCTCGAGGATAGACTCTGCGGCTGAGTCAGGAGAGACCTCCCGTTGCTCTGCTTTTCATGTCGCACTTGCCCTTTGGCTTTGGTTTTTCGTGAATGCGTTTTCGTGAATGTTTTCGATAGTTTTCATGGCTTGCGTTTTCGAACTTCACATCTCGTATCGAACTCCTTGAATGGTACAGTGTTCTAATCAGTTGCTTATGAGATTTTCAGGTGATCGCGTAGGCGACGTCTAAGCGCGGCCAACCAGTTCCTCACCTCAAGTAAGACTAAGGTGAGTAGCTGACCCTTCTTCCCTCAACTCTTTTTCCAATGTATTGTCGATACCAACATATGTTATGCTAAGCTGTAAATACAACAAAACAAAGGCTTATTCCAATAAACCGTTGCACGACATTTCACGTATACGGACTATAGAACTGCTTATCATAGAACTGTTAATATGCTTGTTTATAATATGCTTTCCATCAAACTATGTTAAGCAAAAGAGAAAGAACCAACAAACGTGCAGTGCAAAATGACAAGGTGAGATACGTCGAGTTTGGTTAAGTTTACTATGAATCATAGACCATGCTTGAATAACTAGTTTAGTTTAGCACAATCATGGACAACTTGTATATAAGGGCGTTTGTTTCCTCGAACGGTAACCCGGGGCCAGGGGACCGCTTCGGCCTAGGAGGAAACACGGTATAGCCGAGCTGGGTTTAAGCAACGGGTAATTCGGGGACTTGCAACGGAGCTCGCTACTTGCGTTGAAAGGATCCCGTCTAACCAGGCTATGTCCAGGATGGCTAGTTAATGCCAGTGACCACCACATCATACACTTAATATGAATTGATATCAAAATGATAGGGAAGGCATTGGTAAGTTTTATGTACACGGCACGCTCTGCCGTGGGTAAGTTCTAGCGTAATTACCTTGTTTATGTTTCGTCAAACTGCTTGCATGAAACTGACTAGGATGGCTAGAAAGATCATTAAAAATACTGCATGATTCATCTAAATTCTTGAACCAAATGTGAGCATAAAAAATAATTAGCCACTCGCCAGTACACGTTGATTGTACTGATCCTCGCTCTCCACAGGTGCTATAAATCAGGAGGAGCGTGCCGCATGACTGAAGGCAGCACTCGTGCGTTTTGAAGCTTCGTCCGTGCGTACGAAGCCTTGAAGAAATCGCTTTTGAAGACTCCGCAACTGTCCAAGCTGAGATGTCTCGACTCTCTCATATCCCAGGTGTTTGCATACTTTGGTTGTATATAGGGGTGTGATGTATGGAAAGGCTATCTCATCGACATTCATTTTGTAATGGAGTCAGTTTGTAGTCCGCGCGGCGCCTTTGTATCAAGTTTGTAATATGATGTTTATTATCAATAAAGCTCAAGTTTCTTCTATATAATGTGTTCAATTTACTCTGTGCACTCTCTTGTTGTTGTATTTTGGATAACCTTATGACTATACCTTGTGCGATCGCAACTTAGGTTCGCACGGCATCACGTTCGGAGGACGACTATCGATTCTACGGAATCGGGGCGTGACATAATGGTATCAGAGCACGGCTTTACATCATTTGGCCTCCCGTTTGAGTCTCGAACCTTTGACCTCGTGTCGATGAGATGAGTTGTTCCATACAGTGAGTCCGTAATATTTTCTGAGACTAATACGAGTTAGTCTTATAATTTCAGAAGTCTGAGAAGCTGCGGACGGGAACGAAGATAGTGCTTCGAGCAGCTCAGGGGCGGGACCCTCAAACGCCCCCATGGAACCCATAGAACGGATGATGCGCATGCTGGAAGCGCAACAACGCCAGGCCGAGGCCAATCAGCGCCTGAACGAACAGCATCGACAGCACGTTAAAGACCAACGGAGACAAGCTGAGGCACGACAGACTCAGTTCGAGGCCCGATTCGATCCGCAATTCAAGTTGCAGCAGAAGCAGCTTGATACTTTTCAGCAAATCGTCCAGACAGTTGTGGCCAACGGCAACTCTGCAACGACTCATGCCGTAACCGAGCATGCGGTCCGACCGATCAAAATCGAGCCGGAGATACCCGAGCGACCACCTCCAACACCAAGGAGTTCCAACTTTGAGGTATCAAAATTCACAAAAATTGTCGCACGTCCTTCTGCGGTACTTAAGACCCTTCTTTGGCGATCGATTGGTTAGAGGAGTTGGAAGACCATTTCGAGCTTCTAGACGTGGATGAGTCCAAGAAAGTTGCATGTGCTCAGCTTCTACTCCGATTGAACGTGCACGACTGGTGGACCGTGCAAAAGCGAGCGATCCGACGGGACGACGAGACAGCGACAATCTCTTGGGCTACCTTCCGGCAGGCGTTCGAAATCGAGTACCTACCTGCAGCCGTTTGACAAGAAAAGGAGAATGAATTTATGCAGTTGAAGCAAAGGAACATGACGGTGCGGCAGTACGCAGCAGAATTCAATAAACTGGCCAAATTTGCTGGATCATTCTTGCCTACAATGGAGAGTCGCGCTCGGCGGTTCAAAGTGGGTCTACGGCCCTCTATCGCTGCACATGTGTCAGTTCCGAAAAACAAGACAATGGACGAGTCCGCGAACCACGTTCTCCGCCTTGAACGCCAATATTCCCCAGTTGCTGCGAACGTTGTGCATACATACAATCACAAACGTCCTAGCCATGCAGGAGGAAACAATGCGACCAAGCGTCCGAACAATAGGCAACAAGGAGGATATCAAGGGCGTAACCCATGGCCTCGATGCACCCGATGTCACCGGCTCGGTCACACCATCAACGGCTGCCATATACCGGAAGGCGGATGCTGGAACTGTGGTAAAAATGGCCACATTCATGCTGATTGTCCGACCAGAAGGCCGAACCCAAGGGCGCCCCAACATCAACAACATCGTCCAGGGAACCAGGGCACAGCGCCTCGAACCCAACAACCGGCGCCGCAGAATGGTCAAGACCGTCGCCCCAATGCCCAGGGCCGCGTCTATGCCATGACTCAAGATGAGGCGTTTGCCTCTGATACAGTTGTGATAGGTACACTACTCTTCAATAATAAACCTGCTCGTTTACTGTTTGATTCGGGTGCTACCCATAGTTTTATAGCGGCAGATTTCATTGATGAACACAAATTCCCCATGACACCGTTAGGCCTTAACCTTAGCGTTAGCACCCCGTCGGACACACAAATCCCTGTAACCACTATCTGTAGAGACGGCTGCATATGTATAGGTGGGAGGAAATTGACTCTATATGCGATAGTTCTGGACCTTAAGGACTACGACATCATTCTGCAGATGGATTGGCACGACACTTGCTCGGCCACTATTGATTGTGCAGGAAAGGTCACCTTCCGTCTATCGGGGGAGCCTGAATTCTGCTACTCGGGTGGCGAAGCATCAATGACCTGCATGGTGATCTCGGCAATCTCTGCTCGACGGATGCTACATTCCGGATGCGAAGGCTACTTGGCGTCCGTTCGAGACACGCGACAGGATGTGGTGCAAACGCGGATAAAATCGACGTTGTGGCAAAATTTCCAGACGTGTTCCCAGACGAGCTACCCGGCATGCCTCCCGATCGAGAAATTGAGTTCACTATCGACACCTTCCCCAACACTCGACCGATTTTCAAGCCCCCGTACAGAATGACCCCTGCAGAATTAAAAGAACTTAAAGTACAATTACAGAAATTACTCGACAAAGGGTTCATTCGTCCTAGCGTCTCGCCATAGGTTGCGCCTGTGCTGTTTGTCAAGAAGAAAGACGGGTCGATGCCGCTCTGCATCGACTACTGGGAATTGAATAAAGCTACCGTCCAGAACAAATACCCCATGTCCCGCATCGACGATTTGTTTGATCGGCTCCAAGGTGCCACGATGTTTTCGAAGATTGATCTTCGATCGGGTTATCACTAACTCAAGGTTAAGCCAGAGGACGTGTCGAAGTCTGCCTTCCGCACTCGTACGGACACTACGAGTTCTTGGTAATGCCATTCGGCATTGAAAAATGTTCCTGCCGCCTTCATGGATCTAATGAATCGGGTGTTCCGTCCGTTCCCCGATAAATTCGTAGTAGTCTTCATAGACGATATCCTCGTCTACTCGAAGGATCGAGCGCAACACGCAGAACATCTGCGGCCGTACTCCGGACCCTCAAGATAATCAATTGTTTGCGAAGAGGAACAAATGTGAGTTCTGGCTTAACAGCATATCTTTTCTTGGGCACATCATCTCCGCTGAAGGCATTTCAGTTGATCCAAAGAAAGTTAAGACAGTTGTTGATTGGAAATGGCCCGCGTCTGTCAGTGATATTCGAAGCTTCCTCGGTTTGGCGGGATACTATAGACGTTTCTGAAGGACTTCGCGAAGATCGCATCGCCCTTGACTCGCCTCACCCAAAAGGGAGTCGTGTTCGTGTGGTCAGACGACTGTGAAGCTTCATTCCAGGAGCTAAAACAGCGGCTCGTTTCGGCCCCGACACTCGCTCTTCCTGAAGGGACCGAGGGATTTCAAATGTTCAGTGATGCTTCTGGCCAGAGTTTGGGGTGTGTGTTCATGCAGCAGGACAATGTGATATCTCTTGCTTCCAGACAGCTAAAGTCGCATGAGAAGAACTATCCCACTCATGACCTAAAATTAGCGGCAATTGTGTTTGCGTTGAAGCTGTGGCGCTACTATATTTATGACGTGGCGTGCAGGATTTATACGGACCACAAGAGCCTCAAGTATCTCTTCACCCAGAAAGAACTGAATTTGCGGCAGAGGCAATGGCTGAACTGATTAAAGACTACGACTTGTCGATCGACTATACGCTGGACAAGAAAAATGTTGTGGCAGATGCGCTGAGTCGAAAGTACATAGCTTCACTATCCATCAACAGTCGACTGCTGCGTGACTTGGAAGGAATGGGCATAGAACTCCGAGTTCGATTTGTGGGCGCACAGCTGGCGTAACTGCGGCTAGAACCAAGCTTATTAGAAAAGATCAAGTCTACTCAGAAGGATGATCCATACCTGGAGAAGATGCGAAAGCTGATATCAATAGGGAAGGCGTCTGACTTTGCAGAGGACGAGTCGGAAACATTGCGAGTGAAGGGCAGGCTATGTGTACCGGATAACCCAGAACTCAGAAAGGAGATAATATCGGAAGCGCATTATGCAAAATATTCCTTGCATCCTGGCAGCACCAAGATGTATAAGGACCTCTGTATTGCCTTTTGGTGGCACAGCATGAAGAGAGGTGTTGCATTCTTCGTGTCACAATGTATAGGCTGTCAGCAGGTAAATGTTGAGCACCAGCGACCGGGCGGGGAGACGCAGAACCTTGCCATTCCAGAATGGAAATGGAATCACATCACTATGGACTTTGTTGTGGACATGCCGAAGACGCCGCGGGGGAACGATGTCGTCTGGGTCATCGTTAGTCGATTAACCAAGTCAGCGCACTTCATTACCATTAAAGTCACTTGCAGCGTCGATCGTCTTGTTCGGATCTATCTTGATGAAATAGTACGACTGCACGGGATTTCAGTATCAATTGTCTCAGATCGGGATGGACGATTCGTGTCACGCTTCAGGTGCAGTCTTCGGTCAGCAATGGGGACCAAGTTGAAGTTTAGCTCAGCATATCATCCTCAGACCGATGGCCAAACAGAGCGAGTGAATCAGATTCTCGAAGACATGTTACGTCTCTGTGCAATCAACTTGAAGTCAAGCTGGGACGTCCATCTACCGTTGGCTGAATTTGCATATAACAATAGCTATCAGTCCAGCATCTAAATGGCACCGTATGAAGCTTTGTACGGCCCGAAGTGCAGATCGCCCATTTGCTGGGATGAAGTTGAGAAACGGCAAATACTCGGCCCAAAACTGGTGGAGCAGACCGTACAAAAAGTTAAGTTGATACGAGAGAGATTGAAGATAGCTCAAAGTCGGCAGAAAAGCTACGCCGACACACACCGACGGGCCCTTGAATTCCTGGAGGACGATCACATGTTTCTGAAAGTCACGCCTATGCAAGGAGTCACGAGATTTGGAGCTAAAGGAAAGTCGAGTCCAAGATTTGTCGGTCCTTTCGAGATATTGAAGCGAGTCGCTCCAGTAGCTTACCAGATTGCATTGCCGCCAGCACTGTCGGATGTGTACAATGTCTTCCACGTCTCTCAGTTGCGAAAGTACGTGCACGATCCAAACCATGTGGTAGATTTTGGTCAGCTGAATCTGCAGGCGGACTTGTCGTATGTTGAAGAGCCTATGCAAATCTTAGAGCGCAAGGATAAACTGCTTCGAAACCGTGCCATCCCTCTCGTCCGCGTGCTGTGGAAGAACCATGCAGTCGAGGAGTCGACCTAGGAACTTGAGTCTGAGATGAAGGAAAAGTTTTCTTCTCTATTTTTCCTAGCGGTAGGTTCTCTTCTCAAGTTTCGAGGGCAAAATTTTTTCTTAGTTGGTTATGGTGTAGTGCCCCGTCCCTACATCGTGCCCCGTTCTCCGTCCACGGGGTGCGCGAGAAAGGAACATTGTCGCTACCGATTCAGTCGGAACCGATAGACCGGAATCGATTGAAGCGGTCGAACGGGAACGATTGAATTAAGATCTTTTCTCGTTATAGAAAGACTTCTTCGGAATCAAGTCTCATATTCAGCGGGTTGCGCCTCGGGGATAGACTATGCGGCTGAGTCGAAAGAGACCTCCCGTTGTTTTGTTTTTCATGCCGCACTTGTCCTTTGGCTTTGGTTTTTCGTGAATGCGTTTTCGTGAATGTTTTCAATGGTTTTCATGGCTTGTGTTTTCGAACTTCGCATCTCGTATCGAACTCCTTGAATGGCACAATATTCTAATCAGTTGCTTATGCGATTTCAGGTGATCGCGTAGGCGACGTCT